>JASPKZ010007256.1:0-552500 GCA_030220185.1 Diploptera punctata
GCTATGTCGTAAAATGTTAAATATAAAATATTACCTGTACATCGTCGTCCTAACTAAAATCAAATTCTGTTTTAAAAAACCTTCGTGAAATAATTACGAATATAATCGTGATTATGGTAAAAAAGTACCGTATTTTTATCGTCGGGCTAAGGCACGAGAGTTGAAGGTTGGCAGGACAAACGCTGCCGGGTCCGTAGATATGTCGTAAAATGTTAAAATATAAAAATTTTACCTGATACATCATCGTCCTCAACTAAAATCACTTCTGTTAAAAACTTCGTGAAATAATTAAGATAATTAATTCGGGAATTTTATGTAAAAAAGTACCTATCATTTTTATCGTCCGGCTAAGACACGAGAGTTGAAGGTCGGGCAGGACAACGTCTGCCGGTCCGTAGATATGTCGTAAAATGTTAAAATATAAAAATAATTACCTGATACATCAGTCGTCCTCAACTAAAATTCACATTCTGTTAAAAAACTTCGTGAAATAATTAAGATATTAATTCGTGATTTTTATGGTAAAAAAAGTAACCTATATTTTTATCGTCCGGCTAAGACCACGAGAGTTGAGGGTTCGCGCAGGACAACGTCTGCCGGTCCGCGAGATATGTCGTAAAATGTTAAAATATAAAAATAATTACCTGATACTCAGTCGTCCTCACTAAAATCAAATTCTGTTAAACACTTCGTGGAAATATTAGATAATTAATTCGTGAATTTTATGGTAAAAAAGTAACCTATATTTTTAATCCGTCCGGCTAAGACACGAGAGTTGAAGGTTCGGGCAGGGACAACGTCTGCCGGGTCCGCTAATATGTCGTAAAATGTTAAAATATAAAAATAATTACCTGATACATCAGTCGTCCTCAACTAAAATCAAATTCTGTTAAAAACTTCGTGAAATAATTAAGATAATTAATTCGTGAATTTTATGGTAAAAAAGTAACCTATATTTTTATCGTCCGGCTAAGACACGAGAGTTGAAGGTTCGGGCAGGACAACGTCTGCCGGGTCCGTAGATATGTCGTAAAATGTTAAAATATAAAATAATAATACCTGATACATCAGTCGTCCTCAACTAAAATCAATTCTGTTTAAAAAACTTCGTGAAATAATTAAGATAATTAATTCGTGAATTTTATGGTAAAAAAGTACCTTTTTTTATCGTCCGGCTAAGACACGAGAGTTGAAGTTTCGGGCAGGACAACGTCTGCCGGGTCCGCTAGATATGTCGTATAAAATGTTAAAATATAAAAATAATTACCTGATACATCAGTCGTCCTCAACTAAAATCAAATTGTTAAAAAAACTTCGTGAAATAATTAAGATAATTAATTCGTGAATTTTATGTTAAAAAAGTAACCTATATTTTTATCGTCCGGCTAAGACACGAGAGTTGAAGGTTCGGCAGGACAACGTCTGCCGGTTCCGCTAGATATGTCGTAAAATGTTAAAATATAAAATAATTACCTGATACATCAGTCGTCCTCAACTAAAATCAAATTCTGTTAAAAAACTTCGTGAAATAATTAAGATAATTAATTCGTGAATTTTATGGTAAAAAAGTAACCTATATTTTATCGTCCGGCCAAGCACGAGAGTTGAAGGTTCGGGCAGGACAACGTCTGCCGGGTCCGCTAGATATGTCGTAAAATGTTAAAATATAAAAATAATTACCTGATACATCAGTCGTCTCAACTAAAATCAAATTCTGTTAAAAACTTCGTGAAATAATTAAGATAATTAATTCGTGAATTTTATGGTAAAAAAGTAACCTATATTTTTATCGTCCGGCTAAGACACGAGAGTTGAAGGTTCGGGCAGGACAACGTCTGCCGGGTCCGCTAGATATGTCGTAAAATGTTAAAATATAAAAATAATTACCTGATACATCAGTCGTCCTCAACTAAAATCAAATTCTGTTTAAAAACTTCGTGAAATAATTAAGATAATTAATTCGTGAATTTTATGGTAAAAAAGTAACCTATATTTTTATCGTCCGGCTAAGACACGAGAGTTGAAGGTTCGGGCAGGACAACGTCTGCCGGGTCCGCTAGATATGTCGTAAAATGTTAAAATATAAAAATAATTACCTGATACATCAGTCGTCCTCAACTAAAATCAAATTCTGTTTAAAAAACTTCGTGAAATAATTAAGATAATTAATTCGTGAATTTTATGGTAAAAAAGTAACCTATATTTTTATCGTCCGGCTAAGACACGAGAGTTGAAGGTTCGGGCAGGACAACGTCTGCCGGTCCGCTAGATATGTCGTAAAATGTTAAAATATAAAAATAATTACCTGATACATCAGTCGTCCTCAACTAAAATCAAATTCTGTTTAAAAACTTCGTGAAATAATTAAGATAATTAATTCGTGAATTTTATGGTAAAAAAGTAACCTATATTTTTATCGTCCGGCTAAGACACGAGAGTTGAAGGTTCGGGCAGGACAACGTCTGCCGGGTCCGCTAGATATGTCGTAAAATGTTAAAATATAAAAATAATTACCTGATACATCAGTCGTCCTCAACTAAAATCAAATTCTGTTAAAAAACTTCGTGAAATAATTAAGATAATTAATTCGTGAATTTTATGGTAAAAAAGTAACCTATATTTTTATCGTCCGGCTAAGACACGAGAGTTGAAGGTTTCGGGCAGGACAACGTCTGCCGGGTCCGCTAGATATGTCGTAAAATGTTAAAATATAAAAATAATTACCTGATACATCAGTCGTCCTCAACTAAAATCAAATTCTGTTTAAAAAACTTCGTGAAATAATTAAGATAATTAATTCGTGAATTTTATGGTAAAAAAGTAACCTATATTTTATCGTCCGGCTAAGACACGAGAGTTGAAGGTTCGGGCAGGACAACGTCTGCCGGGTCCGCTAGATATGTCGTAAAATGTTAAAATATAAAAATAATTACCTGATACATCAGTCGTCCTCAACTAAAATCAAATTCTGTTTAAAAAACTTCGTGAAAATAATTAAGATAATTAATTCGTGAATTTTATGGTAAAAAAGTAACCTATATTTTATCGTCCGGCTAAGACACGAGAGTTGAAGGTTCGGGCAGGACACAACGTCTGCCGGGTCCGCTAGATATGTCGTAAAATGTTAAAATATAAAAATAATTACCTGATACATCAGTCGTCCTCAACTAAAATCAAATTCTGTTAAAAAACTTCGTGAAATAATTAAGATAATTAATTCGTGAATTTTATGGTAAAAAAGTAACCTATATTTTTATCGTCCGGCTAAGACACGAGAGTTGAAGGTTCGGGCAGGACAACGTCTGCCGGTCCGCTAGATATGTCGTAAAATGTTAAAATATAAAAATAATTACCTGATACATCAGTCGTCCTCAACTAAAATCAAATTCTGTTAAAAAACTTCGTGAAATAATTAAGATAATTAATTCGTGAATTTATGGTAAAAAAGTAACCTATATTTTTATCGTCCGGCTAAGACACGAGAGTTGAAGGTTCGGGCAGGACAACGTCTGCCGGGTCCGCTAGATATGTCGTAAAATGTTAAAATATAAAAATAATTACCTGATACATCCAGTCGTCCTCAACTAAAATCAAATTCTGTTAAAAAACTTCGTGAAATAATTAAGATAATTAATTCGTGAATTTTATGGTAAAAAAGTAACCTATATTTTTATCGTCCGGCTAAGACACGAGAGTTGAAGGTTCGGGCAGGAACAACGTCTGCCGGGTCCGCTAGATATGTCGTAAAATGTTAAAATATAAAAATAATTACCTGATACATCAGTCGTCCTCAACTAAAATCAAATTCTGTTAAAAAACTTCGTGAAATAATTAAGATAATTAATTCGTGAATTTTATGGTAAAAAAGTAACCTATATTTTTATCGTCCGGCTAAGACACGAGAGTTGAAGGTTCGGGCAGGACAACGTCTGCCGGGTCCGCTAGATATGTCGTAAAATGTTAAAATATAAAAATAATTACCTGATACATCAGTCGTCCTCAACTAAAATCAAATTCTGTTAAAAAACTTCGTGAAATAATTAAGATAATTAATTCGTGAATTTTATGGTAAAAAAGTAACCTATATTTTTATCGTCCGGCTAAGACACGAGAGTTGAAGGTTCGGGCAGGACAACGTCTGCCGGGTCCGCTAGATATGTCGTAAAATGTTAAAATATAAAAATAATTACCTGATACATCAGTCGTCCTCAACTAAAATCAATTCTGTTAAAAAACTTCGTGAAATAATTAAGATAATTAATTCGTGAATTTTATGGTAAAAAAGTAACCTATATTTTTATCGTCCGGCTAAGACACGAGAGTTGAAGGTTCGGGCAGGACAACGTCTGCCGGGTCCGCTAGATATGTCGTAAAATGTTAAAATATAAAAATAATTACCTGATACATCAGTCGTCCTCAACTAAAATCAAATTCTGTTAAAAAACTTCGTGAAATAATTAAGATAATTAATTCGTGAATTTTATGGTAAAAAAGTAACCTATATTTTTATCGTCCGGCTAAGACACGAGAGTTGAAGTTCGGGCAGGACAACGTCTGCCGGGTCCGCTAGATATGTCGTAAAATGTTAAAATATAAAAATAATTACCTGATACATCAGTCGTCCTCAACTAAAATCAAATTCTGTTTAAAAACTTCGTGAAATAATTAAGATAATTAATTCGTGAATTTTATGGTAAAAAAGTAACCTATATTTTTATCGTCCGGCTAAGACACGAGAGTTGAAGGTTCGGGCAGGACAACGTCTGCCGGGTCCGCTAGATATGTCGTAAAATGTTAAAATATAAAAATAATTACCTGATACATCAGTCGTCCTCAACTAAAATCAAATTCTGTTAAAAAACTTCGTGAAATAATTAAGATAATTAATTCGTGAATTTTATGGTAAAAAAGTAACCTATATTTTTATCGTCCGGCTAAGACACGAGAGTTGAAGGTTCGGGCAGGACAACGTCTGCCGGGTCCGCTAGATATGTCGTAAAATGTTAAAATATAAAAAATAATTACCTGATACATCAGTCGTCCTCAACTAAAATCAAATTCTGTTAAAAAACTTCGTGAAATAATTAAGATAATTAATTCGTGAATTTTATGGTAAAAAAGTAACCTATATTTTTATCGTCCGGCTAAGACACGAGAGTTGAAGGTTCGGGCAGGACAACGTCTGCCGGGTCCGCTAGATATGTCGTAAAATGTTAAAATATAAAAATAATTACCTGATACATCAGTCGTCCTCAACTAAAATCAAATTCTGTTAAAAACTTCGTGAAATAATTAAGATAATTAATTCGTGAATTTTATGGTAAAAAAGTAACCTATATTTTTATCGTCCGGCTAAGACACGAGAGTTGAAGGTTCGGGCAGGACAACGTCTGCCGGGTCCGCTAGATATGTCGTAAAATGTTAAAATATAAAAATAATTACCTGATACATCAGTCGTCCTCAACTAAAATCAAATTCTGTTTAAAAAACTTCGTGAAATAATTAAGATAATTAATTCGTGAATTTTATGGTAAAAAAGTAACCTATATTTTTATCGTCCGGCTAAGACACGAGAGTTGAAGGTTCGGGCAGGACAACGTCTGCCGGGTCCGCTAGATATGTCGTAAAATGTTAAAATATAAAAATAATTACCTGATACATCAGTCGTCCTCAACTAAAATCAAATTCTGTTAAAAAACTTCGTGAAATAATTAAGATAATTAATTCGTGAATTTTATGGTAAAAAAGTAACCTATATTTTTATCGTCCGGCTAAGACACGAGAGTTGAAGGTTCGGGCAGGACAACGTCTGCCGGGTCCGCTAGATATGTCGTAAAATGTTAAAATATAAAAATAATTACCTGATACATCAGTCGTCCTCAACTAAAATCAAATTCTGTTAAAAAACTTCGTGAAATAATTAAGATAATTAATTCGTGAATTTTATGGTAAAAAAGTAACCTATATTTTTATCGTCCGGCTAAGACACGAGAGTTGAAGGTTCGGGCAGGACAACGTCTGCCGGGTCCGCTAGATATGTCGTAAAATGTTAAAATATAAAAATAATTACCTGATACATCAGTCGTCCTCAACTAAAATCAAATTCTGTTAAAAAACTTCGTGAAATAATTAAGATAATTAATTCGTGAATTTTATGGTAAAAAAGTAACCTATATTTTTATCGTCCGGCTAAGACACGAGAGTTGAAGGTTCGGGCAGGACAACGTCTGCCGGGTCCGCTAGATATGTCGTAAAATGTTAAAATATAAAAATAATTACCTGATACATCAGTCGTCCTCAACTAAAATCAAATTCTGTTAAAAAACTTCGTGAAATAATTAAGATAATTAATTCGTGAATTTTATGGTAAAAAAGTAACCTATATTTTATCGTCCGGCTAAGACACGAGAGTTGAAGGTTCGGGCAGGACAACGTCTGCCGGGTCCGCTAGATATGTCGTAAAATGTTAAAATATAAAAATAATTACCTGATACATCAGTCGTCCTCAACTAAAATCAAATTCTGTTAAAAACTTCGTGAAATAATTAAGATAATTAATTCGTGAATTTTATGGTAAAAAAGTAACCTATATTTTTATCGTCCGGCTAAGACACGAGAGTTGAAGGTTCGGGCAGGACAACGTCTGCCGGGTCCGCTAGATATGTCGTAAAATGTTAAAATATAAAAATAATTACCTGATACATCAGTCGTCCTCAACTAAAATCAAATTCTGTTAAAAAACTTCGTGAAATAATTAAGATAATTAATTCGTGAATTTTATGGTAAAAAAGTAACCTATATTTTTATCGTCCGGCTAAGACACGAGAGTTGAAGGTTCGGGCAGGACAACGTCTGCCGGGTCCGCTAGATATGTCGTAAAATGTTAAAATATAAAAATAATTACCTGATACATCAGTCGTCCTCAACTAAAATCAAATTCTGTTAAAAAACTTCGTGAAATAATTAAGATAATTAATTCGTGAATTTTATGGTAAAAAGTAACCTATATTTTTATCGTCCGGCTAAGACACGAGAGTTGAAGGTTCGGGCAGGACAACGTCTGCCGGGTCCGCTAGATATGTCGTAAAATGTTAAAATATAAAATAATTACCTGATACATCAGTCGTCCTCAACTAAAATCAAATTCTGTTAAAAAACTTCGTGAAATAATTAAGATAATTAATTCGTGAATTTTATGGTAAAAAAGTAACCTATATTTTTATCGTCCGGCTAAGACACGAGAGTTGAAGGTTCGGGCAGGACAACGTCTGCCGGGTCCGCTAGATATGTCGTAAAATGTTAAAATATAAAAATAATTACCTGATACATCAGTCGTCCTCAACTAAAATCAAATTCTGTTAAAAAACTTCGTGAAATATTAAGATAATTAATTCGTGAATTTTATGGTAAAAAAGTAACCTATATTTTTATCGTCCGGCTAAGACACGAGAGTTGAAGGTTCGGGCAGGACAACGTCTGCCGGGTCCGCTAGATATGTCGTAAAATGTTAAAATATAAAATAATTACCTGATACATCAGTCGTCCTCAACTAAAATCAAATTCTGTTAAAAAAACTTCGTGAAATAATTAAGATAATTAATTCGTGAATTTTATGGTAAAAAAGTAACCTATATTTTTATCGTCCGGCTAAGACACGAGAGTTGAAGGTTCGGGCAGGACAACGTCTGCCGGGTCCGCTAGATATGTCGTAAAATGTTAAAATATAAAAATAATTACCTGATACATCAGTCGTCCTCAACTAAAATCAAATTCTGTTTAAAAACTTCGTGAAATAATTAAGACATATAGGCCTGAATTTGATTGTGTCCATCACGAATCTCACATGGAGTGAGCGAAAAGAGGTTGAGAGCGTGTGTCTGACCAAATGTGCCACACAGCCTTCTGAATATTTAGTACAGTTCTTGAGATTGTCATCAGTTTTTCTCGCCCTCTGTTTAGTAACCTTTACAAACATTGTAACTCAGGATAATGTTTTTAACACTTTGCTTGTAAACAGATAACCTCACCATCTGATACCACATGCTAAGAGGGCTGTACAATCCGCATTAACCCATTCGCCTCAAAAGACAAAGTAGACTCGTCGGCATTTAAATGACCTTCCTCAGAAGACGATGTCCACTGGCTTAACTGTGCTGTTATATATTTTGCAATTATTTTGTATATTCCTTGGCAGGGTAATCTTTTGTTAACATTTATGATTGGTAGAGGAATATATTTTGGCCTTCACCCATATTATGATCTCAAGTACCGTTATATTTTCTTTGTTTTGAATGTCTGAAAATAGACAATATAATATACGGTAATTTAAATCCGGTTTCCCGGGGAAATGCATTGAACATTTAAACCTGAAGGGAGTGGTTTAACAATCGCAACCATCGTATGTTAGCCATATAAAACTCTCATCCGTCCAGTAGTCACTTACGGGGCGGAAACATGGACAGTGAAACTTGATAATCATCATTAATAAATCCGTTTTAGGCCATGTGACCTGTGACTGTAAACCTAACGAAGATGGTCTTGATCTTTCACCGATGTTTTGGTCTTCCTTGTCCCTATGTCCAGTTGGAGTATATTGGAACGCCAATTTTGGAAATCTATTTATTTCCATTCTTCTCAGATGATTTTTCCATTCGTGTTGATATCTTTCTATATCTTCATCTAAACTTGGTACTTCAAGTTTTTCTCTGACTATGTAACTCATAGACCGATCATTTTGACTATTCCTGTTGATAAAATTGCCTCTTCCTGGTTGTAATGAGAGATATCTCCGTACATTAACTTCTTTGTCAAGGATATCGATTCAGCAATGTACGATCGATATGGTACAGCAAGAAATACCAAAATAAAACAAGTTCAAAAATTACAAAAAGAAAGTTATGTTGCTCTAAAAAAATTATTAAATGTTGTATAATGAATCTGCATTATTGTTAATAGTTATTTGTCATACAATCATATGTTATTGATTTTTTCCCAATCCCAAAGAGATTTAACAGTAAAGATATGCTATTTATACTCGTAACTATGCAGCCAGCTTTGAAATCGCTCGGAAGTAAGATCGGAATACATAACATCACATTTAGTAAACATTAAACATTATAATTATTTTTAGCTTCTGATGTTGTATTATTCGCTAAATAGTCACTCCAAATCCAACGCGAAGCTGAGTGTTTTATTTAGACAAAATCACTCGCGACTTTTTCGCTCGTGATTTTTTCAGAAAAAAAAACACAACCTCTTGTTAGATTACTGTCGATAATAGTGTTCCTTTGGTGATCCAGTCTATTAATTCATAGCAGTGAACGTAAGAAGCGCATTTGGCTTACTCTAAGCTTATGAGAATTTATTATATTTAAAATCCAAATTTCATTTCCGTATTTTAGAGCAGCTTTTCATATAATGTTATGTAATCTTAGTTTTGTACCTATCCCCATCTGTTAATGAAAATGTCTTCTTATTACCCCATCCATTTTATTATATTTTTTGTAATTTTGAATCAATGCCACTCTTATGTTCTACAAATATACTTCCTAAGTATGAGAAATCAGACGCTTGTTCGATAATGTTCCCATCAATCTCAATTTTCACCCTTTGTAAGTTTTATTCCACACATTGCCATTGCTTTAGATTTTGAAGTGGAGATTTTCATATTTTATTTGCTGGCAATTTTGAATAATTGATACGCTGTTATTTGTAAGCTGTCTTCGGAATCTGATAATATTGTTTGATCATCAGCATATAATACTGTTTAAACTGTTTTATTTCTAGTAATCGGAATTCCACTATTTACTAATTGTTTCCATTCTTGAACAAATCTGTTAATACATATGAAACTTGAAGATGAAAATAACTTGTAGAGGAAGTTCGGGTAATGTGGACCCTTCGGTTTGAGTGGTCCCTGTTAATATCTTCTTTAATTGGTGCTGTCCTCCAACAGAAATATTTAACTTCTTCCCCTCATCAACTTTGACGTGTTCAGGGCCTGTTTTTTTATTATTTGTGCGAAGGAGGGTTTATGTGTGACATTTATGAAAAGGCTAATTTTTAAAAGTTTTTCAAGCTATGAATTAATTCTTAATTTCTGCTATTGAATATTACAAACGTTGAAAAATCTCCTAAATATATTATATTATGTAGATGCTGTTTTAGTATACTGACGGGTTTGGTTTGATATTATGTGACATGAAGGCCGTATAAAATAATTAAACATAAGAAAGACATTTTTGTTAAAGTGGACCCTACACGAGTGGTTTAAAGTGGACCAGGGGCCACTTTACACGAATACGTATATTTATCAATGAGGATGCTATCTGTAAAAACCATGTAGTTAATTTATTTTATTTAATACCCTTGTAATTTTACTAAGATCAAAGACCTTCGTTGTCAGCAGATAAATGACGTGTGAATGTTATAATCAAAAATATATTTTTTAAAACATTAAATAAATATCAACAAATTTTAATTACGATCAACCATAAATACTTTCAGATTAATTTTTGCCTGTCTGTTTAAATTAATGGAGCAAATTAACTTAAGAATAGTCTAAAAGCTAGGGTGGACTCTGGGGTCCACTTTAACCGAATATGGAGGTTAAAGTGGACCTTTCGTGTAATGTATAAAAGTTTATAAATTATGAAGATGTTTCTATATTTGAGTAAAATAATGCTATTTCATAGTTATAACACTAATAATAATCACTGTAATTAAATAAAATTAAAATCAATTAAAAGAAGAAAAACATCAAATTCATAATAGGGGTCCACATTACTCGAAATTCCTCTATAATTAAGAAATGTTCATCTATATGTTATAAAGGAAGATAGTTCAGTGGATTTGTGGTTCAATACACATAATGGAGTCTGGAAGAAAAGAACAAAAGGAAATAGATCAGCTTTTGGAAATTATAGCGTGAAGATTCTCTTTCATGAAACGGACTATAGAAATTGTAGTGGGCATTGGAAACCGTCTGCAGACCAAACTATATTTTGAGAACGTTTGCAAACTCATCATGTCACGTCAAGGACTTTTGTAAAACTAGGACAATCACCACGCTTAAGCAGGAATTGTATGCACTCTATGAGGTCTATAAAATAAGAGATACGCCCCTTTCATCTCGTGTAGGCTATCATAGAATATCTGACGAGGACAACTAAATGTTTTTATGTATCTGGGAATGACTGTGCTAAAAATGTTTTATATTATGCATTCTTAATCCATTTTTGCGCCCTATATGAATAACAACATATTATCCAATGACGAAGCAACCTAGTTTAATTTTACAAAATAACTATTCGCATATTTCAACTTCAAACCCAGTTCAACTTGTAGATGGTACAGTTTTAATAATTGAATCGTTGTGCAGAACACTTTTCTTCTATCTTCTGGGTTGTAATCTAAAAATATATTAAAATTCGAAGTTGAGAAATGGTTTTACAGAATCGAGGAAATTATTAAAATCCTAGCGATAGCGAAGTTTTTGATTTCCGAGATTCTGTAAAACACTTCACAAACGTGTGTTGTTCATTTTTTTTTTGCACGATGGCGTTTTCAAAATAATAAATAATAGTAAAATAATAACATCCTTGTTGGAAATATTTGTGTTCATTATAATCAACTGACTGACGTTAGCAGTCTGGCCAATGTTTATACGGTAAACGCCAAAAATAATTTATTTGATACTACAGCAGGCCGTAACACCAATCACGTATAAAATGGCGGCAAATACGATTTTTTTTATTTTATATTGTTTCAAATAAAGTTCAGTTCATTTAAAATGCAGTGATTTGTTTCGTATAATGTATTCTATATTAACACTACCTTTTGGATATATTTTTGTATATTGAATATAGTATTCATTAAGGGCAGTGGTTTTACTTCCCGCCCAAGGTAGGTAATTTATAATATTACTTCCCTTATAGTAAGAGTCTAAGTTTTGTATCCATACAAAGTAACTGGAAGAATATCCGTTTTATATGTTTTAGTTGCAACCGGAGAAGGCAAACTTCTTGAGGTAGTCGGAAAATCACTGTATTGTGGATAAATTCCTAAATTAAAAAAAAAATAGATTTTGGATAAATATAATTTTAGCTGAATGGTATTTTTATCGTGGTGCAGGATCAAAAAAGGATGTATTTAAATTCGGTCTGTTAATAATATTGTAATTGCTCCTGCTAAAACAATTATTATAATAAGTTCCAGTATAAAATCGTGACTAATTATTAGTCTTATATTTTTAATAATCCTACTGTTTTTAAATTAAATTCCACCTCAACACGAATCCAAAAACACAACCCGGCAAAATATTTGTTGCAAAAGTTGTTACTTGGAAAGTAGTCCGGAAATGGCAGGAAATTCTGCCGATGCCAAGAACATTCCATAGCAAGGAATGTCTTTTCAACCACACAATAGCACTCAAGACTTTTTCTTAAGGTAGAGTTCATCCATTGTGCAGAGAGTGGTATTGCACATTGTGCTTCGGTTTATAAGCCAATCCCAAAGTGTTGTATTTACTTGTTATGCGGGATCATTATTGTCAGGAAAACATATTTTAATGTTTGTGACAAGTTTTACCACTCTTACAAAAAACAACATATTTTACCAAGACGAATGAACTTGGATGTATGGAGTGCTTATGTGCGCGCAGTCAGTAACCTCCGAGTTCCATAGTGCCAGTCAATTAGATATTCATACCTAGAATAATAATAATAATAATAATAATAATAATAATAATAATAATAATAATAGGGTTGTAAGGGAAGACCAGGACGTCCACTCAAAAGACTTCTGGATGGTGTTTCTCTTGAGGCCGAAACAGGTCAACAAATGGCCTAAATTCGTGAATGTATTATGATGATGATGATAATAATAATAATATTTTTTTCATGTATATACAGTTTTTTAATGTTTACACATTTTTTTGTGCCTAAAGTTTTATTTTTCTTCTCCACTCGTCTGTATTCATCCACTCCATGTCCTCCAGTCCTCTTGTTCTCATTCCAGTTATTATTTCTTACATCCACGAGTTTCGAGGTCTTCATTTCCTCCTTCTTCCAGGTGGCCACACCATTCCAATGTTTTCCTGGGTAAGCTTTCTTCTTGCATTCGTCGTACATTCCCATACCAATTTAATTGTTTATATCTTATATAATCTACTATTGAATATCTAATATTACTTTTTTCTCGTATGACAGTAATTATTATTTCTAATTTCTCCACAAGAAATCCATTTCCATCGGCACAAGTTTTTGTTGAATTTCCAAACTTCAGCTCCATATGTGACAGTACTTCTCACTATGAATAACCCGCCAAAGCCTGTCCCAAGCCAGGTTAGAAAAGGGTGAGGGGAAGGAGTAACAACTTCGTTAAAAAACCAGAGTTTAGTACGCCCGGCTGATAGTATCCTGTGAGGGCCCCTTATCTAGGGTACAGATAATGCTGCCTTGCAGTTAGTCATTGGTTTGATAAAGGCTAGAGGAAGAGTACCTTCACCAAAAATCGCCTAGTCCTCCCGGTTGGGGGTTGATACATCAAGTCAGCTCCCTGTTCATCACAAAAAAACATTAACACTGCTAAAGAAGATTTAAAGCCGGACGGAAATAAACCAAGACGACAAAAGCAAAGGATAATAATAATAATAATAATAATATAATAATAATAATAATAATATAATAATAATAATAATAAAATGAAAACATAAAATTAAAATAAATAAATAAAGTAAAAAATAAAATAAAATTCATATATATCATATAATATTGTTAAAAGCATCATTACTTATGGAGAAGAACTTTGGCCATTAACAACGAAAACAAATAAGTATATTTAGGCAATGGAAATGGATTTTATACGAAGGGCAGCAAGAATTTCAAGAAGAAAACACATTAGAAACTCAATTATCAGGGAGAAAATGAAGGTTGAAGACGCTATTTTAGATTATATTAAAACTCAGCACTTAAGATGGTACGGACATGTCCAGCTAATGGAAGAGGATCGGCTACCAAATTATGTTTTGGAATGGAAACCTGAGGGAAGACGAGGCAGAGGAAGACCTAAAACATCCTGGAGTCAGGGATATGTTTATACATGAAGGAGAAACATCTACAACTAGGAGATTGGATGGACCGACAAAATTGGCTATTAGGAATCGGACGATGTCAAAGACATTAATCAACCGATGATCTATATAATAATAATAATAATAATAATAATAATAATAATAATAATAATAATAATAATAATGTATTAGGCATTTCTCTACGATTTAGTAGTTTTCCTACAACCCATTGTAAATTTTACTCCTCCGTACATCACTATTCTCTGCTTCACTCTTTGTTAATCCTCTCGACACAGTACTTCTATCTACTGTAATATTATAATGATATTATGAAAGAAAAATAATGTCTGAACCAGACAATATCAATATAATATTATAATATGATCCATTATTGGAACTGTGTTAAAATAACAATATTGGAAAGGATTAAACAACATCGATTACAGCTTATAAATGTGGTGGTGTAAAATTCAGATATTTCTAAATGAAGCCGGCCGTTGACGTTGGTGGTGACACCAGCCTGGCAGCGGACGAAACGAGAATTATAGATTTGTATAAGTTATGCGGAAAGAATTGTTAATGTTTGTACATGTCTGGAATAGTGTAGTGGTCTTGCACGCTCGAACGGAATACGAGAAGTCTACGGTTCTATTCCAGGTTCAGACATTAATTTTTAAATCATGTTCCAATGGGAGTCAATGATCAATCGCGTTTGAAGTCGTGTTTCACCTCGATATTTATCTACTTCTGTTTATCATATTAAAGAAAGCTCCTCCTTTTTAATATTCTGAACAGACAGAACATTATTTTGCAGTGACTGACTCTCTAACAAATACGTTGAATATAGTAAATAATGAACAGATTCCTTCGAACTACACAGTTTATAATTGTGTGTTCAATAATTGTGTTTTTAAATAATGATTTTAGTGAGCTGTTTCTTAAAAAAATAATTAATAAACTGTAAATGTTGGTTATAATATACAATTTGATATGTTTCATTTTTTTCTCCACTAGGGTGCATTCTTACAATATTGCGATCCTATTTGGCAATAAATAATATGATCTAGTTGCAGTGATGAACAAATGAAGCATAACCAAACATTTCTCATTTGTTTTCAAACATCGCCGTTTACATTAATTATATAAATATTTTAAAATAACTATACTTAAATAATGCTTTGTGAGTAAACAGCTTAATTGTATTCGTTAAATAGTCCTATCAAATGCAACTCATTCAGTCCAAACCCTCTAGATAAGTTGGAAATCACTCGTGGCATTACTTATGAAAATATGACAGGTGATTCGACAGAATTACAAGTGAAATTATTGTAATTGTCTTGCTACACAACGCTGCTATGGGTGTTGTTTCTGCAGAAAAATGGACTGCGCCCTTTCTGATGTAATGTCATTAATAAAGCGCTAGGTCAGGGATGGCACGTGACGTAGACTTGACCTGCTTGCAAATGGATTTCTGTTTTAACTGGTTCACATCCAAGACAGTGATTTATTGTTTGTTCCTCCTGAAGAAACAAGGCCTAAGGATCCAACAGTCGATTATTCATTCATACAAGGATTAACTTTTAACAGACATTTTTTTTTTGTTCGACCGTAAAAATCATCATTCATTATTGTGCAATTTTCTAGATTTGTGAAAAATTAAGGGGAGGGTTAATAGTTGTGACTATTTAACTCATGCCCCAAATGGGGAGTCAATGACCAATCACGTTTTAATGAATTTTGTTTTACAACCAATCACAGTCGTTTTTCACATCGCTCTTTATCGAATTCTCTTTATTAGCTCCTGCTTTTGTGATAAAGAAAACTCCTCCTTTTTAATATTCAGAACAGGCCAGAGCATTATTTTGCAGTGACTGACTCTCCAATACATACATTGAATGTAGCAAATAATGAACAGATTCCTTCGAACTACACGTCTGATAATTGCGCGTTCAATAATTGTGTTTTTTAAATAATGATTTTACTTAGTTGTTTACTAAAAAATAAATTAATAACCTATAATGTTGGTTATTATATACAGTTCAATGTGTTTCATTTTTTCTCCACTAGTGTGCATTCTTAACAACATTGCAATCCTATTTGGCAATACATAATATGACCAAGTTGGAGTGAATATAGAAATGAAATTAACCATACATTTCTGATTTGTTTTCAAACATTGCCGTTTACATTAAATATATAAATATTTTAAAATACCAGTAACTATATTTAAATAATGATTTTCGAGTAAACAGCTTAATCTTATTCATTAAATAGTCATAACAAATGCTACTCTTGATTTCCAAATCCTCTGGAGTCACTTAATGACTCGTGAATTTATCGATGAGTTGAACATCACTGGTGATATTACTTATGATTATTTCAACCAAGAATAAAAACAGGGTTTGAAAGAGTTAAATAAATGCATCCTACAGTTTTAATTACAACACCATGATGAAAACTACAATCCCACGGTTTGAGATTAATCTTGTATTCCTGTGTGACACTAAGTAAACATTCTAATCTGGCAGGACGGGGTTTAATTCCTGTGTTCTTTATCAGTGAGGGGCTTTGTTTGCTAACAACTTTAATGCTGTCATTCTGAAAATTGTGTCCTCTGAAACCTTGAATTGAACCAAAAATTCCTAGAATCCCACGCTTGTACGTTCAAGTTCATTACAGAATGTATCTTTATTACTATAAAATATATTTACTTTATAATAATAAAAATATAACAGTAACTAACTGGGGCTGGACGTATATATCAATAAAACTACTTATTATGGCCACGCGTAGAAATACATTGAATGGGAATGGTCCTATTTCATTCCCCATTCGTGCCACATGTACTGCCCATCACAGGTTTTTACGAGACTTAACTCTTCATAGTACATCTTGTTTTCCACAAAGATCATGTATCGCACTGTTATGTATACTTTTCTCCTTATTCATACATCTATTCGCTTCTCTTTGGTCCAATACTTATCCTAAGAACTTTATTCATAATATTTTCTCCTCCATTAAAGAAAATACGTGGGCTGTAACAAAAATAGTGGCAACATCGCTGTAGAAGCGAAACTAGACGGAGTTAATTGCTGAAACTTCTGTCATATATTAATATATGTCTGACCTATCTTACAGTAAATGGGCTCATCCAAACGTCTCAAAGCGCATGTGCTTTTTAGAGAGAAAGTTAGTCTCTCCTGAGTTGCCGCTCTAAGCTGTTGTATTTCGCCATTTTTACAAAGCAGGAACAGCCATCTTGGTTGAAAATTCAATGTGCCATGGCCATACAGCACGACAATCTCATGAAGGTCCTGTGGAAGCATATGGGGAGACGGCATTGCCATACAGGACTGCTCGGACGCACGCGGCACGCTTATAGCTGAACTGTACCATCGCTGGGAGTGGGAAGTCCTTTTTTATCTACCACATTCACTGGACTTAAGCTCCTGTGATTATGATTTGGCCCCTGAGATGAAGGTACCACTTCGTGACATTCGATTCCAGACTGTTGCCGAGATTCTGCTGGTATTAAGGCGGTCAGTCAGAAATATCAACAGAACAGGAGCTGCTACGACTTTCACATGGCTGGCAACGAGTTGTAGAGAATGCTGGGTACTATATTGAAGGATTGTAGAAGTTTCACAGGTCTATCACTTGTATACTAGTAATAAATAAATAGTTGCCACTATTAAAGTTACAACCTAAGTATTATGTTATCTACACTTAGAAACGATGAAGTTATTGTGTTTAGCCATCGGCAATGATAAGTCATTTGTACTTCGGTATAAACATAACTACAATAAATCACATAGAATATAAAAAAATATATTTAATCCATTGTGAAGGTGCATAAGTTTATCAATTTTAGCCTCTATAATTCGAAGTTAATAACATCCGTGTTGACACACTCATATTTGCTGATGATCAGGCTATGAATGACTTACAAAGAGCAATTTTTAAATTAAATAATATTGCCAAGATTACAGCCTAGACATTTCATGAACAAAAACTAAAGTATTGGTCCAAGGTGGCAAGGAAATGGAAAGAACAAAAATATAGTACTAAATAACAAAATGTTATAAGAAATAAAAGATTTCAATTATCTAGGTGTATCTTTAGGTTGTAATGGAGAAAAAATACATAATAATAATAAATTACAAATATTTAAATATTTAGGTGGCACCCTTAAAAAGACACTGGAAAAGAAAGTAAGAATAGAAACAGATTTAAAATTTTATAAATTATTGGCTGTGCCTGCAATATTGTATGGCTCAGAAATATGGACTCTGAATAAACAGTAAATTAACCCATTCGCTTCAGGTTTAAATGCTCAATGCACAGATATTATTCCAGAAATTCCACGCAAAACTACAGTAGCAAAATTTAGACTGCTTACAGAATATGACTATTTGGCCAAACATTTATATAAAATAGGAATCTACACGAATCCAAATTGTCCTCTATGCAATAAAGACGAAGAAATGAACGAAGAACACCTTACAAACCTGTGAAGTATTATCTGTTGGATCCACCATAGAGAAATATTGGAGAGCAAGAACGCTAATGGCTTCGGTGCCAAGGCCCAGCATTTGAAAACAACAACAACAACATGTTCACAGAAACTGGATTTAAGTTACCATAAATTATATTGTCTATTTTCAGACATTCAAAACAAACAAAATATAACGGTACTTGAGATCACAATCACGATGAAGGCAAAAATACATTCCTACACTATTCATAAATGTGAAGAAAATATTACCCTGCCAAGGGAGGTACAAAATATACAGCAGCAGATTTAAGCGAGTGTACCTCGTCTTCTGAGTTGAAGGTCATTTAACTGCCGGCGAGTCTACCTCGTCTTTTGAGGCGAATGGGTTAAAAGAATGGAAAGCCGCAGAAATGAAATATTTACGATTTGTGGCAGCATATGCGTTAATAGATGAAAAACGAAGTGAAGATATCCGTAAAGAACTACAAATATTCAGTTTGACAGATAAAATAGAAGAGTATACGAGAAAATGGTATGAACATGTCTGCAGAATGGATACCAACAGATTGTCTAGGACAAGTCTGAACTATGAACCGAGAGGAGGAAAAAGAGATCGGGGACGCCCACGAAATAGATGGACACAGCAGTTATAAAATATTTGGAGCCGAAACGAACCATCGCAAGAAGAAGATAATTCGAAGTTATGGAAATTATTATTTTTTAATTCTTAGTAAAGTAAAAAAAAAAAGTTTAAGTATCTTAATAAAATCCTATTACACATTACAGGGACTGTTGACGTCCCAACTCCTTTCAAAAAACATTAAATTGAAAATATATAAAACTGTTATTCTACCAATTATATTATATGGATGCGAAACATGGACTCTTACTTTAAGGGAGGAAAGGAGATTATGAGTATTTGAGAATAAAGTTCTTAGGAAAATTTTTGGACCAAAGAGAGTAGAACAGACTGGTGAATGGAGAAGACTTACATAACAGTGAACTATATGGTCTTTATAGGAAGCCTAGAACTACCTTGGTTTCCTAGATGTCAGTATGAGGCGGAACGCTGACCTCGGACCACTCAAAATGACATATATACGAAAACAAGTGTAACTAAATTAGTATGGTTCAAATTCTTCCCTGTAGGGGGAGAGCGCCTAAATCTCAGTAAAGGGAAAATATGGGCTTACAATAACAGATATAATATGAACAGTTAAGTCTCGTAGACTGCGTTGGGCAGGACATGTGACACGAATGGGGAATGAAAGAGGCGTATTGAAGTTTCTTGTAAGGAAACTAGAAGGAAAAAACTCAGTTGTTAGACCAAGAATGAGGTGGGAGAATAAAATTAACCATGTTTTGACGGAAGTAGATTATACAGGAAATGATTGGAAAACATTAGCTCAGGATAGGGATGTATGGAGAGGTTAGATACGCGCGGGTTCGATAGTGCCAGTGAGTTAGTTATCTTAATGAAATCATCTCTAAAATTAAGTTCATCTTTAAATGAAACAACTATAATAATTAAACGAACTTGACCAATGTTTAATGCGAACTTGAAATATAATACATAATTTCTTGGAATTTACATGAACGCGTTTTCATATCGATTTTCTTACCCGATTCATGTTATAAATATTTCAGTAGAAAACATTGCACCTGCTTATAATACTGAATATTCAGTCTCCTCTATCACGCAACCTAACTCTTGCACTTTTCCTCAACTGCTTCACATCTAACTAACCCTCTATCACTATAGAACCCATAGGTTCATGCCCGCGAACACATAAGCTTCCCACGCATCCCTATCCTGAGCTAATGTTTTCCATTCATCCCCCGTATAATCTACTTCCCTCAGATCACAATTAATGCTATTCTTCCACCTCATTCTTGGTCTAGCAACTGGGCTTTTTCCTTCCGGTGTTCCTACAAGAAGCTTCCATGCACCTATTTCATTTCCCATTTGCCACGTGCCCTGCCTATCGCAATCTATGAGACTTAACCTTTTTTATTATATCTGGTTTCCTATAAAGATCATTTAGCTTACTGTTATGTAGCCTTCTCCATTCGCCCATAATAGCTCATGTCTATATAAGTTAGATGGCAGAATCTTCTTCTTCTTCTTCTTTTCATGTGATAGACTTAGCGGTTTATTACGGTCTCAATCCAACGTTTGAAGGGTCTGCCCAATGATCTCTTGCATGGTGGCTGTTAATTTAAGATTTGACGTTGTATTCTTGTTCTGCTCATTCTTCTTACATGACAGAATCGTAAAACATATAATTATAATTTTAATAGATTAAATAAGTATTGTTTTATTCTTACGCACGCACAATTCAGAATACGTTGTAATTTCCTTGTTTCAAAAAATGACAAAATTTCTGTATAATTTCTTAAACATTGGAATCCAAAGCATTTCAAAAAGGAAAGAGATATAAATTATTTTAAATATTTTCAAACAGTTAGGTGAAAAATATCCCACATTAGCCATTGAGGATGTGGTGAAAATAACTCTAGAACTCACGGGTGAATCAGCATGAAGCATAAATTCTGACCATAATGAAATTGTACCAGTAAATTGTTGTATTCAGACATATTTCCCGTAAATACGATGTTGTCTAAGAACACTGTTTCTATCGTATACAATTCAGTCATATGGCGGTTAGAAGTAGCATCACGATTCCCCCGATAGACGGAGTCGGTGAAATAATAACTTATGCAAGTTTGTTTACGATTGAATTGGAACTTAGCTTGGAATTGGTATAACAGATAACAAGACTGCAAAACAAGGTACAATTTCATAATTTTTATATTAGCTAACGCCTCAATGAAATTTTAACATCGACTTTATTAGTATTGATACTGTAGTTGGATCACTTTATATATATAACTGTAAAGAAGCATCCTGGAATGGGTAGGACATGTGTTGCGGATGGAGCAAGAAAGAGGTGCGAGAAAGACTTTAGAAGGGAAACGGGAAGGAAGAAGAAAGGTTGGAAAACAGAAACTAAGATGGTTAGATATGGTAGAGGAAGACTTAAGACAACTGAAGGTGAAAAGGTGGAGACAGAAAGCTAGTAATAGAGAAGAATGGGCGGTTATTATGAAGGAGGCCAAGGTTCTTAGATGACCGTAGAGCCAAAGAAAGAAGAAGAAGTTATGAAGCGTCGCTATACAGAATGCAGCATAAGTCAGTTAACCACTGCACATGGTTGCAAGAAAAAAAATCAATGGTCGAAACTGGTGTTTGAAACGGGACCTTCAGAATATAATATCACACACTACTGCTTGAGGTAATTTTCTAACTAGGAAATACATCTTATCCAGTATCAAGTCTATAAACGTCTTCAAGTTACTTATTTTGAAGAGTGGGTTGGAAGGCGTGGTAAAATCGATTGGCCACCTTGTACCGAAAGTGCTATTTCGGTACAAAACATCTGTACTGTTATCCTCCCTCTACAGTGAGATTAATGAACTATGCCAATTTTCTTTCTCTTTGCGTTTATTCCCACTCACCTTCATACCCCTCCCTTTTGCTCTGTTTGTAGTGCGCAACTTCCCCTCTACCTCGGAACTCTCAAATAGGCGATTTAAGTGGTAAACTGTATCATTCATTCATTCAATTCATTCAGTTAGTTTAGTTATCGTCTGAAGGACGTGAACTCAAGGAGAGCTGTGGTGTTTTGAGTTTGGTCCGGTAAGCCAGGGTAGGGTACTCTAGGCTGGACTAAAAAGGGTGTTTGAGTGTGTAAAGATTATTACTTTTGTTATTATTATTGTTTTCTTTAAACTTTAGAATGATCAAGTATAACTTATGTTTAATATATTTTTATATTTCAACTTCAGACGTACAATTGAAGTATTAAATCTTATTTTAAGTAAATAAGAATGTCTAATTATTGTATTTGCTAGTCCTGCTACTGCTGTCTTGTACGTTTCCTGTCTACGAGCTTTCTCAAGGTTATATTAGCTCCCCTTTCCTGTCTAGCTTTCATGGTTGAAAATAACATACTGAGTTTAAAAACGAATCATAAATTACTACAGTGTGTTTCAGGAATTATTGTTAATTAGTATATGTTAGTAAATCTATATAGGAAAGATGAATCAATCTTTGTCTCTGATGGGCCCGGGCAAAGAATTATAAATAGCACTGATGTTTATGATCTGGACGCTACTATAAGTGTAACTAAACATATGAGTAAATTCTCTATAGGCCAGTGCAGAAATGGTAACAGAATGTAATTCTGTAGGCCATGCGGCACAACCTAAATCACCATACCTCACGCCATGCGATTTTTCAATGTGGGGAATTTTTAAGGATAAAGTTTTCAGTACATAACTACTAAACCTGCAACATTTACTTAAAGAAGCTTCTCTATTTATAACTTTGAAGGTCATCATCATCAACAACAAGGATTAGGCCCAATGGCCTGTTCCGATCTCATTATAGGTCGAATCGGCCCTTCCATCTCTTCAATGGTCTTCCCAACATTCTTCTCCCTTTTGGTTTATAATTATACATTCTTCTTGGTATGCGCTGTTCATTCATTCGTAATACGTGCTGAAGATAAGCATTTTGGTAACATTTTATTCTTTCACAGAGATTAAATATATTAAGTTCTGTTATTATATCTTCGTTTTTCTTTTTATCGGTCCTTTGGTATCCTGCTATTGCTCTCAACATCTTCATTTCAGCAGCCTCTATTTGTTTACTATCTGCCTTTGTTAATGTCCAGGTTTCACGTCCATAGATAACTTTGAAGGTCATTAGTTGAATTTAACTTAAAATCTTCCGAGTTCGATTTAAGTCAAATTAACTTTTAGTAAATGTTGATAATGAGCGTTCTTAGGATTAACCCTAAAGCTGAGGAAGCAGATATTACGATGATAATAGGATCTATCCTTTTTTTATTCGTGGTATTTGATTGAACAGGATTTTGAAAACGCTTTTGTTACTAATGGGAAATTGTGTGAGAACATCTGCAAATCAGTGTTAAAATGTCATAATTGCTTAAACAACAATGGAGGTCACTTTGAACAATTTCGGTATTTGTGTTTTTGTATAGATGTTGTAAGATACAGAAAATAATATATTTTCGGTTAACTGACTTATGCTGCATCCTGTATAAAATACTGAGTTGAGTAAATTCCGAAAATTACATATCTAATGGAAATTATATACTTCTCCATTTTAGAGGAATGTGGGAGATGAATTCCACAGACGGTGTACAATTAGACATAACAAGGAATTCTGTAATCGTCAGCTAATTTCCTGTCTGACTAAATGACCGGTCGAATACATAAAACGATTGCATAAGCTACGTTATTCTAACGCAAATGACAGTCTATGAATCTTTGTTAAGCAAAACAAAACACTAATTTTAACAATTATATTTATCCCATTTCAGCAAATCTAAGTTCCTGTATATTCTTCTGATTCAATGTCCCGATTTCGTTACCATGCAAAAGAGTTGGAAGAGCCAGTGTTTATACAGTTTTAAATCTTGATATATGTATATTCCTTTTTTTGACTATTGTGGCTTGAAGATAGAATTTATTAACCCTAAAATCCTTTAAACCGTTTGATATTTTTGCATTCACATCCTTTTCTTCGTCCTAATAATAATAATAATAATAATAATAATAATAATAATAATAATAATAATAATGATTATGAAGATTATGATTATGATGATTATGATGATAATAATAATAGTATTAATAATAATATTAATAATAACTAATTAACTCATTGGCACTATCGACCATAGGTCCATGGTCGCGCGGACATAAGCTCTCCACACATTCCTGTCCTGACCTAATGTTTTCCAATCATCCCCTGTATAATCTACTTCCTTCAAATCATGGTTAATGTTATTTTCCCACCTCATTCTTGGTCTACCAACTGGGCGTTTTCTCTCTGGTTTTCCTACAAGAAGCTTCCAGGCCACTCTTTCATTTCCCATTCGTGCCACATGCCCTGCTCATCTCAGTCTACGAGACTTAACTGTTCATATTATATCTGGCTTCCTATAAAGACCATGTAGCTCACTGTTATGTAGTTTTCTCCATTCACCTGTCTGTTCATCTCTTTCTGGCCCAACATTTTTCCTCCTAATGTTAGAAATGTCACATTGTTTAAGGTATATTAGTGTGTGGTACCTAACCTAAATATTTTAATGAGTTGACTTTTTCCAGTATGAAATTTGAATGCAAATCTTACTTCTCATTGGCTATTTTCTTTTTAATCGTAAAGTGCTGAAATGAGACGCTATGCAATAAACTAACAACGAATTGTCAACCTTTGCATGCGGAAACCTACTTCGATGTTTTTTTTCTCCCCAGAGAAGCGTTGTGATGTACCAAGGCCGTGCCCAAAAAAAAATCTGCAGTTTTTAACTGCAAGGCACAGAAATTGAAACCAAAATCCAGCAATAGCAACCCACTCTAAGGAGAAAATGTACGCCTCTGCATGAGTAAGAGCGCGGTGAAGTGAGGAGGGACGCGGCGCGGGCGCAGGTAATGAGGGTTATCCAATCTACCAATACAAGAGTTGCATTATTTCTCTATAATTAATGCTAATAAAATTCATATCAATTTCCGTTAAGGTCTTAAGATAAAAAGTAAAAATACGTACATTTGGCAAGTGCCGTCGTCTCATCTGGGTTGGTTAAATGTTGTATTTAAAATATTAACTGTGTAGTCCTTTCTGAAGTTAACTTCCATCATCAGCAGAATGAGTATGTGTTACTGACTGTTGTTTTAAGACTTTATGCACGTTGATGGTCTTGAAGTTGCTACCAACGAAACTTCAAGACCATCGACGTCCACAACGTCCACAACGTCGTAAAACAACAATCAGTTGAGCCTCGATTGTCCGAGGTAATGTGTACCGAGGGTACCTCGGATAATCGAAAAATTCTCTGGAAGAAATTTCAACGTTGTTTTGACGTTTAATTGTTGACAATTTCCTTGTAAATAAATGCCACTTGTTAAGAGCTTTCCTTTATTACATGTGCATAATAAAATTAATAAATAGAGCAAAATAAATGACTTAAGTTGATAGGAGCCTTTGTTCAAATGAAATATATTATATATGTATATTGTAAATGACTTAGGACAAGAAAGTATAAAAATTATGACGTATTTAGATAATATTATTTATTACCGGTTCTCATATGCATTTCATGACACCACTAATAAAATTACTTCTCAGAATTGTAGGCAAATGTTTATTTAGTCCCTTATGGCTAAATGGAGGTTCTTAGTAGGGTAGCTGGTTAAGACAGCACTACACGCCAGAGTCGACGTTCAAGTCCCGATGTGGTCAAGATATTAAAACTGGCCTAAACTTTCAGGCAGTCTGCCGCGATGGACTAGTACTTATGTTACTTGCCTCTGGTCTCGAGGGTCGCGAATTCAAACCCGGCCGGAGCCGATTTGTTTTAGGAACAAAAAAAAAATCCTCCGGGAGGGACTTTAAGTCATGAGTCCCAGTTCTGAAGATGTTCAGGCTCGTAAAAGATCCTTAAACCTGAATAAGAGGCCTCTAAGCAAAATTTACCGACCTTCATCATTCTAGCAGTAACTTAGATTGGTCGGTATGTTGACCGCATACCATTCATGACATCTTGGGAAGTAAGTATAACTAAATTAACTTGGTCTAATAACTCCTAACAAAGGAGATGCTAAGACCCAAAATTGGGCTGTTACGTCATTGTAGTGTAGAAAGTTTCTGGCGGTACCGTGGCCCTAGGGTTACCCAGACTCTAATGGGGATGTGTATCATACTTTCTAAAGGTTATCTGCTCTTAAAGTGATCCTCATCAAAACAAAACCATGTGACCTGCTCGCTTTTCATTGGTTATGGACACCGGCGTACGATATAAAAGCAACAAGCACACGAAAGACCAGTTTTCTTCATTAAATTAAAAATATGTCCTCTGAATATACTTGTTATTCTTCGTGAATGGAAATCATGGTATTCAAAATATTGAAAATATTCTAAAATATACCTAATCAATAATTACAAATTAAAACAGTTTATTACATACGGGTGATGTATTTGAGTCATCCTTCAGTTGATTATGATGCATCAAAATGTCTGAAAGTGTTGAGTCTTCTGTTGCTGTGTCGCCATCTAAATTTTTAAAATACAAGTCTGGTAAACCTTTGACTAGTGGTCAGAAAACATTTATATTAAATGTATTTCACAAGTTTAGTGAAAAATCTCACCAGCTTTCTTGTAATCTACCCCATTCAACGATCGCACGTCTTATATACTTCACACGTGCTCCCTGTCAATGTGACAGTAATTGTGGCGCGAATGGCAGATGGATACAATTGACGTTTGTTTATGTTAGGATCACTCTAAGAGCGTATGAGGTGTAGGAGTAAAGACTGCCGCAAGAAATAACTCGAATGAGAACAAGAGGACTGTGGCATATAGAGTGGAAGGATAGGGATGAGCGGAGGAAGAAAATAAAACTTCAGACACAAAAGATGTATCCATCCATAGTAATTCTGCCCGAAGGCAGGTCTTTCACTGCAATCATAGCATTTTCATGCTATGCTTTGGAGCTTTACTAGGGAATTTTAGGTGTGGTAGTTTCCCGTTGCTTTCCACACCGATGAAGGATGATGATGATAAGACGAATATGAATGATGATGATAAAATATGTATAATCATTGAAAATCTGTATATAAATAAAATGATTATTTATTATTATTATTATTAATAATAATATTATTGTTGTTAAAATTGCATTTTTTGTTGGTAGTATGTAATATAGGGATCACGCTGTACAGAATTTGTTAGTGCAATACCCTACTATTTGGAAAGTCGTGGGTTCGAGTTTCGATGGAATTAAGTACTTTCTAAGATTCTAATGGGATAATTTTTACCGACCTATGCCTAGGCCTTCCTAATGATATTTTCCCAATGGATTTTCTGCATACATTTTGAAAGAGGTCCTATTGACACCCATTTGAGTTACATGACAGGACCATTTCAATGACCTAGACTTAAAAAAAAAACTAAAAGTAATTAAGAATACCATCCTGTGTAGGATATTAAAATCAATTTCACTGGATGTAATTTCCTTGATTAATAAGAACTGGCATAAAGTAATGGAGAGGTAGAGAAACGGAAATACGAAATGAAATTAATTTGATGTATCGGAAGTTCGATGCCTTCAGTTCGTATGGCGGTTAATGGGGTGAATGCGTCTAGACGCAAGTGCCCAGTGGGTCGGCGCCGTACTTCATACTATGTGGGTGACCTCTGTCAGTGGAGATATATTGGAATTTTCAACAATTTTTTCATACTTTATATTTTATTTAATGGCGTTTCAATGACTGTTACTACAGACTTTTAGAAATGGTAGAGGAGAATTTTAAACAACTTTCATATAGCAACCCTTGTCCGGAAACGTCTCATTGGATAGGTACAAACTTTATAGTATACTAGCTAATACTCAGCGTGCGTTGCTACATCTAAATAAATGAAATGTTAAAGGTTAATTAAAATGATGGCGGTTGCTAGTCAGTTTTTAATTTCGGATTTCAGGTAAATCTCCACTTCTAATTAATTGTCGGATTTCGCTCATTTTTTTAATAATACCTACCTCGTTTTATTTTAATATGATATACTGAGTTTCGTTGTGAAACATCGAAAATTGTGACTGCTATTTTTAAAATTTCACTTCAGGTGAAATCCTACAACTAATGGTTTGAGGGTTCAATTGTGAATCTAAACCATCGAGGGACCCACTCAAACACATAAAAAAATCGGTTCTGTCGTTAGAGCAGTTTTTAATTTCGGATTTCAAGTAAACCTCCCCTTCTAATTGTCGGATTTCGCTCATTTTTGACAATATCTACCTCGGTTTATTTTAATAGGATAATCTGAGTTTCGTTGTGAAACATCAAAAATTGTGACCGCTAGAACGATTTTTAAAATTTTACTGCAGGTGAACTCCTACATCTAATGGTTTTAGAGGGTCAAATTGTGAATGTAAACCATCGAAGAACCCAATCAGACACACACAAAAAATTTAATCAAAATCGGTCCAGTCGTTTAGGAGGAGTTCAGTGACAAACACACGTATATATATATATATATGTTATATTGCAGATTTTCGCGGATATAAGTATGAATAAGAAAGTTTTCTTGGGTTTTCCGCGTCTTGGATTCAAGTTCGGCCCCTGGCCACTGACTCCGACGTTTCGGCATGATCCCACATGTCATTATCAAGGAATGATAAGTTCGAGTCACAGGTTTAGGTCTTATATAATTAAACAAATAGAGTTTTCGCTGTGGTCCGTTTTCGAAGACGTACGCCCATCCAAGGTTGTTCTTATGTAGTTAAACATTTTCAGTTTTCAGTGCGGTCCGTTTCCGAAGCCGTACACCCATACAAAGTTCAGTTCTTATGTGGTTAACCACACGGGTGTACGGCTTCGGAAACGGACCGCACTGAAAACTGAAAATGTTTAACTACATAAGAACAACCTTGGATGGGTGTACGTCTTCGGAAACGGACCACAGCGAAAACTCTATTTGTTTAATTATATAAGACCTAAACCTGTGACTCGAACTTATCATTCCTTGATAATGGCATGTGGGATCATGCCGAAACGTCGGAGTCAGTGGCCAGGGGCCGAACTTGAATCCAAGACGCGGAAAACCCAAGAAAACTTTCTTATATATATATATATATGTGTGTGTGTGTGTGCGTGTGTGTGTGTAAAGATATGTGCGTGTTTTTTTTCTTCAGAATGCTGTGTTGGTAAAAAGCTAACTCATTCACTTACTCATTCAATACTTTACTTTTAAAATTCATTCTGAATCAAATTGAGGTATTAAAATGTGTACTTGAAATATCAGTCGACCTCAACAAATTAAAATTTCATTAAAATAGTGAAGACCTTTCAGAACTTCTTGATAATTCAGGTACAGATTTTAATATTTTAATGAACCTGGAGTTTCATGGCCGCACATCCATAAGCTCTCCATACTTCACTATTCTGATGTTCTATTTTGTAATCATCCCTTGTATAATGTACGAGTACATCCCTCAAATCATGGTTAATGTTATTCTCCCATCTCATTCTTGGTCTACCTACTGGGCCTTTTCCCACTTTTTTATAAACTTGGAAGCCCCTCTTTCATTCCCCATGCGTGCCACATGTCCTGCCCATCGCATTCTACGAGACTTTACTGTTCTTATATTTGGTTTCCTATAAAGATCATAAGCTCAATGTTATGTAGTCTTTTCCATTCGCATGTCTGTTCATCTCTTCTCTGCCCAAAAATGTTCCTTCCTAAGAACTAACTTTATTCTCATATATTCGTAATTTCCTTTCCTCCCATAAACTAAGAATCTATGTTTCATAACCATATAATATAACTGGTAGAATAACAGTTTTATATATTTTCAGTTTAACGTTTTTTGAGAGAAGTTGTGACGACAAGAGTCCCTGTAATGCATAATAACATCAATTTCCAGAATTTGGCCTATGTTTAATTTCTTTATGTAGGCCTATCTCAATCATATTTGTGATTACTAATCTTCGTATCGCAAGCGGTTAAACGCTCACCTCTCACCGCTGCGCTGGGATCCCAAGATAGAGTCTCGGTCACTCCACTGGGTTTGTGGTGGACGAAACGGAACTTGGAAAGGTTTTTCTCTGGGGTTTCTCCCGTTTTCCCCTGCCATAATTTCATTCCACCATTTCTCCATACTCATCTCATCCATTTCGTTCATCTACTCCTGTGATGGTGCGTCAGGCGTGGTCGGCCGGCACCCTTGTCATTCACAGATCTCTATATAAGGGTCTTCATCTCATCCTTCTCGCCCTGAGTTGGACACGAGTTGAGAATAGTATTGTTCCTAGATATTTTAATTCAGCCACTTTTTCAAAGTTTACCTCATTTATCATTAACTGTCAATTTCCATTATATAATGTATTTACATGTGTGACCATATATTCAGTTGCATTGATGTTTACTTCCAGTCCCAATTTCTTAGGTTACTCAACAGGGAAATAAGTATTCCAAAATTTCCCATAAGAGGATCTTTGCCCAAGTCAAGTCAAGTTAGAGGCGAAGACTAGCTTCGCCCAGGTAGCTGCGCTCTGGAACCTGCTGGTGGCTCGTTGGCAGCTAATTACGTATTGGCTATCTAGAAGGGGTTAATCACTTTAACCTATAGCCTATTTGGCGGCATTGGTGCTAATGTCCGCAGAGATCATGTTGTTGGAGAGATTAGATCATGATCACCTGAGGCAGGGCATCGTAAACCACGCTGCCGTCAAGCCGAGAGTCGGAAATGAGAAAGCATGGAATGAGCCACGCTATCCCAGGGAAAGCATTTCACTCATCTCTTGAGCCAGGCCATCAGTGCGGGTGGAACCTGGTAAATTTGTTTGTGTGGACAGCACGTCTCTATGACAGCCGTCCCACGTTGCGTACAAATTCATTGAAATGATTGGGCGTAAAATCAAACATTCTGCTGAATTTATCTTGAATTATGTCCGCAATATAAGGAATCTGCGCAACGTTATGAAGCTCGGAGATCCTCGTGTATCGTGGTGCCGAGAAGATGATTTTGAGGCATTTATTTTGAATAATTTGAACCTTCCTTTTTTATACTTGTCGAGGATACTCCATGCCTCACATTCGTACAGCTGCATGCTGCGAATCACCGCTTTATAGAGCGTAAGTTTGATCTTGCGTGATAATGTTATCGACTTGATAAATGGATTTAAAATAGCAATAGCTGTATTTGCTTTATGTTCGATATGCCGAATGTGAATTTTGAACGTAAGCTTGGAGTCCAGATACTTGTCTAAAGGTTCTAAGCGGAGTTGTTGAGTACCCAAGGTTAGCTGGATAGGGGAGAGTCTTGTGGATCGCCTGGGTTTTTGTAGTATTTATCTTTATGATCTATTGCTGGAAGCAAAGATAAATATGGGTTAGGGTATTTTGGAAAACACGGATTCTTGTAGGAAGGGCTCGAAAGTTACACTGGTAGAAGAAACAGGTATCATCGGCGAATGATTCGGTATGGATATGAGGGATAGAAGAAAAATCTGCTACATAAATTGTATACAGTAGGGGAGATAGAACTGCACCTTGTGGTACTCCCTCTAAGAGTGGCTTCAAGTCAGATTTATACCCACTAACTGACACACAAAAGTGTCGGTTTGTGAGGTATGTAGTTATAAGTTTAATAAATTTCAATTTTTATTAATTTGTAGAAAGTCCATTTATCAAAGTCATTATGTAAGCTTTCTCAATATCAAGAAATACCTCCATGGTACTGCGTTTCATGTTGAAACCCGTTACAGTCGGACTGGCTGGAATGAGAATTTCTAAATCCAAATTGGCGATTTGGTAAGACATTTTTGTTCAAAACTTCAATTTTGAGGCGAGCCAAAATTAATTTCTCAAGTGGGAATGCATAGGGTAGAGACCAGAGACTATCACAGTTAACCTAACTCAATTCGGCTATTTTGCAAGTTGTTAACAACTTATAATCGCAGATGTGAATAATAACAAGCAGCACGCCACTGTTGTTACAACTAGGGCAAGTGATCACAGACAAGCTGACTACCCTACCCTGAGAAATCAATACGCGGGTGGCGAGGCGCATTACTACCACAACAACATGGTATCGCTTTGTTTATACATGTGCCCGGGGAAAACCCGAGCTCATAAGTTCATCTCCCGGAATCAATTCAAGTTTTACACATATCATCATCTGAATTCATCTCACAGATTTCTAAACAAAATCAATATTCACGTTAATTTATTTCAGATACTTCATTCCCCAAAATATTATCAAAATGGTTCAAGAATTGTGTCATCGGTTCTGTATCCGGAGTTCTTAATCTGTGAGGTTATACCTTCCCTGGGGAGGAGAAGTCAAAGATGTTAGTGAGGAACTGTGACTGTCTTAAACAACTTTTTTTGCAATATAGTAAACGCGGGCGAATGGGATAAAAAAATTATAAATTGCTGTACAAATTATAATTATTTTAATTTTAAATGAAACGTAATACATGTTTGGAAAGCACAAACATTCTACTTTATAATATGTGTTTTATTTGGACTCTAAGTTTTTACGGTCCCCGGGAATTTTTAATTTAGTATAAGAGTGTAAAGTAATCCTATTCACCCGCAGTTGGCGGGTAAATTAGATCAGAAGGGAGGGTAAATGGTATTGATAAATAAACATATATAAGTACCAAATAGTGTAAAATAAGCGTGATATATTTAAAAATTTCAAATGAACTTAAAATTTCCATTTTTTCGTACATTTTCCACATGTGAACATTTTCCCCCTCGTTCTAACACAAACGTTGTGGTACGACTCACCCTTGCGTTGACATTGGTTCCAGTCCCCCCCTTTTAACCGATTTTGGGTCAGAATAATTAAAAAAAACAGAACTGACATGTATCTTCATCCACTTTATTCACTTTTAATTGCAGTCTTCTTTGTCCGTCTGTCACCAATCCGAATCACCCTCGCGAACCACAATACTTATATTTGTATGTTGGTAACACAGACATTTATTTATAGAAATAAACAGTGAGGCCATAGATTTCTCAGAGCACACAGTTATTAAAAATATTGTTTGTTTTAAGATTTCAACAGTCTGTCGTCGTTGCGTAGTCGGTAGAGTCCCTACCTTCCATTCCGGCGACCCGGGCTCGATTCCCAGCGGGGTAGGGGATTTTTAATCTCCACTTTGAGTCTGAGTGTGTGTCTTGTCCTTGTGTCTATATGTGAGAATAACATAAAGTTAACAACAAAATTTAAAAACAAGAAGGAAAACAGCGTAAACGAAAAGAGGGAGGCAAAAAAGGCGTAAAATAAAAAATCAACAATATTCGTATCTCTACCTCCTGTTAAACAGTTGATTCTGGACACAAATTCAACAAAGTTCAATTAAACTCACTCTAGTTTACTCCAATAACACTTCTATTCTACACTAGGTGGCAATAGTAACAAAAAAGTTACTTCAGCGTTATATACGACGTGATTTTCAATAAGTAATTCTATTCGCCCGCAGTTACCATATTTTTTATAACTCACTAGCACTATCGTTCTCCGATGTTCGAACATAACGCTCATTTGCTGCAACAACGTCATAACTCGAAAATCTCGATTTTTCAGGAGAAGCATTTGAAGTTTTAAATACTGTCATTCCAAGTCTCCCTGTGATATTAACTAAAATATCGTGATTGTTTAGTTATGAGCAAATGAGCGATAAGTTCTTCATACTTAGCTGATGTGTTCCAACCATTCTTTTTTATAATTCACCTCCTCATATAATGATCTTGTTCTGCCTACTGGGCGCATTCCCTCTGATTTTCTTACAAAAAACTTTCCATGACATTCTTCCTTTCATTCCGCATTCGTTCCAAATGTTCTTCCTATCCCAATCTACGAGACTTAACTGTTCTTATTACACTTGGTTTCCCATAAAGATAATATACCTCACTGTTAAATAGTTTTCTCCATTCACCTGTCGGTTCCTCTCTCTTTAATTCAAACATTTTCCTAAAAACTTTAAACTCCAATATTCATAAACTCTTCTCGATTATTGTACAGGAAAACAAAATTATGACTATAAGTAGAGATCCATGAAAGTGGTTTTATTTTTATTGAAAATTCGTTTTAAAATTTCAAGATTTCGATGTTATTGGGAATTTGACGGTGTTATTCTAAAAAAAAATCTACATTTGAGTCTTTTTAATCCTAGTTTAGTATATTAAACACAATAAGAATGATATATCCAGTAGTTTAAGGGATATCAAATTGATAATTGCGTCTGCAAAATTTTAAGGGGAAACCCCTTATCTTACACGTTAATATAATTCGTATTTCTTGGAATTCATATTGGCCATAGAACTTAAAATCTATGGAGAGACCATAATTGAGCATGAGAAGGACAGAAAAGTTACCTGTATGTTGTGAACTGTGTTGCAACCATTTCGCTTTGCAAGAGTGCATGGAGGAAGCAGATATGGATCCAGCAGATATGGCAGTTAAAAATAAAATAGAATCCGAAAACAGTGTTTAAAAATGAATTATGAAAATTTCGCTAATAGAACAAAAAATCTCCGGAATTCGTTAAAAATTTTAAATGTCGGTGTTATTTCGCAATATCGCATTATTTCGCGGTTCATAAAAGCTTTTTTTTTTGAGGTTATGGGAAGTGGAGTTAAGAAATGGCACAAGAAAATTACAAAATTAGAGCATTTCGCGTTATCGCAATTCGCGAATTTCACGGATCTCTAACTATAAGGTACTATGATGAAAGTTAAAAATTAAATTGTACCTGTTGGTAAGTGCCGTCGTCCTCAACTTTGTTAAAATATTGTATATAAAATTAACTGGAGCGTTTTCGTAAGTTATCTTCCATCTTCTGCAGGTTGAGTTTCCGCTATTTGTTGTTGTGAACGGTGATGTTTACTTCAACTGTTTGTAGCAGCAACTGACTAGCCAACCGGTGCTAATGTATGTTTTTGAAACTTGACTGTTGATGAAATATGAATAGAAACAATCATGCATATTGGAAGGAAGAATCTTGGTACATGCTTTTGGCCTAATGGAAGAGAATGGAGAATACATTCATTAAAATTGTAGTACACTCTCTGATCGTATATTGTTTATCCCAATCTTCTTAGCATCGATCAGCTTTCTGACCCCAGACATTATTCTCAATTCTGTTTTTAATTTAATTGTCACTCTTTATCACCTCCTCCCCTCTTAGGGGTGGGTAAAATTCCTTCGGAATTAGCCAATAATGACATTTATATCCAAAATAGTTTTCAATTTATTATTTTTAGTTTAATAAACTTACGCGAATAACTAACTCCCTTACACTAGCGAACTCCATAGATCCATTGCCTTGCGGACACAAGTTCACCATACATCCATATCCTGGGCTAATATTTTCCAATCATCCTCTCTATAATCAACTTCCCTTATATTATGGTTAATGCTATTCTCCCACCTCTTTCTTGGACTACCTACTCGGCACTTTTCCTCTAGTTTTCCTACAAGGAGTTTCCAAGCCTATCTTTCATTCCACATTCGTATCACATGTCCTGTACATCGCATTCTACGAGACTTAACTGTTATTGTTATATCTGGTTTCCAATAAAGATCGTGTAAATCACTGCCATATATAGTCTTCTCCTTTTGCCTGTCTGTTTACCTGTCTTTGGTCCAAAAATGTTCATAAGAACTTATTCTCAAATACTCGTAAAATTGTTGCTATGTTGAAAATTAAAAAAAAATCAAATTTGGAATTTGGTCAATAGAAAAAGGCATAGCAAGAATAATAATAATAAATGTATTATAGAAAGACGAAAATTTTGGAAAGACCACATAGAAAGAATGGAAGACAACAGACTTGCAAAAAGAGCAATGGATGGGAGAAGAGCAAGAGGAAGGCCAGCCAAGAGATGAATAGACAGTCAGAGGCTGCACATCCAATACATCTTCCTTCGAGGAGTCATTTGGAAAATAAACAGGATGAAAATCCTACAACTAAAGAAGCAGCATAACTACAATGTAGTGAAAGGGCAATTCTGAAAAAAAGGACAAAATTAAGAACTTGAATTTGGAGACAGTCCATAATAGATGATTTCTGACGATGGAAATGCGTAGAGCCTTACTGAAAGTGAGAGGCTTATTGAAAATGAGTCGTGTATGGCAGTTAACACTTAGGATATAAAACGACAAAACAAGAGTGTGGGCAGGTGATTGACGACATGGCGTGAAAAGTTGTATTGATTAGTATGTTGTTAGTGATGTTGCGACAAGCCCACCGCCATAATAGTGATTTCTAATTCCAATTCTGTGCACGTCTCTCTGAACTGTATAAATAGCTGGAGCATATCTTTTTGAAAATTGAAGCATTGAAATGGAATGAACTGTAAATTTGACACGATTCTTGAATAACGATTAGATTCTCGCTAACAGCATTTATATTCTCCCTGTATACTATCCCTCCTTGCCCAAGAGCAAGTCTTTCACTGCAAACTCAGCATTCTCCACTCTTTCCTTAACTCAGCTTTCCTTTTTGTATCAGCATACAAATAATTTATTTTAATATTGTCTATCATCTGATGTCTTTTTCTGCCTCTAACATTATTTTCATTTACTATTCCTTGTAGGGCATCCGTCAGCAGGCAGTTTATTCTTAGCCAGTGGCCAATCCAATTTCTTTTCTTCTTCTTTATGAGTTCCAGCATTGTTCTTCCATCACCCACTCTGTCTAGCACATCATTATTTTTTATTTTGCCTGTCAAGAATGAGGTGGGATAATAATATTAACTATGATTTGAGGGAAGTGGATTATACAGGGAATGATTGGAAAGCTTTAGCTCAGGATAGGGATGTATGGAGAGCTTATGTCCGCGCGGCCATGAACCTACGGGTTCGATAGTGCCAGTGAGTAAGTAAGTAAGTAAGTAAGCATGTCAATGTTATACGCTAGATCCTTCTCCATATCCACATCTCAAAAGCTTGCAGTCCCTTTTCTTCATTCCGTCGTAATGCCCAAGTCTCTTCACCACAATGCTACACTCCACACAAAACACTTCACTAGCCTCTTCCGTAATTATTTTGCCAAAGTTCCGCAGAAAATGCTTCTCTTCTTCTTAAAATATTATTTTGCAATTGAAAACATGTATTATATATATTTTAGTCGTGGTTATTTTCGGATCTGTGGAAGAAATGTAAAAATTTCAAAAATATTTTCATGAGAACAAACTCAAAAAGCTTCATTCCTTTGGAAATCGTTGAAATTTTATAATTTGAAAACTTTAAACGACGTGATAAAGTAAAGTATGTTTTTATGAATAGTTAGCACTGAAGGAGAAATATTACATTATATGCATGTTTACTAAGAGAAACCGGGAGTCATCGAGATAAATAGGTGATTCGAGAACCGTTTGTATTTGCAAGAACTGTCAGTCTAATGGGTTTGCTAAAGTCTCCAAGTTAATTTGCATTCAGTCTGTATTGAAGTTGTAAACATCCATTATAGCATCGTTACTAGTTATAGAAGCAACCCGTTTCTTTTCTAAGCGATATTCCAAGAATCGTTTACATTGGCTCATGAATTACAGGCCAAACATAATCATGTATGCGCTAGCTTAGTTCTTTCTTTATTCGGACTAAGCGGGCAAACTATCCTGAACACCACGGCGTCAAATATCTACTGCACTACCCCAGTGTATAATGTATGAGTGGAATTAAGTCTGCTCTACGGTATTATGTAAGTTGTAGGTTGTCTTCCGTCTCTGAAACAACAGGTTCGTCTCTCATGCCCCTTTTGCACGTTATAAAGAGTTTTCATTTTAAGACGCAACCCTAAGCGCCTAGCAACCGCTCGTCTCACGGACCTCGTATGGTAATCTCACCAAATAAACACAAGTAGCTGTGAAAATACTTAGAGATTGCAATGGAATAAAACCTACTTTTGTCCTGTTTATTTCTTACCTTATTTTACAAAAGATTTTCAAAATTATCTCCTTCAACTTCAACACAACGTTCAAACCGGTGAAAAATATTTTGAAACTTGGTATCCAATTCCTGCCTTGAAATGTTGGAGTTCACAGTTCGAATATGTTCTTTAAGTTCCTATAATATTGGAGGATTTGAAATCGTGACTTTATTTGGGACAGTTTGTTACAGAATTGGTGGCAAAATGTACGGCGACAACGTTTGTAAGATTTCTTCTTTGCATTTGTCAAAAGTAAAAATATCCTCTATTCAGTGATGTACACCATGTTAAACTGAAATAATCACAGTCACAACTGAACACATTCGATTTTGTAAGAAATTCACTTAGTTTAGTTCCTGAGAGACAGATTTTTTTCGTCACACTTGGATTAGTCAGCTGTTCGGCGCATGAATATCATTTCACCTGCAGTGGCACTATTTTGATCACATGTCCTTAGACTCCAGGTTTCGTTGAACAAGGATGATAGCATGATTCTGTTTGTGTAGTCTATTTATTTGTTATACTTTAACATTTTCTTTAAAATCTCTAAATGTGCTAAGAAATGTGATACTTAGCCAAGATATTTTGAGTTTTATATAAATCTACTTAGAGCCATACCTAACGTAAATAACAAACAACAGTTAAATATGAACCTTAACCCATATGTTCAAATATTCGGAAAATACTTCACAACATGTGACGCGAAAAATGTTTCTAAGTTACAATTATACACCATGTGCATGTGCCAACAAACGCTTAGCGGTTTATACTATGGAATCACAGATGCAGCCAACATATATTTGATATTTATCGAATCTAAAAGCTAACCTAACGCAATTTCAGTACTCTAACCTGTGAAATATCAACCTAAAATCTAACCTAATGCAATTTAATGCAACGCCCAACAATAAATAAAAAGTTCTGAAATTCTGAAGTATATGTTCACTGTTAATTAGTTGCTACGTTTTCTACGTTGACTGCATTGGAACACGTCTTTGTTGTTGCATAGAATAATCATTAAAAACAATATGGCTACCACTTCTTCATGCTACGTATTTAGTTAAATATCATAGAAAAATATATTAAAATAATAGTTAGAAAAAAATGTAAAAATCATTGTAATGGTGGGAAATAAGTTGAAAAATAAAACCCTAAGAACACAATTTGACAGGAGTTTATGATGGAATTAAAAATGTCGCGTCACAGGTTGTAAAGTTTAGCCTGATATTCTATCAAATCCTTTAAGAAGTTTAATTTCGTTATTCATTTTTTTCCGAGAATAAATTGGCCTCATTTTCTTGTGATTTGGTAACTTTCTTTTTTCCTCAAACACTCGAGATGAAGGACATTATGATTGCCAAGTGTTAATTAAATATTTTTAATAGAATTTTGTTGTGTATATTTATAAAACATATTAAAACTATTTATGTTTGGCAAATAATTGTACTCTTTCATGGTGTAGACGTCTTTCTTAATACAACGCTCAGTACAATTTACACAAATTAATATTTATTTGCTAAACAAATGAATTGACGCATGATGATATACCTTCAACCTGGTTTCTTTTCAAATCCACTTATAAGCTTTATATATGTTCTTTTATTTATCAAGACCCATACAAGCCAGTGGCGGCTCGCTGTGATAAATGATGGTGAAATTTTGCTCATAAAATATTCTGGAGATTTTTTGGCCACGTGGACATAAGTTCTCCATAGGCCTACATCCCTATCCTGAGCTAATATTTTCCAAACCTTCCTTGTATAATTCACCTCCATTTCAGGTTAATATTATCCATCTTATAGCTACTTGGCCACCTACAGGGCGACTGCCCCCTGGCTTTCCTACAAGTTTTCGTGTTCTCTTTCATTCCCCATTTCTGTCACATGGCCTATTTATCAATCACAGTCTACGAGACTTAAAGTGCACCGTATCACACTTTAAACTACTACGACGTCGCTGTGGATATCTAAATGAAATTGGTGACAATAAAAAGAAAAACTCGAAAAGTTTTGTGCATGTTAACAATGTCAGCAATGGAGAATAATGGACAACAATACAGAAACTAAACTAAATGTAATCATGTTTTTGTGGTCGATATGGGTTATTTGTAGATATTTAGCAGACAGGTTAAATGTGAATGTTTGCTGTGCTTTTGAAATCGTGTTATTAAAGAAGTAATGAAATAAGTTTTAAAGAGTTATGGCGAACCCTCAAGAACGTAGTTGGTATGTTTTGGAATATCACACCACGCAGAGTCCGGATGCTGGGCCAGCGTGCTTTTAGGCGAAGGTTTCAACATCAGACTCCTACACACAAGTCACCTGACTTGACGGTCTGTGACTTCTGTTTATGGGGTTACATAAAGGATCGTGTTTATGTACCCCCATTGCCTCAAAACCTGCAAGTAGTCCAGCTTCGTCCAGTCCATTTCTTCACATATATTGTGACGTGAATGGGAATATCGCCTCGTCACTCGTGGGGTGTCCACATTCAATGTCTATGTAGTATAGCAAAAACTTTTTGAGTTCTCTCTTTTGATTGTCACCAATTTCATTTAGATACGATTATCCAAAGCGACGTAGTAGTAGATTAAAGTATGATACTACATTTGTGGACACGGTGTATTCTCATTATATTTGATTTCCCATAAAGATCGTGGAGCTCACAGGTATGTAGTTTTATTCATTCATCTGTATGTTCGTCTTTGCTCCAAAAAAAAATTCTTTGTCCTCAAATATTCATATTTTTTCACCACTTTAATGTAATAGTTCGCGTTCCATATCGATATAATGTAACTGCAAGAATAGCCGTTTTTATATTTTTATATTTTTTTATTATTTTTTTTTAAATTGGGACGACAAGAATAACAACATACATGAGTTGAGCCTTTCTCATCAATTTCAACTTACAAATCAATGTTCATAAATAAAATAATTGCACAATTTTCTATATAGTTTTATTACTGACATATTCCAAAGAAGGTCATAACTCGTTTCTCCTATATTTATTCTCACTTCACCTCGTACCACCCCAGTTCCTCCATCGGCTTCTATGCCTGCACATTCTTATTTATACTTTTTTCTTTTCTTTTTCCTTTCGTCCTGTATTTTCCGAATTAACTCTAGGTCTTCCTCTTTCGATTTTTCCTTGTGATTTCATTTTGATTCCTTGTTTAGAATTTTTTTTCCCGCTTATATGCATGCACAAACTATTTCATCAGTTGACTCTCTTCAATGGCTTCTATTAATGTCTTCTCTTGTCCGATGTCTTCTCTTATTCTATCTCGACGGGCTTTACTCACTGTTCTTCTTTGGTATTTTATTTATATTGCTGTTAGTTTACTTCCATGTATATCTAATAATGGTAGGCTTTCGGTTGCATACTGCATTATAGGTACTATAATAAAGTTATATATATATATATATATATATATATATATCCATTCATAGTAATTCTGCCCGTGGGCAGGTCTTTCACTGCAATCATAGCATTTTCATGCTATGCTTTGCAGCTTTACTAGGAAATTAAATAGTGTGGTAGCTTCCCGTTGCTTTCCACACCGGTGAAGGATGGTGATGATAATGATAAGGATGATGATGATGGCCGGATGACTTTCGGGTGAGAGAAAAAACCGAAAAAACCTCACCCAGTAGCCTGCCCCGACCGGGAATCGAACCCGGGCCCGTATTAGCATTTTAGTTTTATTGTCAATCTTTCTTCTCGTATTGTATATTTCATAATATGCAGCTGTAATTTTCTTTATGCAATTAAAAATTTCCTGCTCTGTCTTCCCATTATTACAATTTTTTTTAAATTTAGGAATATTCCACAATACAGTGTTTCTCCAAAGTGTGATTTGTTGCCAGAGGTTCCTGTCTAATGCATCTTCTTCCCTCAAATCTCTAGCTTCCATACTTCTCTTCACTCCATCTGTTCATCGTTCTCTAGGCCTACCTCTTCCACTTATTCCATTAACTTTCCAATTAAGAATCTTCTTTGGTTTCTCTCTTCTTCCATTCTTATGAGGTGTCCATACCATTTCACACATTTCTGTTCTATTTTTCCCACTATGTTTTTTTTTCAACTTGCATAATTCACTTTATTGTGCTGTATCCGACCTTATCCCTTCTTGAAATTCTTGTCGATCGCCTCTAAAAATCCATGCCTACTGCTAACAGCTTGTTGGCTGGTTTTCTACTTATTGTCCAGGTTTCGGACCCATATAATAAAATTGTTTGTAACATAACTTGAAATATAGTTTTCTTCGTTCTGTGTATTATATTTCCAATCCAAAGCACTGAGTTCGCCATATCAATGATTCTTCTTCCATCAGTTATTCTTCTTTCAATTTCTGTAGTTGAATTCTTACTTTTATCTAAAGTAGATTCAAAATATTTAAAATTTTTAACATTACACATTCTTCCTGAAATACATTTTAGCTCATCTGTTGTATCCAATGGAAGATATTCTGTTTTATCATAATTTATCTGTAATCATCATTTTTTGTATTCTATCTCTAATTTCCTTAACTTGAAAGATGCATCATCTGGATCCTGAGAAATCATCACCTGATCATCTGCTAATAGTAAATGGTGGATGTAATAATTATCTTCTACTTGAATTCCCATATATTTGCAGCGTCTTGACCAATTATTCGTACAATTATCAATACATATTTTGAACAAGATCGGTGATAAGCAACATCCTTATAGTAGACCTTTTGATGTTTGGAATTTTTCTGAAAGTCTGTTTCCCATCTTAATTTGGCATTTGTTCTCAGAGTATAATGATCTAATAATACTAATTGTTTTGACATTTATGTTCACCTATTCTAGGGCTTTCCAGAGCAAGATTCTGGGCACACTATCATACGCCTTTAACAAATCAATGAAGATCAAATCTACAGGTTGCGATTTCTCTCGGCATTTCTCTAACACCTGTCTCAGTATGAATATATTATCAGTGCACGATTTGCCTGCAGTGAACCCACTTTATTCTTCCATATCTTTGTATCCTCTGTTTAATCTATGTTTTATAATGCGAGTGAATATTTTCATAATTGAGTTATTCACACATAATCCTCTATAAGTATTGCAGTTTCTTCTCTCTCCCTTATTTAATTTCGAGCTTATAAACCCCAATTTCATTTCTGAGGGTATTGTTCCTCCTATAAGAATATTTGTATATAATTTCATAAGCAATTTTATCACTTTTCGTCCTCCATATATTAATAACTCTAGATTAATTCCATCAGGTCCACTGGCTTTCCCATTTTTCCCTTCATTACAAATTTCAGTTCTTAAATAAATATTCAAAGTTTTCAATTTCTTATATTGTTTCTCTTTAACATATTATAATAAATTCATCTTGCAGGTCTGGTATAAAAAATTGGGTGAATTTTATTCTGAAAACGTTTTGATTGCAGGCTACAAGGAATAGACACTCAATGAGCAGGTGCCAACACAATTTTCAATTTCTCAAATGTTATCTTCTTTACAAGGGGACTGTAAACATAAGGTAATATTTCTGGTGCAGTATCGATCTGAAGAAGTAGATCTGGGCGCTGATGTAGAATAATTGTAATTTCCTAGCATTACGATTATTTTATTTATAAAGAATATTCCATTCTGTTATATTTTTAACAGAGAGACTTTAGTGGCTGAGCGCCCTAGGAAAAAAAGGACACATCAACTTAATTATAATAATCTTGCGCCGTGTTTTATTATATATCTGCTACCATTTTGCGCCGTTAGTAGCATTGAGTTCATATCTATCAGAGCTATTTCTAATCCTTTGCCCGGGCCCATGAGAGGCTAAGATTGATTCATCCTTCCTATCTAGATTCATAACCATTAATTAATAATAATTCTTAAAATACACTGTAGCAATTTATGATTCTTAGTTAACCTGAATATACTATTTTCAACCATGAAAGCTAGACGGGAAATAGGAGCTCATATAACTTTGAGTAAGCTTGTATACGGGAATTATGCAAGACAGCTGTAGCATAGCTAACAAATACAATAATCAGACATTGGTATTTACTTAAAATGAGATTTAATGTTTAAATTGCACGTTTGAAGTTGAAAAGTGAAATTAAATATAAACATAACTTGATCATTCAAATATTAAAGAACAAACAATAAGTAATAACAGAAATAACATTGTTTACACTATCAACCACTCATACATACTCTTTAGTCTTGCCTAGGGTGCCTTGCCGGACCAAACCCAAAATACGCCGCTCTCCTGGAGCTCGCGTCCTCCAGACGACAGACAAGTGTTCCAACGAAAATCTATGATCGAATAATAGAGTTCACTACGTGTTTGGCCTATTTGAGAGTTCCGAGGTAGAAGGGGAAGTTGCGCACTACAAACAGAGCAATTCATTTAAAATATGTAATCAGTAAAATAAAATTTTTCATGTGGGTGGATTAATCATGTAGATTTTTAACTTTCAATCATTATTTCGATTTTTTGAACAAAGTTAAACAAATAAAATCTACATAACTAATTCACCCACATGCTAAATATTAGTTCCACCAATTAGATAAAATTTGAAGATATTGTATCCGAAATTTCACAATATTATCTATAATGGCTTTAGAGTAAATGGTACATTTATATATTATTTGGTTCATGGAATGAAGGTGCCAATATTTTTCTCACCCCTTGAAATAAATAAATAAATAAATATATATATATATATATGTCCACCGCTGTGGTCTCGAGGTAGCGTGTTGCCTTGTCACGCAGCGGGCCTAGGTTCGATCCCCGGTCGGGGCAGTTTTTCTGGGTGAAGTTATTATCGGGGTTTTTCCTCACCTGTAAGACAAATGTCAGGAAAACTTTAAGCCCGAAACGGTCCCCAAAATCATATGGCCATCTTCATCATCCTTATCATCATCATCATCATCATCATCATCCTTCACCGGTGTGGAAAGCAACGGGAAGCTACCACACCTACAATTCCCTAGTAAAGCTGCAAGCATAGCATGAAAATGCTATGTTTGCAGTGAAGGACCTGCCTTCGGGCAGAATTAGTATGGATGGATATATATATATATATTTTTTTTTTGCAGAGGGATAATGTGTGCTAGTTATGTACACATAATCTGAAAATATATATCTTTAAAAATGTGGTCACAGTAATTTTTATTGTGCTGTATTAAGGTTGACATCCCCCCTTAAAGCGTATAATGCGTTAACTCCATAGCGCAAGAAGTATCTTGGCCTGCAGTGGCTTCACATTCACATATGTTGATCACAGAAGTAGAACGATCATCCAGCCAGTATAAGGGTGACATGTGGTCACAATTTCAGGTATCCCAACCTTTACAGCAGGTTTTGTCATCCTGGAGCCGCTACTTATTGTGCTACCCATATTTCTCGCGATGTTGGGTGGATACCGGTCTTACTAAGTTAACTAACTCATTGGCATTATCGAACCCGCAGGTTCATGGCCGCGCAAACATAAGATCTCCATGCATCCCAGCCAATTTTTTCCAATCATTCCCTGTATAATATCTGAAGTAGTGCCCGTCCAAAGAACCGAATTGGGGACTATTCTATCTCCGGAAAATTTTACCCCAGTGTATCAGTTCAAAACATTTCTAAATCTTGCAATTGTGGCAATTCATTCATACAGCCTCCCGTGTAAATCTAATTAAATCCATATCGGTAATAATAAGCGGATAAAATTATAATATCATTTAATGAAGCAGTTACTGGACTTAGGTCATATTTATATTCAAATTGATCAGGAAAGCGAGTGGAACCTGATTATGTAGGAGCAAAGGCCATATAAAATGATCCAAAGAAGTCAGCATCAATGTAATTAAATTATTAGTTATTAGAGAAGACTGACAACTCAGGTAATGTAACCCTTTCTTTTGTGAAGACGGAAGTGGCTGACACATGATAATAACTTACTAATGACAATAATCCTTTGCTCGACAGATTGAGTAGAGATATCTTCTAAGCCTCCAGTTAACTGATTTAGCGTGATAACCATAACCCATTAGCTAATGTACAAGCGGGGGTTTTACCCTGACACAAACAACGTTAGCAAAAAAGTGTGGGAACATGGCAAGTTTCTAGCGTCGGAAGCCTAGGAAAAAACCCAAGCCTAAGAAGAAAAAACCCAAGCCTAGCTAATGTTTGTGACCCGACTGTACGTGAAGCCAGCACGGGAAAAAAAGGTCCAACCTCTGAAGGCGTAAATCGCCAATAATAAATTTGTAACACCCCCGGGATCAAAATAGGAGGGCGCATTAACCAATTATATGTTTCGTTATATGTGCCTAAGCACTGACCTTAGGTCCACGTGATCGAGGTAGTGGGAGTAACTAATTTACCTATAGGCGAGAGAGGCTTCTCCTCGTCACTCACTTCTCGTAGATAATTTCATCAACTTACTGCTCGTAGAAAACTACATCAAGTCACTTCTCTAAAACACTTCGTCAAGACGGTTAAATAAATTCACTTCGTATAGACGATCACTGGCAGTGTATAAAAGTTAAGAATAAACTACTTTTACCAGAACTTCTTTGCACACTAATTCTGCCCGACGAGTCCTCGTGGAATCCCGAGATAAGAACCTCAACTCTACCGAATACCAACCTGAGCAACCTAAGTTCTCACACATGGAGAACTCCTTCAGTATTCCTAGTGTCACTAAATCCAATCTTTACCTCTTTACCCAACAATAACCCTTCTCCATATTGGCGCCCAACGTGGGGTAGAATAGGTCGTAAAAGTAACACACGAATAGAAATCAACGGCAGAACGACTAAGTCCCACGACCACGAGGCAACCAGGACAGAGAAGATGATGGCAACAAGCAGGCAACCCTGGATGCGGAACGAGAAGACAGCGACTGAAGGAAGGATGCAGTAAGTGACACAACAGCAGAATAAGCATTTTCTTTACTTTTTACATATATCTGTGTGTATTTATGTTGTTAAGAAGTAAGAATAGAAAGAGGCAGGCAAATAAAGAGAAAAAAATGGATAGGAAACACGAAGAGATTAGGGACAAGGCTTGTGGGCAACTGATTGAAGGAGAGAACGAAATCGTAAGGATGGGAGAGGATAACGAAGATGGCAGAGAGAACTTAGAGCAGAGCACAGGGGAAAGTAGTGAAAGCAACGCAGGAGCAGAAGCTAGAGGGGAAGTAGAGGACAAGGGAAATCCGAGCACCGACACCATGAAATACATGGAAATGCTAATGTCGAGAATAGAGGAGATGGATAGAAGTAGGAAAATGGATTTAGAGACGATAGATAGAAATAGGAAAATGGACTTAGAGGCAATGCAGAGGAATATGAAACAGGAATTTGAAACTTGGAGAGGACAGATGGAGATAAGCAGGGAAAAGGATGTATTTACGTTGAAAGAAACATTAAGGGATGAGATGAGAAAAGATAGAGAGATGCTAGAAGCGAAAATAAATGAATCGTCAGCGTGTGTAGAACTAAAGATAAATAAAATGGAACAAAAACCTATTAAAGACTCAGAGAAAACAGAAAACAGGGTAATAAGTCAAATGAGAACAGAGATGAACAATAGTATAATAACGTTACAAACTAACTTAGGGGAGAAAACAGGAGGAATTACAAGGGGAAATAAAACGAGTCGACAAGAATGTGCTCTGTAGTGTAGAGAACTCGGACAAAAGGGTAAATTATATGTGTCTATTTGTACAAAAGCCAGCCCACGAACAAGAAACACTAAAGCCCCAAGTAGCTCAGAAAATTGCAGAGCAGGATAAACGCTCTGAATTGATCGAAATGATAGTAGAGCCTAGATTTAATGAGTTAGGCACTAATATAGAACAGAAAGTGACTAACGAAATCAGCAAACTAAATGATGAAATAAGTGTCATCACAAAGAACATAAATAGTAGAGGTCAAAAGGATAGGAACCCTGAAAATGAACCATACGCGTCGGAGAGTGTTTCTTGGACGACGGCTAATCACAAAACATATGCACGTATAGAGATACTAGGGAACCCAGAGATCGCTAGTAATTCTGTGGCGCATATTAACATAGATGATAGAAGTAAGAATCATTTGAAAAATTTTGACAAAAGTCTAGTCATCATATGTGAATCTAAGGATAAGATTGAGGCTGTAAAGACCCGATAAATTACCATGCGTGTGTTCAGAGTTTGTTTGCGTGTGGGCGTAGTATCGCAAAACATGTATATAATAATAGTACAGGAGGCCTTTGCGAGTCAACAGACTGTGAAATTAGACACTAATAGTATTAAGGGTAGATAGACGGACAGTGAAAATGACACTCGAAAAAAAAGGGAGAGATTTTTACACGTAAGAATGACAACGGAATGGATATATTACGTATGTATGTATGTCTTGCATTGTACTATATTGTATTGTGTGCACAGGTAGGCACTACCGTGATTTTGGGCACGAGATAAATGTCCATGTAAACGCTGAAATTATGCAGAACCCAGGTAAGGAAGTGGTTATATACCGACAGAATTTTGATATAACATACAAAAGGTACAAACATATAAGCTCTACATAATCCCCAAACAAAAATAAAAACAAGACCTGATAAATTATACTTAAATGCATGAACCAGTTTTCACGGGATTCGAACTCAATACTAGCTGAGATTAGGACATAAATGAAAAGTATTAGTGAAAAAAAAATAAATAAATGTTGTATGGTAAAATACCAAATATAATCAGTAATTAAAATAAATAACACTAATAAAGTGATTAAATAGGCCTAGATTAAAACGCTAATCGCGAGAGGAAAGGGCACAATGACTGCGAAAAAAAATAAAGTGAAATGTCGATTTAAATATTAATCGTGATAATACCCCCATATTGATGGATGGATAATTAATTGAATTAGTGTGAATACATAACACATGCATGTCCACTTTCAGCTAAGATTGAGGGTGATTAATAAATTGTTGATTTGAACTTAACGATGGAGAATGGATCTATATTTTTAAATGTTTTAACCCAATCGCTCGAGCAGAAAGCTGCAGTATCTACTTAATCCAGTAAATGTTAAAATGAGCCCAGATAGGCCATTGTCATTGTTTAATACATATAGGTAATTGAAGAAACTCGTACAACAATCTGAATACGAATAATATCATGATGATTATGATTATTTTGTCTAAAATAACAATCAGACAGCGTAAACATAGGAGCTAATGAGACAGGGTGAAGCTCGATGCACCTTAATTGAAAGGCCGAGTGGCGGTGTGAACCTATAAAGCGTGAGGAATTTATTTGTTGATTATATTTACAGAATTTGTATTCGATGTTAATAATGAGATGAGATGAAGTCATGATCGCTGATGGAAGCGAATGTGACAATTTGTGCGAATTTGTATTCGATGTTAATAATGAGATGAGATGAAGTCATGATCGCTGATGGAAGCGAATGTGACAATTTGTGCGAATTTGTATTCGATGTTAATAATGAGATGAGATGAAGTCATGGTCGCTGGTGGAAGCGAATGTGACAATTTGTGCGAACTTGTATTCGATGTTAATAATGAGATGAGATGAAGTCATGGTCGCTGGTGGAAGCGAATGTGACAATTTGTGCGAATTTGTATTCGATGTTAATAATGAGATGAGATGAAGTCATGGTCGCTGGTGGAAGCGAATGTGACATACTATGCGATTCTGTATTCGAAGGAAATGATTTTGCACGCTTAAGAAAATAACGTCGTTTGGCTGAGTAATGACAGCTATGCTTTGGCAAAGTAAATGGGCCGAAATATGTTGAGAATAAAATATTAAGAATCATGAATAACCCTTCTCCACAATGTATATATTGTACCGGGTGGTACCGAGGCTGTTAAAGTTTTACCCCAGTGGAACCCATGTCCGCGTTTCTTGACAGTCGTATTTTTACAGTGAAAGATCGTCACTCTATCATGCAAGGTACTTTTTTCGTCTGGCTTATCGCTTTCGACCTATCAGGCATGGGTGACCCTTTCGGCAGCATTGATATCACCGGAATAGCCCTCGGAGTCATTTAAGCACGACAAGGTAAAGATCCATGGAGGGGATCCTACTAATTTACTGTTAAGTTACTGGTCCAAATTCCATGACAAAATGTGTTTCCCATGGTGACTCGAATCAGCGCATGTCTCGTGCTCTTCGCCAAAGTATGATAGCTTCAGCTACTCGGCTACAGTGCGGGACTAGATAATCGAAAATAATGGGAATAGTCTTTAACCTGTGGCACATTCTAATGTGCTCATATACATGTTAGGCTGGAATAGCATATTTCTGTATTACAACAGTGATTGTTATTGCTTTATGAAGGTCAAAGCGAGGTGAAAGGCCCTTGACGGAAGAAATTAATATAATGAATGCAGAATTATTTTGACCCAGGTCGGAAATGCGGCCACGGCCTGATTATTACACAATAGCATGTAATAAGCCTACTCATAATTTCACTATTGAACAAGTTCGACAATTGAAGGAAACATGGCGACCTTGAAGTAAATGCATTTAAAATGGTATAACTGAAGAAGGTTGTCTAACGGTCAATGGAGGTCTGCTGCAAGATTCCCGACAGAAAGAATGAATGAACTCAACATTCCATTGTATGTAGCTACCGGTAGCCTATTTTAAAATATTTATATATTTAATGTAAACGGCGGTGTTTGAAAACAAATCACAAATGTGTAGTTACGTTTATTCACTGCAACTTGGATCATATTATGCATTGCCAAATAGGATCGCAATAAGCGATAATCCACCAAGATCGCAATATTGTAAGAATGCACCATGGTGGAGAAAAAATGAAACACATCAAACTATATAATTATTTGAAGAAATTATAACAATTGTCATATTGACCAATCAAAAGTCAGTGTATTGAACAGTCATAAGAATTAGTCCAACTTGTAATGCACCGTAACTTAAATGATTTTACACGCTTTATGTTAGCTTGACCTGTATCTATGTAACTGAATCTTTTAACACGATTTTCACCCACTTAAAATCATTGGATCGACTTGAAACTTTGCATACTTGTAAAAGACCCGTGACAATACTTTCATATTTTGTTTCTAAAATCATGGCCAGAATCATCAGAAAATCAAAAAAGTGTCTTTGTGTCTATGTAACGGAATTTTTGAACACGATTTTCACCCACTTAGAAACACTGGATCGACTTGAAACTTTGTACACTTGTAAAGGACCCGTGACAATACAATAATTTCATATTTGTTTCTAAAATCCTGGCCAGAATCGTATTGTATTGTAAGCCTATGTTTTCCCTTTACAGAGATTTAGGCGCACTCCCCCTACAGGGAAGAATTTGAACCATACTAATTTAGTTACACTTGTTTTCGTATAGATGTCATTTTGAGTGGTACGTGGCCAGCGTTCCGCCTCATACTGACATCTAGGAAACCAAGGTAGTACTAGGACGGGAAAATTCGGTAAATTTTGCTTAGAGGCCTTTTCATTCACGCTTAAGGATTTTTTACGAGCCTGAAAATCTTCAGACTCGGGACCCACGGCTTAAAGTCCCTCCCGGAGGACTTGCTCTTTGGATTTTTCCGTCCTAAAAAATCCATCGACCCCGGCCGGGTTTGAACCCGCGACCCTTGGGACCAGAGGCAAGGAGCATAACCACTAGTCCACCGCGGCCGACGCCAGAATAAAAAAGTGTCTTTGTATCTTTGTAACGGAATCTTTGAACACGATTTTCACCCACTTAGAAACATTGGATCGACTTGAAACTTTGTGTACTTATAAAGGACCCGTGACAATACAATAATTTCATATTTTGTTTCTAGAATCCTGGCCAGAATCATCAGAAAATCAAAAAAATGAAAACTGGTATAATATGTTGCGGACTTGTCGACTTTTTAGTTAATCGTTGTAAGAGCTCAGTTGGTAGAGCGGTACACTCTAGTGGTATATAATTTCTGTAATCCATAGGTCGCTGGTTCAAATCCGGCTGGGAGTTTTTTTAGAAGAGTATTACTTTCAGCTCATACTACAATAGAATCGAATTTAAAGATATTTACATTTTTATCTTATTCTGTTAAATATTAAAACTAAAAAAATAAATAAATATATAATAGTTTTAAAAAAACTAAAACATCATGCTTTATTAGAAAACTGAACTAAAAAATAAAAAATAATTTTAATTTCCAACATGCTTGGGATAAATAATTTTACCATCAAAAGCGTGGGGAGCTTTTTATGATTTTTACATTTTCTTCTTAGAGACTTTACTTTTACCAATATCTGTTTATTATCAAATATATTATTTGATAAAAAGCATCCCACGCTTTTGATGGTAAAATTATTTATCCCAAGCGTGTTGGAAATTAAAATTATTTTTCATTTTTTTAGTTCGGTTTTCTAATAAAGCGTGATGTTTTAGTTTTTTTAAAATTATTATTTATTAATTAAATTAATATAAGACGCTGAAGCTATTACTGATTGAAATAAGTAACTAAACTATTGTAATCAGTGATATCATTAATGTTTTTGTTCTAAATGTCATAAAATTCAAAATTGCAGATGTACAAACGCTACAAAATGCTAAATACAGGTAGTTCAACTAGTTTTTTAAATAATTACAGTATTTTTAATAGAATGATTGGGTGAAACAAATGAAAATCCTAAATTTCCTATTTCAAAATGCTAAAAACCACCACCCTACTATAGCATGTTAACGCATTAGTAATAACTTATGTAGACTATTTGCTCGTAGATGTCCCGCGCCGTAGCCGAGTGATTAAGGCAAGAAGCCTTAGCGCAGAGCTACGGAACTTGCGCTGGTTCGAGTCCCGTTGGGGGAAGAAATGTTCACATGGAATTTCGGCCAGTATGGGACCGGTGCCTATCCAGCAATGTGAGGCATTTAGGTAACTATAATAATTAGCGATTCCAGGTTGAGAAGACCAGCTATAACGGCTGGGGGAATCAATATGCTTACCACATGGCACCCCTGCACTGGCTAGATGATCGTCTACCTCTGTGATTAACACATGTGGATGTGAGGCCAGCAGCCGGCTGTAGGCCAAGGGCCTTCTAGGCATGTCGCGCTTAGACTTTATTTGCCGCGGTGGACTAGTGGTTATGCTCCTTGCCTCTGGTCCCGAGGGTCGCGGGTTCAAACCCGGTCGGGGTCGATGGATTTTTTTTAGGACGGAAAAATCCAAGGAGCAAGTTCTCCGGGAGGGACTTTAAGCCATGGGTCCCATGTCTTAAGATTTTCAGGCTCATAAAAGATCCTTAAGCCTGAATGAAAGACCTCTAAGCAAATTTACCGAATTTTCCCGTCCTAGTACTACCTTGGTTTCCTAGATGTCAGTATGAGGCGGAACGTTGACCACGGACCACTCAAATGGCATCTATACGAAAACAAGTGTAACTAAATTAGTATGGTTCAAATTCTTCCCTGTAGGAGGAGAGCGCCTAAATCTCTGTAAAGGAAAACATGGGCTTACAAGAAGAAGATGATATTTCTTTCCTGTTCAAATCCGGCCGGTGTCCATTTATTTTCTTTTAGGATGGAAAAAACCCAAGGAACATTTGTCCGGAATGAACTTGTAGGAGTAATTTTGAAGCGAGGAGTCACTTGTCACTAAATGGGATCTATAATTACATTAGCTTGGTTAAGTAACTCCCGCAAGAGAGCACGTGGGAATGTACATGTAGAAACAGACTGAGAAATTAAATTGACTGCAATTTCATGTATGAAATTTAATAAATTCTTATAATATTGAAAACTTGATCAACACTGAAATGCCCTCTGGTTATGACGTCATGGATGAAGCATGTTTATGTAAGTCATCAACAATGCAGTCAAGTCTCAATCATAGATAACTTTTGATTTAACTCCCTGCAAACCCACTGATTTCAAAATTACTAAAATTCTCTATCCAACTGTTTTTTAACGAATTTCGAAGGTATGAAGCTATTGAGATTGTTCTCATGCAAGGATTTTAAAATTTGGAAAATACTTTACAACATGTGATGCGAAAAGTTCCAATCATACACCATGCGCATGTGCCAAAAGACGCGAAGCTGTTTACAGTATGGAATATAGAGATGCAGCCAACATATACACGATATTCAACGAACCTAAAAGCTAACCAAACGCAATTTAAGTACTCTAACCTGTGGAAGACCAACCTTAAAGCTAACCTAACGCAATTTAAGTACTGAAACCTGTGAAAGGCCAACCTAAAAACTGATCTAACACAATTTAAGCACTCTAACCTGTCAATACCAACCTAAAAGCTAACCTAACGCAATTTAAGCACTCTAACTAGTGAAAGAATGCAACGCCCAAAAATAAATAGTAAGTTCTGAAATTCTAAGGAGGTGAATTACACACAAGATGATTGAAAAAAATTAGCTTAGATATGAATGGCTGGATAATTTAAGTACTTGCGGCATTGAACCTCCAGGTTCGACAGTATCTGCAAGTTAATTAGGCCTAGATTTCAGAATTGCATATATTCCATAAGTGCAAAAAGTAAATTATGTTTTTATTTATGTGATAAGTTTCTCTTTTAATCATTTTCTGAACTGCATTTCTTTCATCCTTGGTAGGTCACGTCTTGTCTGGCGAAAGAGATTCATGCAGTTATTCGTGATCACCTGTGATACAGGGGTGTGTAAATCATCTGACAAATCTTGCACCTAGAGAAGTATATTAATTTCCGAATATGTTAATACTGGTTAGTCATAATAATAATAATAATAATAATAATAATAATAATGTTTGATTTATTCTGGCAGAGTTAAGACCAAAAGGCCTTCTCTTCCACTCAAACAGCCCAAATTACAAATATATATTTACAGTAGAGATTATAGACGTGTATACACTATACTAATTATAAAGAGTTAAAATATATATTAAAAGTTGCAATATAAATTATATGTCCAAACAACATTTTGTACGAATATATTAATAATGATATAATGATAATAATAATAATAATAATAATAATAATAATAATAATAATAATAATAATAATAATAATAATAATAATAATAATAATAATAATAATAATAATAATAATAATAAGGCTGCTCCTTGCATCCTGTGACGCGACTTTTTAAATTCTTTCACAAACTCCTGTCAAATTTTATTCTTAGGGTTTCATCTTTCAAATTATTTCCCACCTTTTACAATGATTTTTACATTTTTTCTGACTAATATTCAATATTTTTTCTATGATATTTAACTACATACATGTAGACATGGCAGCCATATTGATTTTAACGAATATCCAGTGCAGCCAACATAGAGTATGTCCTAATTAACTGTACACATATACTTCAGAATTTCAGAACTTACTATTTATTTTTGGGTGTTGCATTCTTTCACGGGTTAGAGTGCTTATTAAATTGAATTAGCTTAGCTTTTAGATTGATCTTTCACAGGTTAGAGTACTTATATTGCGTTCGGTTAGCTTTTTAGTTCGATATATATCGTGTATATGTTGGCAGTAACCCGTGATTCCAAGTGAAAACCGCTTCGCGTTCGTTGTCGCATGCGCATGGTGTATGATTGGAACTTAAAAAAAAATATCGCGTCTCATGTTGTAAAGAATCCCCAATATAATAATAATAATAATAATAATAATAATAATAATAATAATAATAATAATAATAATAATAATAATAATAATAATAATGTGATTAATTAAACGGGAAACATCAATTAAAACATACCTTACACGGGGTGATGATCAAGCCAAGGTTAGAGCAAATATAAATTTAGATTTTTTTTTAAATATGGTAATTTCCTGCAGCACCTGCCGTACATTTGGAAGAAGTAATTATGTTTTACAAATATGCATACCTATAGATAATTTTCTATCTCTTTCAGTCTCAGTACGAATAAGTGTGGGAAATTTTTAAATGATTTTTCTGCGAAATGATACAATTTAATAAACATACGCGCGCGCTCACACACACACACACACACACACACACACAATATATATAAATGTTTGTATGTTTGTCCTTTATGCGCTGCCATACCGTTCATCCGATTGTGGTAAGGCTTTTTGCAAAATGTTCAGGAATTTCCCGGGGAGGTTTTAGGCTATATAGAGTTGTAATACTCAACCTCTTCACCTCTAAAAATCACCCTTTGTAGAGAAAAACGTGTTTTTTCGGAACTTTTTGGAGCTTAAATAGCTTGCGCTGCCTAAACCACAACAAATACACCAAATAAACGTACACAGAATTGAATATTTAAAAAAAATCTACAAAAAATCCGCAACAGCATGTGTTTATCATACATAGGTAACTCATAATAACCATTTTTATCTTTCAGCTCATTGATGCCGAGAAGATCGGGATGACTAGATTCCCCGTCAAGCGTAGCAGCACACGGCGGGTATTCTTTTACGGATAACTCTCAATACCAGTTTTGTCTTTCAAGTCATTTATGCCAAGATGATCGGGTTGAGTAGATTTCCAGGCAACGCGGGGTAATCAGCACGCGGTATCTATTTTTTTATTTTTACTTAGTCAACAAAACATTTAATTTATAGGCGTAGCAACGCACGCCGAGTATTAGCGTAGTTGGTAAACAATATGCTACAAGCCGAAAGATTCGGATCACGCAAAATTTGTAAAAGTGGTCTAAACCTTCTAGGTGCACCGTGACCTTGGGATCGATTCAGCCTCTAACTGAAATGAGTACCTGGCTATGTTCTGTAGTAAAGGCGGCCGTCGCTCAGGGCTAACAAACTGACTGATATCCAGTGCCGATTGGTCTATAAAGGTGGGAGCCTTAACCTACTACAACCCTATGGGCCTCCTAAGTTCTGCAGTGGGATCACTGTACCTTTTTTTATTTCTCGTTCGATTTTCAGAAATGTTTCGCTCTTTCTGCGGACAAAAGTAAGATATATTTATATTAGTCAGTCATTTTTCACATACTACCACAGTACTTCGTGTTTTTTCTTAATATTAGGTCTTATTTAGACTGCCATTTGCACCAGAATCCAGCAATTTTCAGTGAAAGAAGAATTTGTACACCCCTAGAAAGTGCATTGTTGCAAACACATCACGTTTTCACAGAGTACGAGATTCCGTAACTTTCTCATAACATAAATTATCAGTTTTTATTCATCAGTGATTGTCTGGTTTTATGCAAAGAATAAAGCTATTCGTGACTTTTTTCTTTTCTTGTTCGTACATATAATAGATCAAGCAGCTCTGGTATCTGACTAAGGGCTATGCTTTCATCCCAATGAGCAGAAGAATTTTTTCACTTATTCGTGGCTCTGAAGCACACGGGGTAAAGTCGGCTGGAACATAAAATTAGTGCAATATCTCCTTATTATAGTCATTTATATTTATATATAATCTGCCTACAATGGCGTGACAGCCCAATGTTAGGCCATAGCCTCTCCTTTGTTAGGAGTTATTAGACCAAGTTAATGTAGTTACGTTTATTTCCCTAAATATGTCGTGAATGGTGAGCGGTCAACATACCAATCCAATGATACATCTATTGGGCAACTAAGGCATTACAAGGATGGAAAGGTTGGTAAATTTTTCTTAGAGGCTTCTTTATTCAGGCTTAAGATTCTTTTACGAGCCTGAAAATCTTCAGAGTCGGGACTAATGGTTTAAAGTTTCTCCTCTGGGAGAGACTTGTTCCTTGGATTTTTCCGTCCTAAAAATGCATCGACACCAGCCCGGTTTGAATCCACGACCCTCGGAACCAGAGACTAGAAACAACCACTAGTCCACCGCGACCGATCCCCTCATATCATAGTTAATGTTATTCTCCCACCTCATTCTAGATCTACCTACCAGCTGTTTTCCATTAGTTTTCAAAAAGTTTCCATGTCCCTCTTTCATTCCCCCAGTAATGCCATAATTTTTCCAATTGCTGTGGCTCAAGAAGTGTGTACGATGACGTCACATTGTTTTCGCGCGGATTAAGTCGATAATGCAGATGACGCCACATCCGACATAAAAAAGTCATAAACCCGATCGCAGCGCCATCTACCGAGTCCAATTGTGAATCTAAATCATCCAGGGACCCACTCAAAAACACACAAGAAATTACATCAAAATCGATCCAGTCGTTAACGCAGTTTTTAATTTCGGGTTTCAAGTAAATCTCCACTTCTAAGTATAGTATTTCGCTCATTTTTTTTTGTTAATTCCTACCTCGATTTATTTTAATGATATACTGAGTTTCGTTGTGAAACATAAAAAATTTGGCCGCTAGAGCGATTTTTAAATTTTCATTTCAGACGAACTCATACACCTAATGGTTTTAGAGGGTCCAATTGTGAATCTAAACCATCGAGAGACCCAATCAGACACACACAAAAAAAAATGCCATCAAAATCGATATAGTCGATTAGGATGAGTTCAGCGACAAAAACACGTACAGAAGAATTATATATATAGTCCACCGCTGTGGTCTCGAGGTAGCGTGCTGCCTTGTCACGCAGCGGGCCCGGATTCGATTCCCGGTCCGGACAGACTCCTGGGTAGGTTTCTTTTCGATGGGTTTTCCTCACCTGTAAGACAAATGTCAGGAAGCTTTATTGCCCAACGGTCCCCGTGAATCATCCGGCCATCATCATCATAATCGTTATCATTATTATCACCATCCTTCACCGATGTGGAAAGCAACGGGAAGCTACCACACCTATAATTCCCTAGTAAAGCTGCAAAGCATAGCATGAAAATGCTATGATTGCAATGAAAGACCTGCGATCGGGCAGAATTACTATGGATGGATATATATAAGTATATAAATAAAGATATGGTCATGATCACTTTCGGTGGATGCTAGATAGGATAGGTGAAGATCTGAAAAAAAAAATCAATAGTATTTTCATGAGAACAGCATCAATAGCTTCACTCCTTCGGAATTGGCTAAAAAAACCTAAATTTTAAGGATTGTAATTCAATACAGTTTCTAAATTATTTTCTCTTTGCTTCAATTGTGTGTGAATTATTCATACAAAAAAATCAGACAGTTGGAATCCTCATTTCTTGTCACAATGGTCTTTTGTTTGTCTGAATCATTTAATTGTTAACCTACATAAAACATCATATATAATTATGTATTGTCTTCTTAGCCTTGATAACACACCGGTACTTTTCAAAAGATGAATTGCTTTCCTATTTGTTTGTTAGACAACTCAGCAAATGACATATAATTATTATTTTCTTATTGTGTGAAAATTCGCACATGTTCACTATCATGTCACTTGGAAAAAAAAAGTCACTAAATGTTGTGCATCGTTGTTATTAAAACATCATTTTGATAATCACTGGAAAAGTCATTACCACAAATGATGTAATCATTATACGTTGAGTTAATTAAAAGTCCGTCACGCAGTAACTTCATGAAATGAAACGAATTTCTCAACAAATCTAATTTATGGCCAGATTTTATAGAACACAGAATTCGGTATAAGTCAGTTAACCACTGCACATGGTTGCAAGGAAAATAATCAGATTGGTTGAAACTTGGGTTTCAATGCGGGACCTTCAGAATATAATCTCAAACACTACTACTTGAGGTAATTTGCTAACTAGGGAATACATCTTGTCCTGTATCATTTCTACAAACGACTTCAAGTTACTTATTTTTATTTTGAAGAGTGGGTTGGAAGGCGTGGTAAAATCGATTGGCCACCTAGATCACCAGATCTCAAGCCATGCGTTTTTTCAATGTGGGGAATTTTTAAGGATAAAGTTTTCAGTACAAAACCACTAAACCTGCGACATTTGCGGGATTTTATTGAACAGGAATTAGAAAACATTTTTGGTAATGATGGGAAATTGTGTGATAACATCTGCAAAACAGTGTTAAAAAGATGTCATAAATGCTTAAACAATAATGGAGGTCACTTTGAACAGTTTCGGCAATTGTTTTTTGTATAGATGTTGTAAGCTATAGAAAATAATATATATTTGAATTTTCGGTTAACTGACTTATGCTGCAGCCTGTATATTGAGTGCAATTAAATATGTTGTATTAAAAGTCAAAAATATTGCCAATCAATGAACATAATCAGCATAAAAATGTTTTTAATTGGCTATATTTCATTATACTTTTAACATTAATATACAAAAATAGTTATATTGCCATCAAAATAAGTAGGCTATAAATGTTTAGCCGTTATTCTACGAGTAGCAACTGAGTGTACATTTCTCTCTCCCTTCTCTTATAAAGACTTAGCAACATATTATTCATCATCATCGGCATCAAGGATTACGCCTTAAAGTCTCTTCCGATTTCATGATAGATTTGGCCTGTCTTTCACTGGGCCTCCCTATATTTCTTCGTCCTAGTATGTAGTAAATAATCTTTCGATATTCTGTTATTATCTATTGATATTATATATTATTATATTATATATTACATATTATTAAAACACATAAATTGCAACTTGGAATATATGCTGCAAGGAGTATGAAATTCCAAGCACCCTTATAGGGGAATGAGAATAAGATGATATATAAAAAATAATCGAAAAAGCGGGGCATTAGTGTCGAATCCATATGTTTCGGGATCGCTAATATATTTGGTGACAGTCGCTATGAAAATTTAGCACTAGTACTCCTAAGAGGAAAGAGGGGGACTGAGTAATTGCATAATATATATATCTTAATATATAAAAAATTCGTGTCACGTTGTTTGTCCGCGATGGAATCCTAAACTACTGAACCGATTTTAATAAAATTTTGCACACTGTGTGCAGTTTGATCCAACTTGAGACTTAGGGTAGTTTATAACTAAATTTATAGTCGCATTATTTTTTATTACAAATTATTTGTTTATTATTTAACAAAGAGTTATAATTATCTGTGAGTTCCATACGATTCTAATAGATTGCGTTGTAATTATCTGTGAGTTCCATACGATTCTAACAGATGGCGGTGTAATGTAATTTGGTAAGGTAATTGGTTTATTATTTAACAAAGATAGATGCAGATGGCTGTGCTTTTTGTTGCAACCGCGAATTTCAATTGAATTACAAATATTGATTATTTCATAATTTAAGTGCGTTCAGTGTTTATTCAATATTATTAATTTCGTGTGCAAGTATTAGTTTTAAGTAATCTGGCTGAAAGACAGCAACGTAATTTAAATTTTTGACGTATACCTTAGCCACAGCAACGCGTGGCCGGGACTTCTAGTATATATATATGACATGATAAGAAAAATAAATGCCTGGACAGGATTTGAACCCGGATCTCTGAATTGGTACATCAGAGTGTTATCCATTACACCATCGGACAAATATAATACAAGCATATATTTCTCTTAAATATATATTCTCCATTATTACGAGATGTAGCAAGAACTCGGTCTTCACTGCCACCTGGTAGCTAGCTACTATAACAAGTAAGCATATATATATATATATATATATATATATTAGTCATTCAAAATATCTCTGCAGACGGAAGAATTACGAAGCTCTGTTTGTTGCTACACGTGACGTCATATACGGCAGTGTTCACTGTCTGCGTCCCACGTCCCATTCCCCTCTGCATTCTAGATAGCAGTGTCACGTGTTCTATTCCTGCATAAACACGACTGCAGCGCCCTCCGTCAAGAACTGCGCTTACTCCTTAAACGGATAATAACACGTAGTCGCTCGCTGTAATCTAGTGGTTATGCTCCTTGCCTCTAGTCCCGAGTGTCGCGGTTTCAAACCCGGTCGGTGTCGATGGATTTTTTAGGATGGAAAAATCCAACGAACAAATTCTCCGGAAGGTGCAAGCCGTAGGTCCCGTGTCTGGATGTTTTCAGGCTCGTAAAGTAACCTTAAGCCTGAAAAATAGGTATCTAAGTAAAATTTACCGACCTTCGTCATCCATATAATACTTTAATTGCCTATTAGATGTTTCATAGGTCGGTATGTTAGCCACATGCCATTCATGACATATGTAGGGAAATAAACGTAACTATATTCGTGATATTAAGGAACTTCCCACTAGGGAAGTACACATGTCCTCGCAGTGGGACGAAAGGTGACCAATTAAATCAATATACCCATACGTCACGCGTGGGTACATGGGTGCTCCCTAGCGAGAGTTTCTTGGCCAAATAAATTTAGTTACCTATTTTCCTACAGATGCCAGTGAATGACATGTGGTCAGCATATCGCCGCATTGAGTTATCTAGTAGGCAAATAACGTATTAAATTTTGCTCACAACTTGACGTTGTTTCACAAGCCAGAAAAATCTTCAGACTCGGGACCCACGCTAAAATTCCTCCCGGAGGCTTTGCCCTATGGTTTTTTCATCCTGAAAATCCATCGATCCTATCGGACTTGAACCCTAATTCTCTTTGCTAGAAGCAAGGAACATAACCACTAGATTTCTGAGAAAATATGAAAAGTAATATGTCAAAAGTGTTCTTTTTCATCCAACCAAGTCTTAGACCTATAGGCCTGTTACGATCTCACTGATGAATTTTGTATCCAGCGTTTCATTGGACGGCCCAGATATTTCTTCCCTGTTGGAGAATATCGAAGCATGACCTTGGGGACTCTATCTGAACTCATTCGTCGCAAATGATTCATTCAGTTGTTCTGGTATCTATGTATGTATTCAATGACCGGTTCTAAACTTAGTGCCTTCAAGATATCATCATTGCGTTTGTGATCTCATTTGGTATATCCTGCTGTATATCTCATATTTCACTAGAACTTATCCCTCCTTTCCTCAAAGCCCATGCCTCACTGTCGTAGCAAAGTGCACGTCTTGCTAAGGTTTTGTATAACCGTACTCTGGTATCTCTCTGGACTAGCGAAGATTTCATTTCTGAATTTATTATTCCCTTGGTTTTATTAAAATTAATAATTTTATTTGCAAATGTCAAAAGTGGTCGACATTAATATCAAATACATAGCTTTCTGATCCTTAAGCTGTTTGGTGACATCAAGATCGGGTTAAATACCCGAGCAACGTCGAGTAATCAGCTAGTAGATTAACAATAATGCACGCAATTTGTGAATGGACATTGGTTACTACAGCATGTGGCTGGTTGCCAATATACGAAAAAGGTGAGTTGATCCGAATCTAAACTAGAATGACTCGACCTTCGAACCGAATAAACCTATTTCATAATTTGTAAGATCCTATCTTTAGGCAGTTCATTCCCGCAAGAATAGGTTCTTATCCAAGTTATATGGATGCAAAACATTGTAATACAGTATAAATAAATCAGATTTATAACTGCATTTTTATTGGTCGAATAACGGTTTTACCTTTGAACGTGTAAGAAAATGTAATTCGCTCTCTAACATTCGAAATAAATAAAATAAAATAAAATAAATAAAAATATATTATCTAGCACATCCCTATATAAGTTGTAAGAAGAATATTAAAATATATTATTACAATTTTAATACATTGAATAAGTTTTATTTTATTGTTACGTATGCGCAATACAGAATACTTTGGAATTCAAATTGTTTAAAACTGGCCGCTTTTATAGAATTTATAAAAATGGAAAAGGAAAGCCTTTGAAAAGCGGGGAGAAATAAATTATTTTGAACATTTTCCAAAACGAACAGTTCAGTGAAAAATAACCCACATTAGCCATTCAGGATGTGGTGAAAATAGCAGCAGAATTTTCAGGTGAGTCAGCATGAAGCATAAATTCTGCTCGTAATGAAATTGTAAATAAAGGATAGGCCAATTTATCGATAACAGGGAAGCAAGGTAAAGTCTGACTATGTAAGCCTATTAATAAGAGATTGGAGAAGTTCCTAATCATTGGTACCATCTTATATTGCATTCAGTCTTATTTCCCGTAAAATACGATGTTGCCTACAAACAATGTTTCTATCGATGACAGTTCCGTACACAATTCAGTCATATGGCGGGTAAAAGTAGGATCATTGTTCTCCTAATAGTCAGAGTCGGCAAAGTAATACATTATGCAAATTTGTTTACAGTACAACTAGAATTTAGCTCGGAATTAGTATGGCGAGTATTTGTAGAAATTGATGGGTCATCTTCACACAATAAATATTTATATCGGATCGTCAACTTTAAGAAATCAATGATTACCGAATATAACAGGCTTCCAATATAAAACCGGACCGGTCTTACGGAGTTTCACCCGGCGCGCAGTACTGTCTCTTCCTCCCGCAATTCACCCTGCCTGCCACCCGTCCTTGAACTGTTTCTTACCTTATAGAAAATGCTGGAAATGTTGTCCTCCCGCAGTTAAACAGGCATTATACCGAATAAACACATTTAGATTGACAAGCTGTAGTTCGGGCACTGTCAAGTTTCTGATTTCATTTCTTATGTTGTTCTTCAGTTCTTCCAATGTGTGCGGATTTGTTTTCTACCTTTGTCTTTCAGGCTACCCCACAAATAAAAATCACACACTGTTAGATCTGGGGAGCGAGCGTTTCTTATTTTGTACTGAACCAGTGGTCTCAAATTTAGTCACAAGATCGTGGATTGTCGATCTGGAAGGAGGTAATTGTCCAGGGAAGTTCCGAATAAATTCCTCGCGAACGCGACGAGCTGATTCGTATTTATAATAACATTTACACACATAAATGCGCTGCTCTAATGTCAGCTGACGTCTCATCTTGTCGAACGATAGTAAACTGACTAGTTCAAGGACGAGCGGCTGGCAGAATGAAATGCGGACGAGGAGAGAGCGCTGCCTGACGGGTGAAACCCCGTGAGGCCGGTCTGGGTTTATATTGGAAGCCCGGTATAACAATTTCTTATGAGGTAAGATTAGCATTAATTTTACTATCTTTTATTTTTTAGTAGGAAGTTATAATTTAATGATGTTTAATGTATACCAAATTTACTTATGGTTTATTTTTTTAACTATACCTTATCTCAACTTTCGAGAAAGTAGGCGTAATAGGCTATATCTTCTTCTTATTATTATTATTTTTCTTAGAAAGATTAAATCTTGTTGGTTCTTTCCGGTTCCAAGTATCATAACTGTTATGTCTATCTCTTTCGTGGGCGTCCCCGATCTCTTTTTCCTCCTCTCGGTTCATAGTTCAGACTTTTCCTAGGCAATCTGTTGGTATCCATTCTGCAGACATGTTCATACCATTTTCTCGTATACTCTTCTATTTTATCTGTCAAATTGAATATTTGTAGTTCTTTACGGACATCTTCACTTAGTTTTTTATCCATTAAAGTATATCCTGCCACAAATCGTAAATATTTCATTTCTGCGGCTTCTATTCCTTTAATTGACTATTTATTCAGAGTCCATATTTCTGAGGCATACAATAGGCTATTACAGGCATAGCCAATACTTTATAAAATGTTAAATGTGTTTCTTTTTTTACCTTTTTTTCCCAGTGTTCTTTTAAGGGTGCCACATAAATATTGAAATATCATTATCATCATCCTTCTCGGATTAGGTCTTTGCCTGTTCCGATCTCACATCTGTTTAGCCCAGCGTTTTCTTGGTCTTCCTACCGATTTTCGTCCTCCAGGATTATAATTAGCGCCATATTTGATAGCCTATCCTATCCTCTGTCATTCTTTGCAGATGTTCTATCCAATTGTTCCTGTGTTCTTCTATTTCTGAATATTGAAATATTTGTAATTTATTATTTATGTCTTTTCTCTATTACAGCATAAAGATACACCTAGATAATTGAAATATTTTACTTGTTCTAGCGTTTTGTCGTTTAGTACTATTTTTGTTTTTTTTGCATTTCTTTGCCACACTTGAGTTTTTGTTGAAAAAAGTACGTAATAGATTTTACAATTTGAATTTAAATAATGAATAAAATTTAGCTATCGCTGAAGCTTTGTATTAGTTTAGGAACCATCGTCACTGCAAATGTGCATGGAACCTTAATAGCTACCGATAAGGATGTTTTACGATGTTTGTGGTTATTTCACTCTTTTTTCAAGGTCTGCTAACATTATCAGAAGTGCTGCCGCCTCCGCGGCATTTTCTTCAACACTTTTTCAAAGATCGGTGTAGCCCAAGTATTTTATCTTGTCTTATTGTTTGTAATTGGACGGCGTTATGCATCAACCCGCTTTGCGCTATTGTGTAAGTTTCTAAAAAGACACATTTAAAGTTTAGTCAATCTTCATTATTTATTGTAGCGCCAAACTAACAATACTGGATATTTTAAGTTATTTTTCTTGTATGACAGTTATGCATCAACAATCTAAGAGCGGGACCATTTGGCGCTTAACTGCATGATGCTAAATTTAGATTAGCATTTATGAAGATCTGGTTTCATACCCGTTTTTTGCAAAACATAAAATCTTTGATAGGACTGATGGCGTTTACATTTTCATTATTAATAAGACTATATTTAAATATTCGGCGCTAAAATTGTGTGTACAATTACTTCATGAGCCAGTGCAACAGATATGTAATTGATATCTTAATACCTCCGCGGATATTAAAATTTTCAGAATGCCGGCGCAGATATAAAGTTTACTGAGGTTGTTAGCGCCTCTTTTACGTACATTTTCTCAGTTTTTTTCAGTATTTGTTTGTATACCTCAGAAAGACACCAACTCTCGCCACGTGCTTACAAGGGTGTGAGTTGGGTTTACCAAGTGGAAACGGAGGGCTGAAAGATTTGTCATTTTCTATACAAAGACAGCTACTTTGAGGGAGGAGAAACAATTACGATTATTTGAATATTAAGCTCTTAACCAAAGAGAGATGGACAGACAAGCGAATAGACGAGACTACATAACAGTGAGCTACATGATCTTTATGGAAAACTTTATGTAATAAGAACAGTTAAATCTCGTGGACTGCGATGGGCAGGACGTATGGAATGAATGGGAGAAAGAAAGAGGGGTATGGAAAATGTGTAGGAAAACTAAAGGAAACCGCTAGTAGGTAGGCCTAGAATGAGGTGGGAGAATAACATAAACTATGATTTGAGGAGGTCGGCCGCGGTGGACTAGTGGTTATGTTCCTTGTCTCTGGTCCCGAGGGTCGCGGATTCAAACCCGGCCGGCATCGATAGATTTTTAGGATGGAAAAATTAATGGAGAAAGTTCTCCTTTAAGCCATGGGTCCCGAGTCTGAAAATGTTCAGGCTCGTAAAAGATCCTTAAGCTTGAGTTAAGAGGCCTCTAAGCAAAATTTACCTACTTCCGTCATCCTAGTAATACTTTAATTACCTACTAGATGTATCATTGGGTCGGTATGTTGACCACATAGCATTCATGACATCTTGAAGGAAATAAGCGTAACTAAATTAACTTGATCAAGTAACTCCTAACAAAGGAGAGGCTAATGCCCAACTTTGGGCTGTTACGCCATTGTGAATAATGGATGATTTGAGGGAGGTAAATTTTACAGGGATGATTGGAAAACATTAATTCAGGATAGGAATATATAGAGAGTTTATGTCCGCGCAACCAAGAACCTATAGCTTCGATAGTGCTAGTGAATTTGCCAGTTAGTTAGTTAGTATTTGTACTTACCGATTATTTGAGGGAGGTAAATTATACAAGAATCACTGGAAAATTTTAGTTCAGGGTAGGGATGTATGGAGAGCTTATGTCCGCGCGGCCATGAACCTATAGATTTGATAGTACCAGACAGACAGTTATTAGTATCTGTACTTTCCGATGATTTGAGGGCGGTAAATTATACAAGAATAATTGGAAAACAGTTTCAGGATAGGGATGTATGAAGAGTGTAAGTCCGCGAAGCCAAGAATCTATGGCTTTGATAGTGCCAGTGAGTTGATTAGTTAGTACCTGTACCTTCCGTGAATAAACAAATTTATCGTAGATCTTTCTCAGTACACAGTTAATTTTCTCTGGAAATCCTCCCTGGCTTCATAAATTTAAAAGAGGAAACTAGCGGAACAAAGTTCATGGACATGAAGACTTGGGGTTTGCATCTATTAATATATACACAAAGGTCCTACACGACAATTATTACTTGCACTGTGCATGTAACGGTACTGCGTCACGCTACGTCTGTTCACGCAACAATCGGGCAAGTGGGGAATCCCCTGTAAATAGAACATTTTATATTCCGTGATCTAGCTGCCTAACTAACTGCCAGGTTCATAGCTGCTCGAACATAAGCTCTCCATGCATCTCTATCCTGATATGTTTTCCAATCATCTCCTATAGTAATAGATAGGGACAGAGGGAATCTCGTTAATCCATTCATGCGCGTCACTAATTAGATGACGAGGCATTTGGCTATTGATAATATTGTATTACAATACCACTTACGTCCTTTGGTTGAGGCGACGGAACCTCTAGCCCGAAGGCTATGTAGGGAGAATAGAGAGAAGCACCACTAAGGATGTTCAATTATCTAAACTCCCAGAATTAACGAGTTTTAGCGACGGCACAACCATTACCAGGGACAATGTTCCTAACGCATTTAGAAAAATTTCTTGCAATTAATAAAATTCCTTGGAGCATCAGGCAAGCGGGACCCCCCAAAGGGGATGGAACTTTGTTCAGCTCCCACCATTAAGGTGCAAGAAGCCTTAACAGGGAAAACCTCGCGAAGGTGTCCACCCTGTTATTGCAGGCCCGCCGCCCTTGGTCTGCTAAATAACTTCATATAGCGCAGCCAAGGACTCGCAAAGATATACTCTGCTGATGATTAGAGGAGCTTAGCTTCATGATCTAAAAAGCCATGATATATCTCTATCAGAGTCATAAGAGAGTCATAGTTAGTTAGTTACCTCCCTCAAATGTGTGTTTTTTTTTTTCCACCTTATTCTTAGCCTAGCTACTGGGCACTTTTCCTATAGTTTTCCTACAAGAAGTTTCAAAGCCCCTCTTTCGTTTCCCATTTATGTCACATGTCCTGCCCATGAAATCTATGAGAGTTAACTGTTTCTCATTACCTCTGGCCTCATAAAGATCATGTAACTCACTGTTGTGTAAGTCTTCTCCATTCACTTGTCCGTTCATCTCTCTTTGGTCCAAAAATTTTCTTAAGAACTTTATTCTCAAATACGCGTAATATTTTCTACTCCCTTAAAGCCGTGTTTCACATCCATACAATATAAGAGGTATAATATATTTTAAATTTAACATGACAAGAATCCCGGTAATAGGCCCTACATAATTGTATGCGTTTTCAGATTTGAGCCTATAAGTTATACTTTTTTTTTTCTGCAGCCATTCCTATTTGTTTTTAAAAGGTACTAGCGAATACCGGCGTGCGCAGCTACGCCTAAATAAATGAAAATTAATGTGCTTTTATGTTTAGTTGAATAAGTAAAACGAAAAATAATTATAAATTTGTATGCTTTAGATACCCCGTGCTGATTACCTGGCGTTTCCCGGTAATCTACTTATCCCGATCTTCTTGACATAAATGAGCTGAAATACGAAAATTAATGCGTTTTATGTTACTTGAATAAGTAAAAGGAAAAATTTATATCGTAATTATTTTTAGATACCCCGTGCTGTTTACCCGGCGCGCGTTGTCCGGGAATCTATTCGTCCCGACCTTCTTGGCATAGATGAGCTGAAAACAAAAATTAATGTAGGCTACTTCTTATGATCAGTTGAATAAGTAAAATGAAAAATAATTATAGATGTAGGCCTATATCGTAATTATTTTAAGATTCCCCGTGCTGATTACCCGGTGTTACCCGGAATCTACTTATCTAGATCTTCTTGGCATAAATGAGCTAAAAGGCAAAATTCGTTATTGTGAGTTATCTGTAAAAGAATACCCGCCATGTGCTGCTTTGCTTACACAGGAATCTATGTAGGCCTACTTATCTCGATCTTATTTGGCATCAATGAAAGACAAAAGTGATTATTGTGAGTTATCCGTAAGAGGTAAACATATCTGTCGCGGATTTTTTTGTAGAGCTTTTTGAGATATTCAATTCTGTGTACATTAATTTTGTGTATTTGTTATGGTTTAGACAGCGTAAGCCATTTAAGCGTCCAAAGAGCTACTTTTTTCGAGTTTTCCACTACAAAGGGCGATTTTTAAGGGTGTAGGAGTTGAGTATCACAACTCTCTTATAGCCTCTTATAGCCTATGATCTCCTGAACATTTTGCAAAAAGCCCCATTACAATCGGATCAACGGTATGGCTCATAAAGTACGAACAAACAAACAAACAAAACAAACATTTTTATATATTAGATGATTGAAGAGCTTAGGGCAATAACATGATAAGCCACACATTGTTCTTTCTGAGATACAAGGATTTTAATGTTTCTAAAAATTATAAATACTAATTGGGCAGTATTGTTGTTAATACATTGTGTGTCTATATGTTTTAACACATCACTGGCGCCTTACAAATGATTTTATGGATATTTCAATACATTTATTTGCTATCATTGCAATAAATGGCATTTCTTAACAGAATGTGCCTTATCATGTTACTGCCCTAAGCCCTTCGGTTTCATTAAATCGTGGGCGTTTTTTAAATAAACGCTTACAGAAATGTCTTAAAATAAATTTTAAGCACATTCCTCTTATAATGTATACTGTCACCGAAGGATAAAAGAGCATTTTTAAAAAAGTTAATTTTGAAGAAGTGTGTTATTATTGCACCTCAATCAGTCTGAAAAAAAACTATTATTTTAATTTAAACTAGGAGCAAAAAGATTGAGTTTTTAATGGTTGTCAGTATGGATATGGAGAAAGGGAAAATACTGACGGTATGCAGACAATTACAGGCCGGGAGAAAGTTAGAGGGCAGAGTGAAAATTTCCATTTTAATGGCAATCCCTGCAGGTTAAGTCAGGATATAATAATAATAATAATAATAATAATAATAATAATAATAATAAAATTAAAATAAAGGTGATTTCTTAGTTGGTATTTTTTTTAAATAAATGCATGCTTTAAATTCTTTTAAGGCTGTAAAACAAAAATATGTCAGTTCTTTCAAAAATAATTGTTTTCGTTTTATTACTATGGTTTGTTTATTGTCGTTTTAAATTATAATGGCCAAATTACGAATTTTATCACTTCAAATATGTAGACTACTTAAATAAATGTTGCCATTTTTAGTCATGGTTATTATGTAAAAATAAAATTTTCAATTTTTTTTTTTCTGATGGGATTTCGGGCATATGAGAAAGTGCGCAACCAGCATCAAGAGAAATGTTGGTAGCTACAATAAGTAACGGCTAAAGATTGAGAAAATTAACTATAACGCCTGGGGAATCAGATATGACGACCAATATATCTCTTATACTGGCTGAATAATTCACTCATCGCTGGCAAAAAAAAAAGAGTAGTAATTTGTTTTCAATTTTTCTTTATTTTCTTAAGTCCCGGTGGAGTCAGGATTTTTAAACTGACCCAAACCTTCTGGCGGCACTATGGCCCTGGGGTCGACTCAGCCTCTAACGGAAATGAGTACCAGACGCTTGTTCTGGGGTAAAGGCGGCCGTCACGCAGGGCTGACATGAAGTGCCGATTGTCTAGAAATAGTGGGAGCCTTAACCTCCCACTACCCCAAGGGCCTCCTGAGGCCTGTAGTGGGAATACTTTACTTTATAGGCCTCCTGTTCTTTATGCTACTTAATGTGGTATAAACTAGATAAGCATATTCTTCATTCTGTTAGCTATAATAAACAATGATTTAGATAAAATGCAGAAAGTTTAATGGGAAAAAAGCAGATATTTTGACCTATCTTGTTTGTTCCTGTTTTGAACTTATCTGGTTTTCCCCAGGGATGAGTGAATTATCCATTCAGGAATTACCACATGTGGATGTGAGACCGAATGGTAACTCAAGAGCCTTCTAGCCTCTCGTAACATGGAATAAAAAATAATATATAAAATAACTAACTAACTCACTGGCATTATCGAACCCCTAGGTTCATGGCCGCGCGGACATAACTCTCAATACATTCGTGTCCTGAACTAATGTTTTTCAATCATCCCCTGTATGATTCATCCTCTTCAAAGCATAGTTAATGTTATATCCCCACTTCATTCTTGGTCTACCAACTCGGCGTTTTTCCTCTGGTAATAATGTTATATCACATGCATAAACTAACAGCTTATTGACACCACTGAGTTGCAATTCATATAAACTACAATTTGACTCCTTGGAGGGCGAGGAGGCGTGTAAAATAAAATGACAAATAGGAGCGACATTGTATCGAAATTGCGACAGTCCCGATGCCGTTTAAATACAAGTTCAACACCCATCTATGTTAAGGAAGGGGTGAGATGAGAAGAAATATAAAATATCCAAATTAACCTAGATTAGTGTCAAATCCATAGTTTTCGGGGTTACCGGTAAATAAGCTGATTTGTAACAAGATCATTGGGATAAAAAAATACCTGGAAATGCAAAGCAATCAGCTAGTTAACTAATTATAAAAATATTAGTTTGATTATTTGAAACGTTTATTTCGTTCCTTTGTTTTAGTTTATCTGTGTTCTTAATTAAGATTTACTAAAAAGGATCTAGGAATCGTTCACTAACAGAATCTGCTTCAAAAATGATTCTTAATTCATGTAAATGTGACGGTTGTTTCAACTTTTTGTTTATGATAGTGTTCATTAAGATGAACTAATAAATTAGATATAAGAATGTGCATTGTTACTATCATTGACAGAATTCCCTTAATTATTTCCAGAAATACTTATTTTTATTTGATTTAAATGTATTTCAACACAATACTTATTTTTTAAAAATATTGCTTGATATCATTCAATGATGTTAGTGAATAAGATAGTTCAGTGATTGAATAGTTCATATGAAGAATAGATAGATCAGATATAGAATAGTTCACATGAAGAATAAGTCGCTGAATTTTCTACACAATTCTACTTCATTTTTCTGAAAAATATCCATTATCAGTGGATTATTCTATTGTTACACACATTCACCGGTTTATCATTGCACATATTTAACATTTTTAGATATTTTAGCCTAACAAAAACAATTCGCCACAATCTTATTTTCATTCTTGACTAGCATTGGTTATATTGTTGAAATTACATATGTTAGTTTTTTTTTATTTTTAGCCTCAAAAAAGAAATACGATTTTTTATAAGATCTGATACTGGAATTGTCAGTGATATGGAATAAAAAAAGTCTTGGAAGACTATTAAGCCCATCTTCTTGATAAAACTGCAACATTTTCTTAATTATAAATCAGCTTTCTTAATTATAGGCTAGTCATTATTATTATTTTATTATTATTATTATTATTATTATTATTATTATTATTATTATTATTATTATTATTATTATTATATGACAGTAGAATAATTGGGTGCAGGAAGATGTGAAACACTGTGAAACCTGCTAAATAAATACATAAATAATAATATTATTATTTAACATTTTCAATACTGTTATTTTAACACAGTTCCAATAATGGATCATATTATATTACAAAACTTAGGAAGAAAAGAGAAGAAACTCCAACACAATTCTACGGCCCAGGAGCAATGATAGACCGAGAACGGACAAGAAAAAACTTCGAATTGCGACACGTAATAACAGATACGGAGGAGAGGTCCACGGTTCGATTCCTGGTTCAGTCATTAATTATTTTCACAATATCATTATTATTGTCCACCGCTCTGGTCTCGAGGTAGCGTGCTGTCTTGTAACGCAACGGGCCCGGGTTCGTTTTCCGGTCGGAACAGGCTTCTTGGGAGAGACTATTTTTTTTTTGCGGCTTTTCCTCGCGTAAGACAAATGTCAAGAAGCTTTAGGACCCAACGATCCCCGAAAATCATCCGGTCATCATCATCATTTTTATCATCACTATCATTCACCTGTGTGGAAAGCAACGGAAGCTACCCACACCTATAATAATATCCTAGTAAATCTGCAAAGAATAGCATGAAAATGCTATGATTGCAGTGGAAGACCTGCCCTTGGGCAGAACACTATAGAGATTTATTATTATTATTATTATTATTATTATTATTATTATTATTATTATTATTATTATTATTGTCCACCGCTGGGTCTCGAGGTAGCGTGCTGCCTTGTCACGCAGCGGGCCCGGGTTCGATTCCCGGTCGGGACAGGCTCCTGGATGAGGTTTTTTCGGGGTTTTTCCTCACCTGTAAGACAAATGTCAGGAAGCTTAGGGTCCAACCGTCCACGAAAATCATCCGGTCATCATCATCCTTATCATCTTCCTTCACCGGTGTGGAGCTACCGGGAAGTTACCACATATGTAATTCCCTAGTAAAGCTGCAAAGCATAGCATGAAAATGCTATTATTGCAATGAAAGGCCTGCCCTCGGGCAGAATTACTATGGATGGATGGATTATTATTATTATTATCATTACTATTATTATTATTATTATTATTATTATTCTATCTATCTATCTTCGGGTTTTTACAGCTGCTGCCGTCTTCCCGTGCCAAACCTCCAAAGCCTACGGTCTTGGGCATCTTCGATGCTTAGCCCTCTAGCTTGCATTACTGTCTTCATGTTTTCCTTCCATGTTAACCTTGGTCTTCCTCTTTTCTTCTTTCTGTTAGGATGCCATTCATATAGTTGCTTCGGCCATCGCTCATCTTCCATTCTTAAAACATGTCCTAACCACTTTAATTCCTTTTCCTCAATTCTTTCAATTATGCTTTCTTCTGCTTCCATTTTGTTTCTAATTTCCTTATTTGTGACACGTTCTAATTTAGACTTTCTGGCACTATTATTATTATTATTATTATTATTATTATTATTATTATTATTATTATTATTATTATTATTATTATTCTATCTATCTATCTTCGGGTTTTTACAGCTGCTGCCGTCTTCCCGTGCCAAACCTCCAAAGCCTACGGTCTTGGGCATCTTCGATGCTTAGCCCTCTAGCTTGCATTACTGTCTTCATGTTTTCCTTCCATGTTAACCTTGGTCTTCCTCTTTTCTTCTTTCTGTTAGGATGCAATTCATATAGTTGCTTCGGCCATCGCTCATCTTCCATTCTTAAAACATGTCCTAACCACTTTAATTCCTTTTCCTCAATTCTTTCAATTATGCTTTCTTCTGCTTCCATTTTGTTTCTAATTTCCTTATTTGTGACACGTTCTAATTTAGACTTTCTGGCACTATTATTATTATTATTATATTATTATTATTATTATTATTATTATTATTATTATTATTATTATTCAACATTTGTCTTAATTTTAATATATATGGTTCACAATACTGAATTAAAGCTCAATCAATAGTTAACCCATTATAACCGGATATACGAATAATCTAATAATGTACTTACCACCACCGTTCTGCTGACACAAGTAGGGAAACCTCCATATATTTCCAAGGCCAACAGAATAACCGATAATGCTCAAGAAGAACTGCATCTTTCCGCTCCATGCTGCTCTGTCCTCTTCGATGGGAACTGTTCCCGTCACGATGCTGTTCCTATGAGAACCACCTCCTTGCGGTGAAGGAGTCACAACAATTGTCACAGCCTGTCCTGCATTACCATTGTTACGAGAATTCAATGGTGCCAACTCATGCCCATTCCGACTCTCTTTTCCCACAGCCATTGTTGACGATTTGTCTCACCGATGCCGATATACGAGTCCGCTAAATAAATTACCACTAAAACACACGTATTCTTTGAATCAGTTAAACTATGTGGTATATCCGCAAATTAGTGAAAAAAATGTAGGTTTCTTCAACTTGTTTTTAATTTAATTTCTGTTATGGTGGATTAAATTAGTTTTTAGTGTAATACTGATATCTATTGAAACATATATTTAATTATATTTAATTTAAAGCTGATACTTGAGCCAAATTGTCTAATTTAATTTAAAGTCCACAGTTTATTGGTTCCGAAACTTTCTTCCGTACCATAGATAATAATAATTAATACATATATTTTTATTTTAAATGCTGATATTCAAAATTGATTTGGATATCCCAAAATATTATAATTATTGCTCTTTTTTCATTAAATTAATGAATACATTCACAGAATGGACTGATTTTTTAAAAGTAAATTCGTGAGATAAAACACAGAATACGATTGGTGCATAGGCACAAGTAACAAGGGTATCCTATGATTACTTCCGAAGTAACACAACGACTAACTGCTGGTAACTGATAGAATTCCCGCTAGCTTCAAGTAAAACTTGGGCGGGGAATACGAGAGGTGTTGGTAGGAGAAAACCAATGACGGTGGGGGTTGGATGATCAACGCATGCGTACTGGACAATAATATTTTCGCCCGCCGCGTTTCACCCTACACTCCCCGTGGGGTAATGATAACCTAACTTAAGCTGGACTGGCTGAGGGGGTAAATGTCGTAATTTGAGGGCGCGATACCTTTTTAGACAGGGGTAGGGAGATATGTTTATCAACAAAGTGTGATTTCTAGGTACGGTACGCTTGCACCTATTGCCGCTCAGTTCATTCGTTTATAGAACATAAGTGAAATACGCGACACTAAAAGTCAAGGTAATTTATATATAGGACACTGTGTGTATTTTTTTAAACGTAAAAGCTAATATATATATATATATATATACATCTCCACCGTTGTGGTCTCCAAGTAACGTTCTGCCTTGTCACGCAGCGGGCTCGGGTTCGATCCCCGGTCAGTGCAGTTTTTCTGAGGTTTTCATCGGGGTTTTTCCTCACCTGTAAGACAAATGTCAGGAAAACTTTAAAGCCCAAACGGTCCCCGAAATCATATGGCCATCATAATCATCTTGATCATCATCCTTTACCGGTGTGGAAAGCAACGGGAAGCTACCACACCTACAATTCCCTAGTAAAGCTGCAAGCATAGCATGAAAATGCTATGATTGCAGTGAAGGACCTGCCTTCGAGCAGAGTTACTATGGATATATATATATATATATATATATATATATATATATATATATATATTTAATTCAAGATACTTCTAAACATTTCAACTATTTTGTTTGTGAAATATCTTATCAACATATCAACATGATAAAGATGTGAATAAGAAAATCACCAAATTTACACAAATCTTAGAATAATAAATAATAGGCCTACATTAAAAACTAAATTTGTACAAAAACCCACAAGAATAAAAATATATAATGTTTTAGCATTACCCTCCCTTTTATACGGAAGTGATATTTGGACATTAAGAAAAAAGAGACAATAGCTGAATCAAAGCAACGGAAATTAAATTTCTCAGAAGGACAGCAGGATCATGGTCGCGGATATAAGCTCTCCATACATCACTATCCTGAGGTAATGTTTTCCAATCATCCCCTGTATAATCTACTTCCTTCAAATTATGGTTAATGTTATTCTCTCATCTCATTCTTGGTCTATCAACTGGGGATTTTCCCACAGGTTTTCCTACAAGAAACTTCCATGACCCTCTTTCATTTCCCATTCGTGCCACATATCCTGCCCATAGCAGTCTACGAGTCTTAACTTTTATAAGAAGAGTTGAGTCTTATAAAATGCTATGGACAGGGCATGTTGCACGGATGTCGAAAGAAACTTTTTAAAAGAAAACCAGAGGGAAAGTATCTAGTAAGTAGGTCAAGAATGAAGTAGTTAAATAGCATTATCCATGATTTGAACGAGGTGAATTATTCGAGAATGATTCGAAAACAATAGGTCTGGGCAAGGATGTATGGAGAGCTTGTGTCCGCGAGGCCATGAACCTCACATACACATGTTTATCATCTAGCCAATATAGGGTTGCATTTAGTCAGAATGTCAGGTTTCTAGCCGTTATACTGTAGTTGGTTTTCTAAACCTGGAGCCGCTACTCATTGTAGTTATACAAATTTCTCACGATTTTGGATGGGCACAGGTCCCATACTAGCTGGAATTTCATGAAAAAGTTTTTTCTCCCGTTGGGGACTCGAACCACCGCAAGTCCTGAGTCTCTGCGCCAAAATATCATGTCTTAAACTGCTCGGATACGTCGCGGGACATTTCTTAGGAACCTGACAGGATATTCCCATTGCCTTAAATCCAATAGACAAGAAAAAGGTACTTTGTTCACTTCTGTACTAATAATAGCCTAATTATAATTTTGTTTTTAGGGAAGTAAATTGAATTTACTAGAGAGACCTTGGTATCCATTGACAACGGTATGCAATAGCTCAACTTACTTCCCTAGGGAAGAAAAGAAAAGAAAAGTAATTGACTTAATTAGCAGTGAACACGTAGTTCATTACATGGTCTTTATAGGAGGCCAGATACAATAAGAACAGTTAAGTCTCGTAGACTGCGATGGGCAGGACATGTGACACGAATGGGAAATGAATGACGTGCATGGAAGCTTCTTGTAGGAAAACCAGAGCTAAAACGCCCAGTTGGTAGACCAAGAATGAGGTGGGAGAATTACATTAACTGTGATTTGAAATAAGATTATACAGGGATTGATTGGGAAACATTAATTCAGGATAGGGATGTATGGTGAGCTTATGTCCGCGCGGCCATGAACCTACAGTTTCGACCGTACCAGTGAGTGAGTGTGAATAATATAAAAATGTTACCAACTTAAAATTGTATTGAGTAATACAATACAATTTTATTGTATCACACTTATTTCTAACTTTGATAATTCAAATTTATAGTGACTGAACAGTTTTTACAAGCATTAACTTTAACCACAAAATTTAAAAACTTTTTTTAAAATGGCTGCCACTAATTCGAACAACAATAAACAATTGTAGTTGTTTTATCAACATTCGCTTTATATCAAACTATTGAACACTTCGAACCAAGATATTAATTCACACGAAATATAAAATTAAACATAATTATTAGAATAGGAGCGAACAAAGAAGTGCGTTACTGGTCTCGATCGTATTTGCTATCCCTTGCTAAAGCTCGGGCTCAAGCACGTCCTCGACTAGTAATGTACTACAGCAACTCAAGAACAAAGCACTATTAAGAATTTCACATATATTTCCACTACTCTCTTCATACACACTTTCAATAAAATATAAAACAAATCTAATAAAACACTCGTCAGAACACTCATGATATATGCTAGTCCAGCCTGGGGACATGCAGCAAGAACTCACATTCAAACTCTTCAAATAGTTCAAAATAAAGTATTAAGGATAATCTTACGTGCTGACAGACAGACTCAAATCCCATTATTACATGATAACAGAAATTTCATATTTAAAAGATCATATTAGATATACAGCACGTAAACAACAAGAAACGTATGAATTACACAATAACAGACTAATACAAGTCATAGGCAATACACAAATACAAACTACACTACAATATAGAACACCAAGTAACGCCATACTTTAATACTACACTTATACACAAGGATTTTCAAGGCCGAAAAGCTTAAGCTTCTTTCTCGTCACCCCATAAATATTTATTTATTTATACAAATGCAGGGGACTTGACAGAAGTCATTGTCCATAATTATGAGAAAACAAAAATATATACAATAAATTAATACAATAGAACATTATAGCAAAACAGAAAGTTTGGCTCTTGCTTCCCAGTATCTATCCTTCAGCGTAGCAGAGTGAAGTGCCTGACACTGTAGCAGGTGGTTTCTGTCCATGTTGGTGTTCGTGGAGCACAGTGGGCAATGAGGACTTCTGTAGATTCCAATCCGATGTAGATGAGCTGCAAGACAATAATGTCCTGTGTTTAGTCGAAAATATGCTACAGCTTCCTTTCGAGGTGCATCTGGTGTAGTGTGTATGGTGTTTTTCCACTGTTTTTTCTTGAATTCGGATCTGAAGATTGGTTGAGAATGTGTTTTTTATCATTTGTTTGATACAGTTTATTGCTGAGCGATAAGATGTGTTTAAATTAGGTTGCTGTAAACACATTGCTCCTCGTTTTGCCAGCATATCGGCTATTTCATTTCCATTGATTCCGCAGTGAGATGGTATCCATTGTAATACTACTGTCTTATGTTTTTGATAAAGGTCAGTGAGTAGTTTATTGCAATCTACTACTTCCTTGCTTTGAGCTGATTTGAATGATGTTATTGCTTGTATGGCAGCTTTGGAATCAGACAGAATGACGATATGGTCATTGATTTGTTGACGGTATATGATTTGTGAAAGTGCAGTATGAATTGCCTTTATTTCTCCATCAAAAGCCGTTTTATTTGGTCCAAGTGGAGTGTATAGAGAGAAGAGTGAGCAATGGATTCCAACTCCCACAGGGCCATTGTGCTCGAGCTTAGAGCCATCTGTATATATATGTAACCATTTAGAACAGGGGTATTTTGTTTCTATTGTTTCCAGGGCACATAATCTTAGTATTTCAGGGTTGGTGTTTGCTTTAATCAGTCCTTCTTCTAAGAGGTGTAGACTGTGCGTAGGGATGTAGAGATTTAGAGGGTTATCTTGTACAGGTAGTTTTTCTGGGTTATTTTGTATGTGATATTTACTTTGTAGCTCTATAGCATGTTGCAGAAAGCCTTGTTGAGTTTTCAATTTTCTATCATTGTTATGATAATTGGACCATAATTATCATCTGGGAGTCTGATCAATTTTTCATAGAGGTTCATGGATGCCATCTCAATTTCTGTTTTGATGTCTAGGTTATGTGTAAAAAGCAGCAACGCGTCTATTGGAGTCGTCTTGATTGCAGCTGTAATGAACCGAAGGATTTGATTTTGTAGTTTCTGTAGTTTCATAAGCTGCTGAGAAGAAGCTGTGATGAGTGGTTCGCAACAGTAAAGCACCATTGGTTTAATGTACATTTTATAGGTAATGTTCAAGGTTGAAGTCGCACTACCCCAAGTGCTTCCAGCTAGACGTTTAAGTACAGAAAGGCGTTTTTGAGATTTTGTGATTATGTTGTCTATTTGTTTTTTCCAGGTTAGTTTGTTATAAAAAATTACACCAAGGTATTTAGAATCACGAGACTGTGAAATTGGTTGATTGTTCAGTAAGAGATTCAATTTTGGGGCTTGATGGACAGTGAAAATACTTGGTAAGTCGTTTTATTAAGGTTGAATGTGATTGCATTTTCTTCTGCCCATTGTCCTATGGAGTGTAATGCTTCGTTGAGTCTATTTGTTAGTGCGGATCTATTTGATGATTTTTTGTAGACGTCCAGATGACAAGATCATATGCGTACAGAAGAGCATTGACTCCTCTTATGTTTTTTTATGCCACATATGATGTCGTTGAGAAAGAGATTGAATAATGTGCTGCTCAGGACAGCTCCTTGTGGAACACCAGTTCTCAGTTGTTTTGATTTTGATGATTCTTCTCCATACTTCACTCTGCAATATCGTTGTCCTATGAAGTCTTGAAGCCACCTAAGCATATTTTCCCTTATTCCATATTTAGCTAGTTTCAATATGAGTTTTTCTTTCCAAATGGAGTCAAATGCATTTTTAAGATCTATGAAAACTTCTGCTGTTATTTCTCCTTTATCTAGACTGTCTTTTATATGTTGACTTAAACTTACAACTTGTTGATTTGTTGAACGATTTCATCTAAATCCAGCTTGTTCAAATACTAATATATTTTGAATTTCGATGTACCATTTTAATCGGTCATTTATCATTCTTTCCATTGTTTTCGACATAATGCTTGTGAGAGAGATTGGCCTATAACTTTCGATGTTTGTTGGATCTTTGTCTTTTTTAGGTATAGAATAATTATAGCTTTCTTCCGTTTGGTGGGAATGGTGGATTTTTTCCATGATACATTATATAGTTCCAATAGAGTTGATCTGGCATTTTCCCCCATGTGTTTAAGAAATTCTGCTTGGATATTATCATCACCAGGCGTTTTTTTGTTTTGTATCTGATTTATTGCCATATGTAGTTCATGTTTTGTAAATGCTTTTGTAAATATGTCATTAGTTGGTGACTGGATTGTGTTTGGTTGTTCAGTGTTGATCATTTATATCTGATTTTTTGTTACTGAAGAGTGTTTCTTTATGTATTTTGTTCTTTTCTGTTGATTGGAGTAATGTATTGCAAAGGCTTTCGCAATTTCATTGTCGTTGGTTAATAATTTGTTGTTGATTTTTAGTGGTTGTTTGTTGATTTTTTAGTTTTTTTGTTTGATAATTTAACATGTTTAAAGACGCGTTGACTATCTTTCCGATAATTTATTATGGAGATGAATTTATTAAACGTTGACTGTTTTGCAAGAGCAATTTCTCTCTTCATTTTAGCTGCAAGTTGTCTCCATGAAATTATATCTTGTGTTGACTTTGTTTCTTCTGCTCCCCAGAAATATAAATTATATTCTTTCTCATCACTCTAGAAAAATCTAAAAAATAACAAGAAAAAGCTAAGAGAGGACAACTTTCTTAGTAACACAAAATTACAAAACCACACACATACAAGCACATAAAAAGAAAGGGTCAAGACCCCAAAAGGGTCAGAACCAAATATCACACACAAATGACACGACCGGTTACTTAGCTTGTTGCTGCGAGTAGTATAGGGACTACAACTTTTCATAAGTAGGCCTAATACCATTAGTGATTTTAAAATTATCGATAAATTTACGAGTCACAAAGTGGTTTTAGAAATCAAGAGTGGTATTTGTTAGGACTATTTAAGGAATAAAATAAAGATAGTTTACTCACAGATCTTTATTTAAATATAGTTGTTTTAAAATATTTTTATATTTAATATAAACAGCGATTTCTTTAAAACAAATGAGAAATGTTTGGTTATGTTCCATTTATTCATCACTGCAACTTGATCATATTATTTATTGCCAAATAGGGTCGCAATATTGTAAGAATGCACCCTAGTGGAGAAAAAAAAATAAACATAAAACTGTAGCCTATATTATAACCAACATTATAGGTTATTGATTAATTGTTTTTAGGAAACAACTCAGTAAAATCATTATTTAGAAACACAATTATTGAACACACGATTATCAAATGTGTAGTTCGAAGGAATATGTCCATTATTTGCTACATTCAACATATTTGTTGGAGATTCACTGCAAAATAATGCTCTGACCTGTTCAGAATATTAAAAAGGAGGAGCTTTCTTTATTTTGGCAAACAAAATTCGATAAATATCGCGGTGAAACACGACTATCATTGATTGTAAAAGAAAATTCATTGAAACGTGATTGGTCATTGACTCCCATTTGGGGCATGAGTTAAATAGTATTTTTAATTTATTATCTCAAATGAAATATCATGCACTATAGCCCATCACTGAAGATTCTATTGTGCGTAACACTCACTTCGGAGATTCTAGGATGAATAAGCGATGGACGTCGTGATCGGTGAACACTCTGTTAGATGCCTTCTGCTTCTTTTCTTGGAAGATTATGTTGTTTTTGTTCATTTGTTAATAGACATGACCATTTTTTTTTATTTTCATTGGATGTTTGAAACTGTTCTTGAATGTCTTCTTGGAATGTTCTGTAATGATCTGTTTTATGGATTGAAAGTACTTGTATATTAATAAGCTAATAAAATCATTTTCTGGTTTGTTTCAAGTACGGGTGGATTGGAAATTATGCATTGCCAACTTACATATTATCTAAGAGTTAAAGCTGTTAACCTATAAACCTGCATTTCAACCGACACATTTATCATATACAAGTTTATCGTATGAATTGTAGTACGTACATGAAACTTAAATTTACATTTTTAATATATTTTAATCCATTATAATTAGTATACTGTATATATGATATATAGGCCTACTGTAAATATCTATTTGTATATTTGTGCAGCTTGAATAGAAGAGAAGTCCTTATGTCTTAACTCCGCCAGAGTAAGGAAAACATTATTATTATTATTATTATTATTATTATTATTATTATTATTATTATTATTATTATTATTATTTTATTTTTTTATTGCGGATGAGCCCATGTAGGACTACGCAAAGTACTTAGAGGCGTTTCCTTTGAGCCCAAATTTCTTTCATTCTCTTGCTATGAGCTTATTTTCTATCATCTGTCCAAGTTGTTCCAGTTTTTTTTCGGTTTGTCCTCTTGATCAACTTGCCACTTATTCACCTTAATTCTAAATATATCTCTATTTGGGATATCTTCTTTAGCAATTCCTACCAATTTTAAGTCCTTTTTGACTTCATCAATCCACTTCATAGTATCAACTGGAGCTTTACTTCTGTTTTCGTAGAATTCCATTATCTGTTTTGTAAGCCTATTTGAGTTAATTCGTTTAATATGGCCATAAAATGTTAACCTTCATTTTCTAATATCACTATGAATGTCTGTATATATTTTTATTTCCTTTTTAATTCTGAGTCTAAATGTTTCACCTATGACTTGTGGACCTAAAACGTTTCTTATAATTTTGCATTCTTTTTTCACTATATTTTCGACATATTTTTTTCCTGTTCAAAATTAATGTTTCTGCTTCATAGAGGCATTTATTATTATTATTATTATTATTATTATTATTATTATTATTATTATTATTATTATTATTATTATTATTATTATTATTGTTGTTATTTATTGAATGAGTCTGCAATTCTTCTAAATACTATGACACATCAATAACAGGCGTCTTGTAATATACAATTTTATTTGTTGGTACTTGCACATAAAATAATAATAGACCTAATAATAATTATTATTATTTATATACAAATTTTCACCCTCTTACTAATAATCCATATATAACTTTTATACAAGGTTTATACACATCTCAGTTGAAAATTCTTACTAATAAACACTGTATTAGCTGTTTAGTGTATAAGAGGTGTACAACTTTACATGGGAATCGTTATACATGCCTCCAGCCTTGTTTAAGGATTGTATAACTAGATAAAATGTCGGACTTCAAGATCAACTGATTGTTTTCTTATGATATTGATGAAAGTTTCGTTAAATTTAACGCAAAATGCAACACTTTAACGACTGTATGATGGATGCACAGGACATAAATAATATTAATAAAGCTCTGGGTAGAAAAATAAAGGCATCATAAAATGTATTTTGTTACACTCATTCTCGATTAGGCCTAATAATATTTTTTTTAATTGAACATTGATTCACAAAAGAATATATGATACAATAATTGCTGTAGACAAGATTTAACCTGAATGTAATTTAAATGCTTCGTAATATTATTTTAACAAAACTTTCTTGCATCATTAATACATAATACACATACCGATATAAAAATGTATTTAATTATAGACGTACTATTTATTGCAGCAAGTCATATGTTAGCTTGATAGTCTTGTGGTTAGAGCTTCTGACTACAGTTCGTGACGTCCTAGGTACGATTCCCGATCAAACTGCAATGATTTTTTTTTTTTTGTTTTGCTTAAAGCGTTATTCTGTTGTCGCTAACATTTCCTACCATTTTCAACGTTTTCTAACGCATATTAGAACACTGCATATAATTCATAAGTAATGGGAAAATCTTTTATTAGTTTCCAAGAATTGTTCGAAATTCTTGACGTTAGATGGCGGCACATTATCTGTGAAACTAATTCTACTATATATTTGACATAACGTAAAGGAAAATGTGAATAAATTAAAACACGCTTATTTTTTTCCGTACCTCCCCAGTTAGGAAATCTCAATTTATTCTTATCCATACTCATTTCTTACACAATTAATCACTAGTTGATATCGTTTCCTTTCTGTTACAAACTGCGCGTAATATGTTCTGACGTGATAATGATGACGAATATGTGACGTATTGTGTGTAATGGTTGTATTGTTATTAGCTCCTGTACAACATTTAGCTATTAGTAAGGAAATTATACATGATCTACATAAGGCTTATACATTGTATAACTATAAGAGATTTTTATTAGTAAGACTGTTAATGTTTACACATATTTCTGGCCTAAAGTTTTATTTTCCTTCTCCACTCGTCTCTATTCATCCACTCCATGCCCTCCAGTCTTGTTCTCATTCCAGTTCTTATTTCTTGCATCTACGAGTTTTTTTAATACTAATAATTTTATTTGGAATATTCTTCCCTACAATGTCTCCTTCAACCCAAAGTGGTTTGTCGTCTGATATCTCAGTTTAATGAATTTTCTTCCGTAAGACCTCTTACTTTCATACTTCTTCTTACTCCACCAATTAGTTATCTTGATTTACATCTTCCCTTTCTTCATCTAGCCTCCCATTTAAAGACCTTCTTTGGTATTATATCTCTCTCCATTCATTTCAAATGTCAAAGTGCTTTTCTTCGATTGTTTTTAATAAGACCTTTTGATCCCTAGGAACAATAATTACAAACAGGAATGAGATGCACAAATAAATTAAACTTAGGTTGAATTATGGAAATACCTGCTGTTTTGTATTACACGGACTCCCGTTTTAACTTCTCAAAAAACGTTAAACTGAAAATATATAAAACTGTTATTCTCCCAGTTACATTTATGGTTGCGAAACATGGACTCTTACTTTAAGGGAGGAGAAAAGATAAGTCTTGATGAATGTAATAATAATAATAATAATAATAATAATAATAATAATAATAATAATAATAATAATAATAATAATAATAATAATAATAATAATAATAATGTACTCACTTTACAAATAACATTAACGATGTAATTGTATTCTTTCTGTTGAATTGAAAGCACGCAGCTGTCTAATTTACATATGAATTATATGAATGGAGCCCATTTGGAATGACATTGGTTAGGGGTAGGTCTATAATATGTGTTCATGTCTCTTGAACATATGTTACAAGCTTAGAATTGTCTTTTGTTTAAGTACAGTAAAAGCTCCTTATTCGCGGGGGATATGTTCCGCAAATATGCCGCGAATATGGAATGGTAATTTGTATGGATATATAGGGCATGTGTTCCAAGGTTCCAAAATAAAATTAAAATTATAGAAATAAAATCAATTTATTGAGATATTTTGAACAATTTCTACTAATTAATTATTATTGTCAGACTTAGGCAAGGGCTTAAAGAACTTAGTTTTTTTTTTCAGTTTTAAAAGATCTTGCAATTCAGATTGGTATTCAGCTGTGGCATTAACAATTTGCCTTTTAAAGGTAAGACTTCTTTCCATATATAGGGATCAGTTTTCACGAAGAAATCATAATAACAAAGTACAAGAGACACGTGTTAATCAATCAAAAGTATTGCAACGAGTGACAAGTTGAAATATTAATATACCGATCGTGGCGATGGAGGCATTTATCAAAGTACACATCGGCAATAGCTTTTAACAATGAACTTTAGGGTTAGTGACAATAAGGTTTGTTTTGTTTTGATATTTATTTGTCCATTTGGTTTGAATCACTATTAGCAAAAGCTGTCTTGGCACGTGCCTGCAGTAAAGAAAAATGCTGCTGGTTAATAAAGGACACTTACTTACTCACTGGCACTATCGAACCCGTAGGTTCATGGCCGCGCGGACATAAGCTCTCCATACATCCCTATCCTGAGCTAATCCTTTCCAATCATTCCCTGTATAATCTACTTCCCTCAAATCATAGTTAATGTTATTCTCCCACCTCATTCTTGGTCTACCAACTGGGCGTTTTCCCTCTGGATTTCCTACAAGAAGCTTCCATGCAAGTCTTTCATTCCCCATACGTGCAACATGTCCTGCCCATTGCAGTCTACGAGACTTGACTGTTCTTATTATATCTGGCTTCCTATAAAGACCATGTAGTTCATTGTTATGTAGTCTTCTCCATCCACCTGTCTGTTCATCTCTCTTTGGTCCAAAAATTTTCCTAAGTACTTTATTCTCAAATACCTGTAATCTCATTTCCTCCCTTAAAGTAAGAGTCCATGTTTCGCACCCATATAATATAACTGGTAGAATAATAATTTTATATATTTTCAGTTTAACGTTTTTTGAAAGGAGTTGGGACATCAAGAGTCTCTGCAATGCATAATAGCACGCATTTCCAGAATTGAGCCTATGTTTAATTTTCTTGTTCATCTCATTTCTATTTGTGATTATTGTTCCTAAGTATTAGAATTCAGCCACTTCCTCAAAATTTCCCTCATTTGTCATTTGCTGTCCATTTCCATTATATAATGTATTTCTATGTGTGACCATATATTTAGTTTTATTGATATTTACTTCCAGTCCTAATTTCTTAGTGTTGCTCAATAGTGTGTGCGTATGTATCTCCTCGCTATCGGTTAATAGTACTACATCATCAGCATAAACTAACAGCTTATTAATACCAGGAAGTTGTAGGCCTTCTTCATCCTCTAATCCTTCTAATATATCGACTGGATCCGCGAATAAATAACTTTTTTAGCCGCGAATACAGGAACTGTGTCGCGATTTTTTAACCCGTGATTAAAGGAACCGCGAATAAGAAGTTTTTACTGTAATATCGACATTCAAATTATATTTTCGAGATGGACTATTGGTTTTCCAAAAAAAAAAAAAAAAGTCGATAAAATAGTATTTTATAGAACATAGTTATTTTAAGAAAAATCAATAATGCAGTTCAAATAACTGCATTAGATTTGGAATTCTCAATGAACAGAAACTTAATTGAAGAAAAACAGTTGTTACAAAATAAGGAAAAATATGGAAGAGGGTTATAAAGATCTCATGGAATTATTTGATGATTTTCTAATCTCTCAGCTAGAATGCAGAGGAAATGATGATGATCATAATCATCAATATGCCTAAGCTCTAAAGTTAAAATATAAAATGGTTTTCAATCGTCTTCAATCAAAACTTCGGTAAAAATAAATAAAATAAAATAGAAATACAATTTTGTTGAAGTCCTTTCGGAAACATGTTCCATCTCCAGCTGCTATTAAAGTTTTAGTTGGAGAAGACCGAGATTTCAGGTTGTCTTTTATAATTTTAGGATTTATAAAGTAACTTTAAAGTTGGCTCAAAATGACTTTTAAAAATATTGAAATAGTAGAGATTTATATATAATGGCCTGTTCCGCTCTCATTCCAGAATTATATTACTAAGTCTCTTTTTTATCGGGTAATTTTTCAATATTAAATTCATGGTAAAATTCTGCGATGGCGTTAGTCAGAGAATTTAAAAATTATTATGTAAAACTTAAAACAAAAACTTATATCAATGGAAATTCATTTCTTGAGGAGAGCAACAAGATGTTAAAATTGGAAAAATTAAGAAATAAAGCCATACGAGGAAAAAAATAATATTAAATAGTATATTATATAAAATAAAAGCAGTTAAATATGTATGAGTAAGTGCGACGAATGCAAGAAGATCGGTTGTCCAGAAAAATTGGAATAGTGTCCATCTGTAAGAAGAAAGAAAGAAAGATGTCAAAATCATGGATACAAGAAATAACTGGAATGAGAACAAGAGGACTGGAGGACATGGAGTGGATGGATAGGGACGAGTGGAGAAGGAAAATAAAACTTTTGGCACAGAAAGACGTGTATACATTGAAAAATATGTAAATAAATAATAAAATTATAAAATTGTCCCTTGTTTTACAATCTCCTCAAATTATAAAGATAATTATAACATTGTAGGCCTTTCGGTACCAGTCCCATCTTCAGCAGAAGGTTGTTCGCTATGTGTAGCTATCATCCAGATGGATGGGCTGCCAAAATAAACCTGGCGATAAAAGTTATAAAATCAATTTTATTAGCGTTTAAAGGTTATAATATTATTACAACTAAATTCGTTAATGACATTTTCTTTGTCTATTTTCGGTTTCCTATATACGATATTTCCTACTCTTCAGTTGTCAATTTCTCTTTAATATCGGCGATTGTATTATATAATAGTATTTTTTTTATTCATTCATAACACTGTAATGAATGAAAGGACACGTGTTGTACACATGAGATCATGCAATGCGTGCCTTATCTATGTAATAGTATAGTAATGAATGTATACACACCATTGTAAATGTTTTCTGTGTTCTGCGTATGGCTGTGTGTTTACAAAACATAATTTGTTACCATTAGAAACACATTTTGCTTTCATAGATTTTGAAAAAAAGCATTCGACACAGTCAAGAGACCAAAACTTTTCAATATATTGCAACACTTTTACGGATTTTAGGGTAATAAATTCTATCTTCAAGCCATAGTTAATCCAAAAACATTCAAGACTAAAAGTGTATAAAACACTGGCTGTTCCAACTCTTTTGTATGGTAGCGAAGTATGGACATTGAAACAGAAGGATATACAGAGACTTAGATCTGCTGATTAAGCTATTAACCAACAGGAAGAAGAAGACTAGGGCGTCTACTCAACATATTTTTGGATGGCGTTTCTCTTGAGGCGAAACAGGTCAACAAATGGCCTAAATTCGTAAATGGAGTATGATGATGATGATGCATTTGTTACCACTTACTTATCTTATTTATTTTATTTTGTACAATGAGGAAGGTTCTATGGTCAAAGATCTATGGAAAATGCATTGGTTTGATTCAGCATGAGGTAACAAATAACTCCATAGCGCGACAGGCCTAGAAGGCCCTTGGCCTACCAGCCGGCTGCTGGCCTCACATCCACATGTGTTCATCACAGAGGTGGACGATCATCTAGCAAGTATAGGGACGACATGTGGTCAGAAAGTCGAGAAATTCAGCCGTTATACCCGGTTTTCCCAACCTGGAGCCGCTACTTATTGTAGCTACCCAAATTCTTCACGAAGCTGGTACCATACTGGCCGAAATTCTATGAGGAAAAAATGTTCCCCCATGGGGACCCAAACCAGCGCAAATCCCGTAGCTCTGCACCAAGGCATCCTGCCTTAACCACTCGCCTACGACGCGGGGACTTATTCAGAAAATACAGGCTGAGGCATAAGTCAATTATCGATACTAGTAAAATCCATGGTAAGTTTCCGTTGAGGTGTTAGTTCACAGTCATATATTGTACGGTTAAAAACTATAAAATAGTTACCTTGTAGGTCCGTCTCCTCAACTTAAGTTGTTTTAAAAATCTGTACGCCTTTCGGGACTAATCCCATCATCAGCAGAATGCATTAGGTCCGTACTTGTCGACCCTTGTTGAAGCATTGACTTGATTGTGAGAATTTTGTACAGAGGACAGTCCGCACAATCCTCTGTACAAAATCCTCACAACCAAGTTCTGTGCTTCAACAAGGGTCAACAAGTACGGACCTAATCCATTCTGCTGATGATGGGACTAGTCCCGAAAGGCCTACAGAGTTTTAAAACAACTTAAGTTGAGGAGACGGACCTACAAGGTAACTATTTTATAGTTTTTAACCGTACATTATATTACTATAAGTCAGTTAACCACTGCACATGGTTGTAAGGAAAAAAATCTGATTGGTTGAAACTGGGGTTTGAGTACGGGACCTTCAGAATATAATCTCAAACACTACTGCTTGAGGTAATTGGTACTATCGAACCCCAAGGTTCATGGCCGCGTGGACATAAGCTCTCCACACAACCCTATTCGGGCTAATGTTTTCCAATCATCTCCTGTATAATCTACTTCCCTCTAATTATAAATAAAGTAAAAGTAAAGTAGTCCCACTATATGCCTCAGGAGGCCCTTGGGGTAGTAGGAGGTTAAGGCTTCCACTTTTTCTGGACAATCGGCACTTGATGTCAGCCCTGCGTAACGGCCGCCTTTACCCCCAGAACAAGCGTCTGGTACTCATTTCCGTTAGAGACTGAGTCGACCCCAGGGCCATGGTGCCGCCAGAAGGTTTGGGTCAGTTTAAAAATCCTGACCCCACCGGGACTTGGACCCTCAACCTTCCGGTTTGTAGCGCAGTGCCTTAACCACTATGCTACGGCGTGCCCCTTCCCTCCAATTATAGTTAATATTATTCTCTTTACCTCATTAATCGTCTACTAACTGGGCTTTTTCCCTCTAGTGTTCCTACAAAGAAGCTTCCATGCCCCTATTTTATTTCCCATTCGTGCCATGTAAAGGAATTACATCCAAGGGTGATTAATCTAATTTCTGCGTTGATATGTCTAGTGTCCCACTAATATAATATATAGACCAATTATGAGGTGTGAGAATAACAATAACTATGATTTGAACGAAATAGATTATACAGGAGATGATTGGAAAACATTAGCCCAGAGTAGGGATGTGTGGAGAGTATATGTCCACACGGCCATGAACCTTCGGGTTCAATAGTGCCAATTACCTCAAGTAGTAGTGTTTCAGATTATATTCTGCTCTTGTATATGGCAGTGAGAGTGAGTGTGCGTGTGTGTGTGTGTGTGTTTAGCCTATATTCGTTGAAAATGTTAGTGTAGGTGGAACATAAAGAGAACGCTGAGGTGGAAATACGTGACTTTAGTGTTATGTTTTATGGAAACGTTTGTGTTAATAGTGCTTGCTCCTTGACCAGTCAAAACATTGAATACAATTTTCCTTTCTTAACAAACAGGAACATCTGTTAGAAACTTAAGTTAATTTGAGAGTCGGACATACGCAGTATTCGATTGTGGCTGACTATTTAACTCATAAGTTATTAAATATCAAATTGGTACCTGGTAAGTCAGTCATCCTCAAGTAAATTTTTAAACTTCATCGGTGGGGTTGTACAAGACCAGCTTTTTACTTACGTGACTTATGTCATTTTTGAGGCAATTTAAAGTATTACAAACTGTTCATGATACCATTTATCTGCGAGTAATTACTATCGTCAAATTATGTTAACGTATTATGAAATGTACTAGTGGAAATATGATTTATGTTGTAACCGTCAGACATGTTGAATTTTCATAGAATAACTGTAATGAACAGGTAATTTATTTTACGTATTAAATCATATTTAAAATGCAAGGAACCTAAAAGCTAACCTAACCTAATTCAATTACTGTAACATAAATCAATTACTCTAACCTAGGTGAATCCCAGGGAACGCCCTTTTTTTATTATTTTAGGCGGTTAAATAAGTAAAAGTTAAATTCCGACATAATTTGTTGAAACACAGATATGGTCTAAATGTGGTAATCGGTGGTTTATCGTTACGACGGCCATTTAGAATAACTGTTGTAACCTGATTGGCCATGACAGGAAATAGTCCTACTTTATTTTCATATTTAAAGAAATGACAATTACGACTCGCAGGTAAATACATTTAATATAATGTTTTATTAATATTTTTTGCAATTAGGTCGTGTTAAAGTGGGTAAATCAAAAGCTGGTCATCTCCCACCCGTCCTCTTCATCAAGTAGTTTCAAATGGAGGCCTTTCAAAATCAATGTTTCTCTTCTTCTGCATTTTAATTGGTACTGATGTATAAGTTGTACAACTGGTTCATGTCTGCGGATGTGTTCTCGTTGAGTAGGTCTGTTTTCTTTGCTTCTTTCAGATTCTCTATTTCTTCAAGGATACTGATCCTGTTGTTACACTGTCTGTGTAGTACTGACATGGTATTATCGATTTTATCGAACTGATGACACGTTTCTAATATGAATTTTAAAAGTGTTGATTATTTAACTTATGCCCCAAATGGCAGTCAATGACCAATCACGTTTCAATTAATTTTGTTTTTCAACCAATGGCAGCCGTGTTTCACCTTGCTCTTTATCGAATTCTCTTTACCAATTCCTGTTTTTGTGATAAAGAAAGCTCCTCCTTTTTTATATTCTGAACAGGTCAGAGCATTATTTTGCAGTGACTGACTCTCCAACAAATATATTGAATATAGCTAATAACGAACAGATTCCTTCGAACTACACATTTGATAATTGTATCTTCTTGTATCTTGTAAGCCCATGTTTCCCTTAACAGAGATTTAGGCGCTTTCCCCCTACAGGGAAGAATTTGAACCGTACTAATTTAGTTACACTTGATTTCGTATATATGTCATTTGAGTGGTCCGTGGTCAGCGTTCCGCCTCATACTGAAATCTAGGTAGTACTAGGACGGGAAAATTCGGTAAATTTTGCTTAGAGGCCTTTTCATTCAGACTTAAGGATCTTTTACGAGCCTGAAAATCTTCAGGCTCGGGACCCATGGCTCAAAGTCCCTCCCGGAGGACTTGCTCCTTGGATTTTTCCATCCTAAAAAATCCCGGCCGGATTTGAACCCGCGAACCTCGGGACCAGAGGCAAGGAGCATATCCACTATTCCACCGCAGTCGATTTTGATAATTGTGTGTTCAATAATTGTGTTTTTAAATAACGATTTTACATAGTTGTTTACTAAAAAAATTAATAACCTATAATGTTGGTTATATTATACAGTTTGATGTGTTTCATTTTTTTTTTTTCACTAGGGTGCATTCTTACAATATTGCGATCCTATTTGGCAATAAATAATATGATCAAGTTGCAGTGAATAAACAAATGAAACATAACCACACATTGCTGATTTGTTTTCACACATCGCCGTTTAAATTAAATATATTTTTAAATACCGGTAACTATATTTAAATAATTATTTGAAAGTAAACAGCTTAATTTTATTCGTTAAATAGTCCTAACAAATCTCTTGATTTCCAAATCATTGATAAATTCACAACTCGCGGAGTAACGAGTGAATTTCGAGTGAATTTAATGACGATTTTTTAAACCACTTGTGACATTACTTACGATAAGTATATACCCAATGCTCTACCTTTTCTGCTTGCTATATTATGCTCGAACAAAGTCGGGCGGAGCTGTGATTGGTTTAACCCTTAAATTGGCAATGTATCGTGTAAAATACATCATTAAGTTCAATGTATTATTTTTAAAAAAAGGGGAAGAAAACGAACTAGAAGAAATTACTTAAATATGTGTAGTATTACACGCTATATCTAATAATAACAGTTATAAAGTCCACCGCTGTGGTCTAGAGGTAGCGTGCTGCCTTATCACGCAGCGGGCCCGGGTTCGATCCCCGGTCGGGACAGGCTCCTGGGTGAGGTTTTTTCGGGGTTTTTCCTCACCTATAAAACAAATGTCAGGAAGCTTAGGGCCCAACAGTCTCCGAAAATCATCCGGCCATCATCATCATCATTAACAGCATCATCCTTCACCGGTGTGGAAAGCAACGGGAAGCTACCACACCTATAATTCCCTAGTAAAGCTGCAAAGCATAGCATGAAAGTGCTATGATTGCAGTGAAAGACCTGCCCTCGGGCAGAATTACTATGGATGGATGGATTATAATTGCAGCAATTCCAATATCGTGACTGGACACCGCTGCAGAAAAGGCCAATAGTAAGACCACAACTACGATGGAAGGACATCACCATACCCCGGAATTGAAGTGAATGAATACGCAACAAGATTCCAGCTTTCATGCGTAGAAGAATAATAAGAAGAAGAAGAAGTGAAAGAAATAGTATTGACATAATTGTAATTCAGAGATACAAATTGACAAGCTTTTAAAATACAGCTTCCTCTACTGACAGAAGTATTTTAGCCATTTTTAGGATTCAGTTTTAGCCACTTTTTCTCATTGGGTGTTGGCAACCCTACCCAAGTAAAGTCTGCACGGATGGTGGGGAAGTGTATTAGCTCTAGTGTCGCCAAACTGATACTCCATGGAAGGGAAAATCACTAAACACATGTGAAAGTGAATTATTAATAACTCACTGCTGATATCGAATCCGGAGATTCATGGCAGCACGGATATACGTTCTCCACATATCCCTATCCTGAGCTAAAGTTTCCCAATCATCCCCTGTATAATATACTTCCTTCGAATCATAACTAACTCTGACTCACTAGCACTATGGAACCCGAAGGTTCATGATCGTGCAGACATAAGCTCTCCATACATCCCTATCCTAAGCTAATGTTTTTCATTAATTCTCTTTATAATCTATTTCCCTCAAATCATGGTTGATGTTATTCTCCCACGTCATTCTTGGTCTACCTACTTGCCGTTTTCCTCTGGTTTCCCATGTGCCTCTTTCATTCCTCATTCGTGACACATTTCCTGCCCATCGCAGTCTACGAGACTTAACAGTTCTCATTATATCTGGCTTCCTATAAAGATCATGTAACTCACTGTTATGAAGTCTTCTCCGATCACCTGTCTGTTCATCTCTCTTTGGCCCTTCAAATCATGTTTACTATAATTATCTCCTTCATTCTTGCCTGCCTATTGGATTTATTATTATTATTATTATTATTATTATTATTATTATTATTATTATTATTATTATTACTGATGAAGTTAAGACCGTAAGGTCCTGTCGTTCACTTCACCAGAGTTAAATTATTCATATAACAACAATTATGAATTATCTACATGTTGATAAATAGCATATAATAAACATAGGTTAGAAAATATGCAGTTGACAAGGAAAGAGCAAAGAATATTAAAATAATAATACTCTTTTATAAATGACAAAATAAATAAATTTAATCTAATGCGTGGCACTATTAAAAGAACCCTTAAAAACACAAGAAAAGAAACAAAAATGAAATTTTATAAAGTAATGGCTGTTTCTATATTCAGGTGTTTTAGTCATGGAATGGTGTCTACCTGGAAGAAGAAGGAAAGGAAGACCTCGAAACTCGTGGATGCAAGAAATAAGAGCTGGAATGAGAACAAGAGGACTATAGGACGTGGAGTGGATGGATAGAGACGAGTGGAGAAGAACAATAAAACTTTAGGCACAGAAATATGTGTAAACATTAAAAATCTGTATATTTAAAAATTATTAGTTAGCAGTAGAAATGGATTTTTTGAGGCGATCGACAAGAATTTCAGGAAGGGATAAAGTCAGAAACAGCACAGTAAGGAAAATTATGCAAGTTAAAAAAAAATTAGAAAAAATAGAAGAAAAACGTTTGAAATGGTATGGACAACTCATATGAATGGAAGAAGATACAATACCAAAGAAGATCCTTGATTGGAAAGCTAATGGAATAAGTGGAAGAGGCAGACCTAGAGAACGTTGGATAGATGGTGTGAGAAATGCTGTATGGAAGCTAGAGATATGAGGGAACAAGATGCTTTAGACAGGAACCTCTGGCGTCAAATCCCTTTGGGTTGAAGGATAAACACTGTATTGTGGAATATTCATAATCCATCCATCCATAGTAAATCTGAAAGCAGGTCCTTCACTGCAATCATAGCATTTTCATGCTATGCTTGCAGCTTTACTAGGGAATTGTAGGTGTGGTAGCTTCCCGTTGCTTTCCACACTGGTGAAGGATGATGATGATGATAATGATAAGGATGATGATGATGGCCATATGATTTCGGGGACCGTTTGGGCCTTAAAGTTTTCCTGACATTTGTCTTACAGGTGAGGAAAAACCCCGATAAAAACCTCACCCAGAAAAACTGCCCTGACCGGGGATCGAACCCGGGCCCGCTCCGTGACAATGCAGCACGCTACCTCTAGACCATAGCGGTGGACATATTCATAATAAAAATTATTATTATTTTATTATTATCGTCTTCTTCTTCTTCTTCCGAATGCAGTATTGGGTGATGATGCCCGTTCTGCGAATACAAAAACTGATCTTTCCATCGGTTGAAGGGTATTATTATTATTATTATTATTATTATTATTATTATTATTATTATTATTATTATTATTATTATTATTATTATTATTATTATTATTATTATTATTATTATTATTATTATTATTATTATTATTATTATTATTATTATTGATCATCGATGTGGTTATGCTTTGTAAGCTGGGTCGATAAATAATTCTAAAAAAGAAAATAAAGAATATAAAATATTTTTCGGACACATACAATCTCGATAACTAGATTATTTGTGAATTCGCTAACTGTGATATAAAAAGTATGTATGTTGAAAAAAATGGTTGCTTATCTTAAAAGGTTTGATAACAATTTCCGCTGCGTGGCTTGAAATGAGAAACTTCCGAGTGAGTTTTCCTTGTTTCACGGTAACTTGATAACTACAGACGGCGCGACGTCCCATTAGGAATTATAATTGGCCGATCCTAGACATACAATGTAACATAGTATTAGATATCTGTACAGAGTTGCCAATTTATCCACTTTGTGGCTAGATCTGGCCATTTTGAAAACATACCTAGCTACATATTTGGAGGAAACGTTACTAATAGCTTTTCTGGCCATTTATTCCCTTCTCTTTAGTTACTTCTAGCCATTTTTATTTTATTTCAATTATCTTATATACATTTTGTAATAATAACGGATGGAGATTTAATATTTTGCCAGTACAAATAAAATTAACAATAATGGTACCTTTTTCTTAGAAAGAACATACACTAATAAACGTAAACATTCCCTGATGGTATTACTAATCAGACTATGTACTCGTATTAATACAAAAAAGGTTCAAGTCTATAATTTTAAATTACATACGAGGGGAGATTCATACCACCACTTAGTGAAAGTAAGATATAAAAAAAGAAGATCCCATAGAAATAGAGTTTCTGGTAAGAAGAGAATAAAAATATAACTTAGATGAGGTGGGAGAATAACATTAACTATGATTTATACAGGGGATAATTGGAAAACATAGGCTCAGGAGATCTTATGTCCGCGCGGCCATGAATCTACGGGTTTGATAGTGCCAGTGAGTTAGTTAGATAAACTTATAGAAAAATAAATTACAGAAACAGTTTTAAAATTTAGAATTACAGAATCTTTCGTTGTAAGAACAGATGTTTTGTTAAAATAGACGTTATATTCATAATTTAGTCACTAGATTAAAATTGCAGCAATTCTAATAGAATAAATGAAAAATATTGATACAATTGTACTTCAGAGGAACGGATTAGTAAGTACATTCTCCAAGTTTTAAAATACAGCTATGTCAACGGTTAAAACTTACATTTTAGTCATTTCTAGCAATTTTTAGGGGCCAGTTTTAGCCACTTTTTCTCATTGGGTGTTGGAAATCCTGTATCTATAACACAAAGTAGCCTAAATAGAACTGTAAGATCCGTAGCCGCGTGGACATAAGCTCTACATATCCTACTCAGAGCTAACATTTTCCAATTAGAATTAAAATGTTTAGTTGATTATCTGCAGTGTATGGTTCATAATAAACTTACAATGCAATAGTGCAGCGATTCCCTGAATGGACCTCTCTCAAATCATGACTACTAGAGCTCGGAAGTTGAGGACATATAAAAGACCTTTAAAAGGACCTAAAGGTATCCTAAAAAATACCTAATAACTGAAAAAAAAAGACGTAAAAATGTTGCAGTTGCTAACGAGTGGATAAAGACAACCTCCAAAATCTGAAGGGGAAAAAAAGACGTAAGAAGTGTTGCAGGTGCTAACGAGTGGTAAAGACAACTTCCATCCAAAAACTGGAAAAAATACATAAAAACTGTTGCAGGTGCTAACGAGTGGATAAAGACAACCTCCAAAAACAGAAAAAAAAAAACGTAAAAATATTGCAGTTGTTAACGAGTGGATAAAGTCAACCTCCAAAAAAAAAAAAAAAAAAAAAGACGTAAAAAATGCTGCAGGTGCTAACGAGTTGATAAAGACAACCTTGCTGCCTTCACCCTTTGGTCAAGGTAATTTTCACAAAATGGCAACTTCTTTAAAAAATATGAAGTCGAAATACAATAATTCAGGCGGTCAGTAGGCTGTTGTGTATAAATAATGGGGTATTTTGTGAAGTTTCAATAGTTTCTCTCAGAACAAAAGATTTGGAATATGAAAAGTCTTTAGAAAACAAAACTAGATAGTATTTTTAAAAAAAGTTGGAATTGCGGATTCTCGAATTATACAAATTGTACAGATGTAGTATAAAGAAGGTAAAGTGAAAAAAAAAAGCTGTTAAAACCTAAAGAGGCTAAAAAAAATGACCAATAAACGTCGAAAACGGACAAAAGGACGAATAAAACCCATCGGTCCCGGGTCGATGGATTTTTCATGACGGAAAAATCCAAGGCGCAAGTCCTCCGGGAGGGACTTTAAGCCGTCGGTCCCGAGTCTGAAGATTTTCAGGCTCGTAAAAGATCCTTAAGCCTGAATAAAGTGGCATCAAAGCAAAATTTACCGACCTCCACGTCCTAGTAATACCTCGATTGCCTGCTAGATGCCTCATTGAGTCGGTGTGCTGACCGGATTCCAATCATGACATCTATGGGCAAATACGGTAACTTGGTCTAGTCACTCCCAACAACGAAGAGTCTATGGCTCAACATTGGGCTACGCTATTATAGGCAGACACATACTCTATATAAAAACTCTTACGATGTCAGTACTTTATTTTAATGGCCTACTAGTCCCAATATATATATTATGTTGGACCTCATCTTCAGACATAAAATAATAAAAAAAAAAAAATTCCTCAACTTCCGAGCCCTTGGATTACTATTAGTTACCACCTCAGTCTTGGCCTTACCTATTGAGCGCTTTCCCTTTGGGTTCTTACCTTTTTTACGAAAGTTTCCTTAATTTCCCATTCATGCCACATGTCCTGCCTTTCGCATTGTTCTAGACATAACACTACTTACGACATCTGCTTTACCTTAATGATAATACACCGTGTTCCAAAATGTTGGACGGGGTTTTAAGTAGTAGTTATAGGTTTATAAACAAAATTGGATGCGTGATTAAGTGCTACAATGAAAGAAAAAACTGTGAAAGTTTCATATCCTGTATGCAGTAATTTGTTTCTTGTCATTATTACGTCACAGCATTAAATTTGTGACAATGGCGACACTTATACAGAAGTCATTCTGTGTGTTGCATTTTGCGAGGTCTGGTTCCATTGTTGCAGTGCAGCGAGCTTTCCGACGACAATTTGGAATTGATCCTCCTACAGATAAGAGCATCCGTCGATGGTATAGACAGTTAGAAACAACTGGATGTATCTGTAAAAGAAAATTATGTGCGACAGTGGTTGAACGATGGAGAGAACGCGCCGGTCCGGATGATATGGTTTATAGTTTATTCCCGATGGCCTCCACAGTCTGCCGATCTCACATCTTCTGATTTCTTCCTGTGGGGGTATGTGAAGGACCATGTACGTACCGCCACTTCCCGTCGACCTTCCAGACTTGAGAAGAAGGATTGTTGCTGCTGTTGAATCCATTACTCCAAATTCCATTGGGAGGAATTTGACTTACGGCTAAATGTGTTACGTATAACGAGAGGTGCTCACATCGAACACTTATAAAGTAAGTTATGAAAACTCGAGATTCTTTTTTAATCCTATGTAAGTTTTGTTCTTATATATATATATATATATATATGGTATGATAAGAAAAATAAATGCCTGGACGGGATTCGAACCCGGATATATATATATATATATATATATATATATATATATATATATATATAATGGCATATGGGATCATGCCGAAACGTCGGTATCAGGTGCCAGAGGCCGAACTTGAATCCAAGACGAGGAAAACCCAAGAAAACTTTCATATTTATATGTATATATATATATCCCGACTCAAGCATTCTTTTTTCTTTTCATATCATATTTGCCTTCATTGCCAAATGTCAAAAATATATTTATAATATCTATATATACAAGCGTTACTGCTATAAAGTAAATATTCTCTTTAATAATTTGCTTAACTGTTAGGTTAGCCGCTAGATGGCAGTTGAATGATATTTCCGCTACCTCTTGTGTGAATTGAGAATACTACATGTATAAGAAAATTGTATGTTTGTCTTGGAATTCTTGGGTAGCTCAGTTGGTTAGAGCGCTAAAGGTACAGACTTTAGAGACTCGAGTTCAAATCCCGACTCAAGCATTCTTTTTTCTTTTCATATCATATTTGCCTTCATTGCCAAATGTCAAAAATATATTTATAATATCTATATATACAAGCGTTACTGCTATAAAGTAAATATTCTCTTTAATAATTTGCTTAACTGTTAGGTTAGCCGCTAGATGGCAGTTGAATGATATTTCCGCTACCTCTTGTGTGAATTGAGAATACTACATGTATAAGAAAATTGTATGTTTGTCTTGGAATTCTTGGGTAGCTCAGTTGGTTAGAGCGCTAAAGGTACAGACTTTAGAGACTCGAGTTCAAATCCCGACTCAAGCATTCTTTTTTCTTTTCATATCATATATATATAACTTTGAAACCCCGTCCATCTTTTCGGAACACGGCGTATAGGTCAGTATTATGTAGTTTTCTCCATTCGCCTGTATCTTCATGAATATTATAGTAACAGTATTTGACATGAAGATATTCTTAAACCTTGCAACTAGTTGAGATGAACTTATTAGCTACAGGATGGAAGGTTATGATGTGGACAACAGAGCGGATGTCAGACCTGTATTGTTACTCAATGAATTGCGACCCATCAAATTGGTTAATGAGTGTAACAATTTCATCTGTGTAATTGGTTTTATCAATGGAGCAACTTATTTTGTTTATCCGCATGTATAACATCAAGTTATTTATGTTACCAAGGTTATTCTACTGCCATACAAATTGTGTAATTTTACAATAAATACCTATTTATAAAAATCAAACTGAAATTAAAATTAATCAAGAGTGGCATTTATTAGGATTATTTAAGGAATAAAATTAAGCTGTTTATTCAAAAATAATTATTTTAATATAGTTACCGATATTTTAAAATATTTATATATTTAATGTAAGCGGCGATATTTGAAAACAAATCAGAAATGTGTGGTTATGTTTAATTTTTTATTCACTGGAACTTGATATTATTTATTGCCAAATAGGATCGCAATATTGTATGAATGCATTCAAGTGGAGAAAAAATGAAATACATAAACTCTAAATCCATCCATCCTTAGTAATTCTGCCCGAAGGCAGGTCCTTCGCTGCAATCATAGCATTTTCATGCTATGCTTGCAGCTTTACTAGGGAATTGTAGATGTGGTAGCTTCCCGTTGCTTTCCACACCGGTGAAGGTTATTAATTAATTTTTTTAGTAAATAACTCAGTAAAATCATTATTTGAAAACACAATTATTGATCACACAATTATCAAATGTGTAGTTCGAAGGAATCTGTTCATTTATTTGCTATATTCAATGTATTTGTTGGAGAGTCAGTCACTGCAAAATAATGTTCTGACTTGTTCAGGATATTAAAAAGGTGGAGCTTCCTTTATCACAAAATCAGTAGCTAGTAAAGAGAATTCGATAAAGAGCAAGGTGAAACACGAGTGTCATAGGTTGTAAAACAAAATTCATTGAAACGTGATTGGTCATTGACTCCCATTTGGGGCATAAGTTAAATAGTCAAATTAATATTAATGGGGAAACGAAAGATCAGAAACCCTCAATCTGTTAGGAAACCATTTACTGGAAGTAAGTTAATGTCTAGCAGTCCGTTATCTCTTGCTGAAGGGACGTTGATCCTCTCTATTAGAACTATCTTTCCTACAAGATTGTTGGCGAGTTCCGTAACACCATATGTAAATAGCGTTACTTGGTAATTTGGGCGGCTTCGTGACGCTCACCTCTCATCGCTGGGGTGCGTCTCTTTCACTCAATGTTGATTTCGTCGTGGACAAAACGGAGCTTGGGCAGGTTTCTCTCGGGATTCCTCCCTTTTCCCCTGCCACAAATTTCATTTCACCATTTATCGATACTCATCTCATCAATTTCGTTCATCCGCCCCTGTGACGGTGCGTCAGGAATGGTCGGCCGGCACGCTTTGTCGTTCACTGACTTTCATAAGTACAGGGGCTTCATTTTAGCTCATTCCTCGACCCGACTCTGACTTAGACACGAGTTGGGGATATAGTTATTTATATACAGAGTGAAAGGTAATTACACCGACAAACTCCAGGAACTGATTCATGGCTGGAAATGAAGCAAAAAAGTTCCTATAAACATGTGTCCGGAAATGAACGATGTGAGTGCAACGACAACAAATCGTCCCGGCACGCAGTACGTAGCATAATCGCATCCACGTCACAACAGATGTTCGAAGTGACCTCCATGGGATGCAATGCACGTGTTCACACGTATTATCATGGATTACCTCACTCACTCTTTCATATATTCCGGCCTCGCTCCGAATAGCGTCACAGGCGAAGTGGGTACGCTGTTGAAGGATATGCGCATTAGGAACTGGTTTAGCATACACAACGCCCCCAGAGGTAAAAATCCAGGGGGTTTAAGTCCGGTGATCTAGTAGGCCATGCAACAGTGCCTCCGTGTCTTATCCAACGTCTGTGGAAGATTTTGTTGATGTATCGGCGAACTTGATGCATTTGTGGACACTTATTCCCAGGACATTTTTTCCTCCATTTCCAGTCAGGAATCAGTCCCTGCAGTTTGTCGGTGTAATTAAAATTCACCCTGTGTGTGTATATATATATTTCTTCTTCTTCTTCATTTTCTGCTTTAGGCATTGATTGCCTATTATATCTTCATTAATAGATCTAAGAGGACGAGGACGTCCGTTATATCTTCTTCTTCTCGGAAAATAATGTAACATTTTCTTTGGTAATTACTGTCTTCCATTATTCCTACATGTTCTTTCTGCTGTATTTTGTTATTATATATATTTTTTCTTTTATGGAGTAGATCTGCAGTTCTTCACGAATATCATCGTTTGTTATCTGGTCCATCCTAGTACATTCTTTTATCATAAGTAATGTAAAGTAAAGTAAAAGTAAAGTGATCCCACAACAGGCCCGGAGGGGTAGTAGGAGGTTAAGGATCCCACTTTTTCTAGACAATCGGCACTTTATGTCAGCCGGGTTGTCAACCCTGCGTGACGGCCGCCTTTACCTCCAGAACAAGCGTCTGGTACTCATTTCCGATAGAGGCTGAGTCGACCCCAGGGCCATGGTGCCGCCAGAGGGTTTGAGTCAGTTTAAAAATCCTGACCCCAACGGGACTTGAACCCTCGACCCTCCGGCTTGTAGCTCAGTGCCTTAACCACTACGCTACGGCGTGCCCCCATCATAAGTAATGCCACGAGTGATTTCGAATTTATTTAGATAATTTTGAAATCAATAGCGGCATTTGTTAGGACTATTTAACGAATAACATTAAGCTGTTTACTCACAAATCATTATTAAATTAATTATTTTAAAATATTTATATATATAATGTAAACGGCGCTGATTGAAAACAAATGAGAAACGTTATGTTTCACTTGTTCATCGCTGCAACCAGAACATATTATATATTGCCAATGGATCGCAATATTGAAAGAATGCACCCTAGTGGAGAAAAAATGAAACACATCAAATTGTATATTAATTAATTTCTGATGTTCTATGATGTAAATATGGCAATTATATTTTTCTGGAACGTTATTACCTGGGGAAAAATACGTTTAAGAAAATGCAAACAGCGGTTTTTTTTTGTGGTATAATCAATTGCTACAAATGTTTTTATATTATCTCCCGCAAGCACTTTGTTAAAATTCGTGTACTATATATACAATCTGGTAGTCACATGCGGTCACTGCAAAATAATGCTATGACCTATTCAGAATGTTAAAAAGGAGGAGTTTGATTTTACAGTGATAAAATTAAACTGATAAAATCGAAATGAAAAATGACTGTGATTGGTCGTAAATCAAAAATCATTGAAATGTGATTGGTCATTGACTCCTATTTGGGACATGAGTTAAATAGTCTTCTTAAAAATTTCATCTCGGCTGCTTGGATTTTACTTTCTTGTTTAGTAGTGATAATCCAAGATTCGTTCCCATATAAAAGGACAGCGACTGCCATTGTTTTATAAAATTTTGATTTTTTTTTCCAAATGCCCCAGGCTTGTCTTTCGACATTCCTGGTTTCTCTCCTGGCATGGTGTACTTGTAACCCACTTCTGAGGTTGGGGCGCCTGGAAGGCGGGGTTACGTTGCCCCGATGATTGATATGATGGGTGATGATGATAATGAATTTTGTTTATTTATATACTTGGTAACTTGTTAATAATTCGAGTAACTATAATCGATGTTGTCTCGGTGGACTGTGGCTACCAGACTAGAATCCTAAGTTAGAATCCTGGCGTTTCCTGAGGTATATTGGGTGGTAAGTCACACCAGGATTTTACGAATTTTTCTTGGGGTTCCCCCGTTTCCCGAATTTCGTTCCACTAACCCTCGTCACTCCTTTCTTCCCCGTCATTTCATTTCATCGCCACTCATCCATTTCATAAAATGTTATTTTTAAAGGGGTATAATTTATATAATTTGAATTGAATATATCACATTTGCAATTTTAATCAATTGCCACCCTTCACTCATCTCACGTTAGGTGAGAACATTTCTGTTTAGCAAATCACAGATGCTTAAAATATGTGGTTATGCTGATCTAATTGTACTTCCTCATGACACCGAGCCTGTGTGTGCTAACTTAGGGCAGGATGTGATCAAATGGTGGGTTGTAAGCCCCTCCTCGTAGCCCTGGGCCCAGCCCAATTAATAATGGTGGTATAAGTCATGTGTGAATGCTTGATATGTATCGATTCGAGGAACACCATAACAGACAACATAACACCATGGAGTAGATTTCATTCCATTCATTTCATAAAAGAAAAACCACAATAGATATTACAGGTAGCAAAGCTACGGCAGTTTAATAAGAACTAGTGGTCGCCCAGTGGTCGAAATTTGACCACAATTAATTAAATTTTTAAGTTGTCATAAATACGTCGTTATGCATTAATTTTAGATTAATTTAAAAAATACGAACGATACGAAATATGTGGTATAGCTTGGCTAAGCCAAATTTGAAAAAACAATAACGCGTCATTTGGCATTTTATATTATTTAAATTTGCATTTGGCCTATTATTATGCCTTCTTCTTTGTCTCTCACTTCGACCCGTCAATGTTCTATGTCGATGCATAATGGAAGTAGGTGCGAATATCTAAATATAAAAAAATATATGTAATGAAATTACTGAAACCAAGATTAGACAGGGTTTAATTTAAATTTAAATAATAAAATGTACTCACTTTTTTTAAACCACTAATAATAAATACGTGAGAGTAAGACAATTCACATTGCTGCTGCACAATTTTCTTTTTACAACAATGCACTTTCAGTTCGAACGTAAACAAATGAATGAGTAATACACATAAATTCCTTAGAGACAATTAATTTTATTTTGTTTAATTTAATTTATTTGTAACACATATTATACATCTTCTTCTTCTTCTTCGTCAGGCTCTACGACTTCCAGTGGGATGTCTTTTGGCCTTCTCAACTAGTTTACGCCATTTCCTCCTATCTCGTGCAGTAGATTTCAAATCAAAAATCCCCATCTCTCTTAAATCCTCAATTACGTCATCCTCCCATCGATCTTCGGGTCTTCCTCTTGGTCTTGCTCCCTGTGGCTTCCAATTCAAAATATCATTCGGCAGTCTTCCCTTTGGCATTCTCAGTGTATGTCCAAACCGTTGTAATCTTTTAGATTTGATGAAACTAACTATATTTTCTTTATTATTCTTGAGGTATAATTCATTATTCCTTCTTAACCTCCAAATTCCATTTTCCTTTACTGAACCTAACACTCTTCTAAATATTTTCCTCTCAAACGTTAATAGTCTTAATTTATCTGCTTCTTTTAGTACCCAGGTTTCAGCTCCATAACATATGATTGGTCTTATTATTGCTGTATATAATTTGAATTTAACATTTTTTTATATTAATTTGCTTTTGAATATATCGAAATTAGCAAAATATGCTTTATTCCCTTGCGATATTATTGTTTTGATTTCTTCTTCAACATATTATACATACATTTTATTTTTCTGCACTCCTTCTCTATATGAACTTTAATTATGCCGAATATCACACTCCTCCGTGCGCGCGATATGCTTCAAAAGGGGTACAAAGTTTTTTCTTCACGTATTAATATATACATAGAACAGAATAGAACTGTAATCAACGGAGATTAATTTTTCGATATGTTGAATGGTTATAAATAGTTTTAGCTCGCCCACATGAAACTGCAGATTGTGGAGGTGCTTGCACTGCAGTAGGACATAAGGTACACATTGATTTTATTTCTGCTCCACCTGACCTACATGTCAGCCAACTGATGCAAACTCAATTCATGTTGCATATTCTCATACAGTGAGTGTAAAAAGTTACACGAATGGGGAATGAAAGAGTAGCATTGAGATTCTTGTAGGAAAACCAGAGGGAAAACGCCTAGTTGGTAGACCAAGAATGAGGAGGGAGAATAACATTAACCATGATTTGAGGGAAGTAGATTATACAGGGGATGATTTGGAAAGATTGGCTCAGGACAGGGGTATATGGAGAGCTAATGTCCGCGTGGGCACGAACCTCGGGTTCCATAAAGGCAGTGAGTTAGTTGTTAGTCGGAAAAGGATAGATTAATATGCTTTAATTGAAATATTATATTAAGAAGATTTTATTAAATAAATTCAACAATTCTTGCGACGTCAAGTAAATTATTCACGGCGCGTGACATTCAATTATGTTCGTCATGAAACAATCCTCCTAATATGAGGTAGCCTATGTGAGATGGTTTCTATAGGCCTATATTGTAAAGTTTTTATTTATAGTATGTTGTCGTGGAAGGGTTTTAAGAGCAATCATTGCCTATTTAGGGCCGATTTCACCAACTGTAGTTACTGCTGGTACTATCCATCCATAGTAAATCTGCCCGAGGGCAGGTCTTTCACTGCAATCATAGCATTTTCATGCTATGCTTAGCAGCTTTACTAGGGAATTGTAGGTGTAGTAGCTTCCCGTTGCTTTCCACACCGGTGAAGGATGATGATGAGATGATAATGATAAGGATGACGATGATGGCCATATGATTTCGGGGACCGTTTGGGCCTTAAAGTTTTCCATTTGTCTTACATTTGAGGAAAAACCCGAGAAAAACCTCACCCAGAAAAACTGCCCCGACCGGAGATCGAACCCGGGCCCGCTGCGTGACAAGGCAGCACGCTACCTCGTGACCACAGCGGTGGACGCTGGTATTATAACCGCCAGGAAAGTGACGGGTCTGAAATTATTGATTCGGCTAAACTTTAAACCTGTGAAGCAATTTTTTTAATTCCTTCATAAACGCCTGTCAAATTTTATTCTTAGGGTTTCATTTTTCAAATTATTTCCCACTAATTACAATTATTTTTACATGTTTTCTAACGCTTATTTGAATATATTTTTTCACGATATTGAAGTACACGAAGACGTGGTAGCCATATTGATTTTAACACATATTTTGTGTTCCATTATAGCCAACTTAGAGTCTGTACTTAATTAACTTACACTTTCACAAGATAGAGTAGGCCTACTTAAATTGCGTTATGTTAGCTTTTAGGTTGACCTTTCACATGTTAGAATTCTTAAATTGCGTTAAATAATTAGCTTCTAGGTTCGTTAGAATCTCGAGTTCAAATATCGGGAATATGTTGACTGCATCCCGTGATTCCATAGTTTAAAACCGCTGTCGGTTGGCACATGCGCATGGTGTATGATTGTAACTTAGAAAAACGTTTTGCGTCACATGTTGTAAAGTACTTGCAATCATTTCGGTATGATACATACTTTCTTGCCTGAATTCCAACCTTTGGGGGTAAATAAACCCATGACTAAATTGTAAAGTTCACCGTTTCACATTTATAAGTGATGGTGCTTTCCATGGAGAATGTAATGACACTTCAAACTCCATTTCGACAAAAAAAAATATTACTTAGCTGGTTCTTCCCCTGTACCCTTGATATTTCGTATAATTCGGGGAGTTTGTAGAGCATTTTATAAGTTTACAGCTAAGAATTTGTATTTCTTTCTTTTCTATGTTTAACGACTCCTGTCTCTCTGACGCCGACAGTGGGTAAGTTCATATAATTAAGAATTTTATTAGAAATATTCATTATCATTATACTCTGTAGCAATAGCGGCCTCACGTAGTTTACGTTACACACAGATGTCGAGCAAAATCTCACAAATCACCGCATTTACTTCTAAAAATTATCATAAGTAATGCCACGAGTGATTTCCAAATTATCGATAAATTCACGACTCACGAAGTGAGGAGTGAATTTATCTAGAGAATTTGGAAATCAAGAGTGGCATTTGTTAGGACTATTTAACGAATAAAATTAAGCTGTTTACTCACAAATCATTATTTAACTATAGTTATTTTAAAATATTTATATATTTAATGTAAACGGCGATGTTTGAAAACAAATGAGAAACGATAGGTACGCTTCTACTGCTTCTTTTGTTTATCACTGCAACCAGATCATACTATTTATTGCCAAAGGAACGCAATATTGTAAGGAGGAGCTTTCTTTAATATGGTAATTATAACACTGATAAATATTTGGTGAAATACGACTCTGATTGGTTGTAAAACAGAAATCATTGAAACGTGATTGGTCATTGACTCCCATTTGGGGCATGAGTTAAATAGTCAGTAGTAATGCCACAAGTGAATTTATCAAGAGTGGCATTTGTTAGCACTATTTAACTAATTTTTTTTCAAGTGCCCCAGGTTTGTCTTTCGACATTCCTGGTTTCTCTCCTGGCATGGCGTACTTGTAACCCACTTCTGAGGTTGGGGCGCCTGGAAGGCGGGGTTACGTTGCCCCGATGATATGATGGGTGATGATAATGGTGCGCCAGGAGAGTCCCTAATCCTAAACTTAACCTAAGATGAATATAATAATAATAATAATAATAATAATAATGATTTATTTTAGCTGGCAGAGTTAAGGCCATAAGGCCTTCTCTTCCACTCAACCAGCGATTATTAAAATTATACAAAAATTACGTACATATTACAATTTTAAGATATTAAAATACAGACTAAACAAAATACAATGATGATGGATCTAATACTAGCTAATGCTAACAAAAACATAGAATATAATAAAATTAAAATGATATAAAATAAAGTAAGTAGCTTCCTACATGATTATTAATAGAATGCTCTATATAGTTGTTATGTAGTTAATGTTTTCATTGTGTCGAACTTAAGATATCAGTTAATTTGGATTTAAATAATGATAGCGATTGACAGTCCCTGACATGACTGGGAAGTGAGTTCCATGCTCTAGCCATAGATATTGTGTAAGATTCAGAGTACAGACAGGTCCTGTGTTGTGGTATCAAAAGTAAAGAAGAGTCTTGTGATCTTGTTCCTAAATTGTGATGAGCCGATAAATGTTGAAAACGTTGTTGTTAAATAAGTTGGTAAATATGTGTGCAGAATTTGGAATAGTAAGGTATGTGAATGTAAAGTTCTTCTGTCATTTAGGCGTAGCCATGATAAGGCCTGAAATGAAGGAGACACGTGGTCATAACGACGGAGATTGAATATAAATCGAATGCACGCATTATGAGCACGCTGTAGTCTGTCAGATAGATCAGTTGTAAGATTAGTCAGTAATATGTCGCAGTAGTCGAAGTGTGGCATTATAAGAGTCTGTACAAGTATTTGTTTTAATTTTGTAGGAAGGAAGTTTTTTTAAAACTATTTAGGGAGTGAAGAATTGAAAACACTTTCTTGCAGGTATTATTCACCTGGATTTTCCAGTCTAGGTGTTGGTCCATATAGATACCCAGATTTTTTACTACTGAGCTGTAGGGGATATTTTTGTCATTTAGGAGAATGGTAGGGATATTTTCGTAATTTATAATGCTTTGGATTCGCCGATGTCCTATAATTATGCACTGTGTCTTGTCAGTATTTAGATTAAGTCCATGTTTCTTCGACCATTGGGAAATTGAGTCTAGGTCACTATTTAATTTGTCTAGTGTGTCATGTACATCGTCAGGATGGGAGTGAATGTAAATTTGCAAATCGTCAGCGTATAGGTGATATCGACAATAGGTAAGTCTAGTGGATATATCGTTAACATAGATAGAGAACAGAAGTGGTCCTAACACTGAACCTTGTTGGACGCCACCCTTCAGTGATAGCCAGGATGAGGAAAGTTCTGCATTGGATACACATTGCTGGCGACCATGAAGATAGGATCCAAGCCAGTTAACAGCATTGTCCGAAAGATTCAGAGCGCGTAATTTTGCTATTAATATGTCAGTGTCAACAGTGTCGAAAGCTTTGCTGAAGTCCAAGAGTGTAAATATTGTCATGTGGCCACTGTCCATTGCTTCACGCGTATCTTCGGTAACTTTAAGAAGTGCGGTTGCCGTACTATGGCCTGTCCTAAAACCTGATTGGTATGGGTCGAGTATGTTATGAGTGTTAAGGTAATCAGTTAATTGTTCATGAACAATGCGCTCCAAGGCCTTAGATAGGACTGGGAGGATGCTGATTGGTCTAAAGTCGTTTGGTGTTACAGGTAATTTAATTTTAGGGATTGGTCTGACTATAGCTTTTTTCCAGAGTTCGGGGTAAGTTGAGGTCATAATTGAGGCATTGAATATATGGGTTACAGTTGGGAGTATGACATGGAGTATTTTCTTTAAAAAGTCGATACTTATATTGTCTATACCTTGTGTTTTAGTTCTAATGCGGTCCAGGGATAGTTTAACGTCGATTGGCATTATATAGGAAAAGAAGAATTTTTCTCGGGAAGGAGTAGGTGTGGATAGGAGCTCATCTATAGTTTGTTGTTTGGTCGTAGTGTTTATGTTAAGTGTGGCATATGATGTGAAATGTTGGTTTAGATGTCCAGTGATATGTTAATGCTCTCTCCTTTGGTTGTCGGCTGCCGTAGGCCCATTGATCTAATACGTTTCCACATATCACTTGCATTTGTGTTTGGATCAATGAGACTATGAGCATACCGCAACTTAGCGTTCCTAATGTTTTGATTCGTTTTGTTTCTTAATGTCTTATATTGTCTTAAGTTAGCGTCACTTTTGTCCCGTCTATATTTTCGAAAAGCAGCATCCCTCTCAGCCATCAGTAGTCGAATTTAGTGGGACATAAACTTTAGATGGTAAATTCTAGGCGAAACATGACTGTGATTGGTTGTAAATAAAAAATCATTGAAATGTGATTGGTCATTGACTCCCATTTGGGGCATGAGTTAAATAGTCATTTTTAAAAATATTAAGTAATTATACTGTTTAATTAAATTTACAGTGGGAGGAAACACTATGAGGCATTTACATTAATGAATGAGTTGAAGAAAATGCTTTAACATCTCACATATGAATGATGATGATTGCGATGACCATATGATTTCGGGGACCGTTTGGGCCTTAAAGTTTTACTGACATTTGTCTTACAGGCGAGGAAAAACCCCGATAAAAACCTCACCCAGAAAAACTATCCCGACCCGGGATCGAACCCGGACCCGCTGCGTGACAAGGCAGCACGCTACCCCGAGACCACAGCGATGGACATTTAACTAATATAATTAAGCTGTTTACCAACAAATCATTGGACAGTGACAACACAACAATCTGCCTGAATACAAGCTCCTGAAATGAGATTCCTCAGACCAATAGCAGGATATCAAAGAAGAGAAAAAACATAACACAGAAATAAGACAACTAAAAGTAGAGGAATTAAACACAACAATAGAGAAATACAGAACAAACTGGGAAGAACATTTGGCAAGGATGACTGAGAATAGAATACCAAAAACAGCATACAGCTATTCACCACGAGGAAGAAGAAGTTTGGGAAGACCAAAGAAAAGATGAAAACAGCAGCAATTTGGAGCCGGAACAGGCTAGTAAATAAGCCTAAACCGCGAAGAAGAAGAAGAAAGAAGAAGACCAACAATTCATTATTTAAATATAGTTATTTTAAAATATTTATATTTGTTATGTAAACGGCGATGTTTCTAAACAAACGAGAAATGTTTGTTTATGTTTCATTTGTTAATCCACTACAACTTGATCATATTATTTATTTCCAAATAGGATCGCAATATTGTAAGAATGCACCCTAGTGGAGAAAAAATGGAACACTTCAAGCTGTATATTATAACCAACATTATAGGTTATTAATTTATTTTTAGTAAACAACTCAGTAAAATAATTATTTAAAATCACAATTATTGAACACACAATTATCAAATATGTAATTCGAAATAATCTGTTCATTATTTGCTGTATTCAACGTATTTGTTGGAGAGTCAGTCACTGCAAAATAATGCTCTGACCTGGTCAGAATATTAAAAAGGAGAAGCTTTCTTTATTTTGGTAAACAGAATTCGATAAATATCGAGGTGAAACACGACTGCCATTGGTTGTGAAACAAAATTAATTGAAATGTGATTGGTCATTTACTCCCATTTGGAGCATGAGTTAAGTAGTCATAGACATGTTTTCAATAGGTATGGTTAGTTTTATTTAAAAACATTTGAAAGGGATATTCAAATTTAGTAGAGAATGAAATTTGTAGATAATTCAAAGGGGTGAATCCACCCTCTCCATTCCGAACTTGCTTATCTGCCGACTGTAAATGGAAACTGAAAGTGAAAGGAAAGCTTTAGAAAGCACATTCATGGAAAATAATTAAATGTCCCTTTGTGGTCGAGATAAACACTATTCTGCGTCAGTATCAGGTTTAACATAGAGATTGTAGGACGTGTACACATACTCTCGAATATTACTGCGAAGCGGGCGGATAACTAACTCACGGGCACTATCGAACCCGTAGGTTTCATGACCGAGCGGACATAAGCTCTGCATACATCCCTATCCTCAGCTAATGGTTTCCAATCATTCCCTGTATAGACAGTACCCTCAAATCATGGTTAATTTTATTCTCCCACCTCATTCTTGGTCTACCAATTGGACGTTTTCCCTCTGGATTTCCTACAAGAAGCTTCCATTCAAGTCTTTCATTCCCCCATTCGTGCCACATGTCCTGCCCATCGCAGTCTACGAGACTTAACTGTTCTTATTATATCTGGCTTTCTATAAAGGCCGTGTAGTTCACTGTTATGTAGTTTTCTGCATTCAACTGTCTGTTCATCTCTCTTTGGTCCAAAAATGTTCCCAATAACTTTATTCTCAAATACTCGTAATCTTCTTTTCTCCCATAAAGTAAGAGTCCACGTTTCTCATCCATATAATATAACTGGTAAAATAATTGTTTTATATATTTTCAGTTTAACGTTTTTTTGAAAGGACTTGGGAGACAAGAGTCCCTGTAATGCATAATAGCATGCATTTCCAGAATTGAGCCTATGTTTAGTTTCTTTGTGCATTCCTGTATGTGATTATTGTTCCTAGGCAATTGAATTCAGGCACTTCTTCAAAATTTCCCTCATTTTTCATTACCTGTCCATTTCCATTATATAATTTATTTCTATGTGTGACCATATATTTACTTTTATTGATATTTACTTCCAGTTCCAATTTCTTGGTGTTACTCAATGGTGTATGCGTGTTTGCCCTTAGTATCTCCTCGCTATCACCCAATAGTCTCACATTAATGATCATTTAAATTGAACTACTCAGATATAAAAAACATAAATATACTGCCGATCGCAGTCTATGAGACTTTAATGTATTTAATGTATAGTTTCCTATAAAGATCATGTAGCTCATTGTTTTGTAGTTTGCTCCATTCACTTATATGTTCGTCTGCCTTTGGTCTTCTATAATCAACTAAATCACTGGCACTATCGGGATCTGGAAATTCATGGCCGCACAGACATAAGCTCTTCATGTATCCTTATCCTGAGCTAATATTTACCAATCATTCCCAATATAATTTACTTCCCTAAAATCATAATTGTTATTCTCCCATCTCATTCTTGGAATATTGAGCGTTTTCCTTTTGATTTTCCTGCAAGTTTCCTCTTTCATTCTCCATTCGTGTCATATGTCCTACCCATTGTATACTGCAGGATTTAACTTTTCTTATTGTGTTTAGTTTGTCAAAAAGATATGTAGCTCACTGTTATGTACTTGTTACGATTCACTCGTCATTTCCTCCCTTTTTTCAAAATTTTCCCAATCATTTTATTCTCAAAAATACTCATAACATTTTCTTCTCTTAATATGTTTCACATCCATAACTGGAATATCTAACTAACTAATTAACTCACTGGCACTATCGAATCCGTAGGTCCATGGCCCCGCCGACATAAGCTCTACACACATCCCTATCCAGAGCTAATGTTTTCCAATTATCCCCTGTATAATCTACTTCCCTCAAATCATAGTTAATGTTATTCTTCCACCTCATTCTTGGTCTATCAACTGGGTGTTTTCTCTCTGTTTTTCCTACAAGAACCTTCCATCCTCTTTTATTCCCCTTCCAGAGTCACTATTGAAAACTATACAAAGAATGCGAAATAATATTATTTTAACTTTTTAGAGAAGTTGGGATGTCAAGAATTTCTGTAATGCATTGTACAGTGCGATAAGTATAGTATTGGACAGCAGACGCGGGGATTTCACTATACACTGCTGACGCACTCGCGGCGGGGAACGGAGAGCGTAGGATCGCGGTGATACAACCACACACATTTTCGTAACTATTTCACAAATTGCCGTACTTACCAACTTTATTGAAGCAGGTGCTGGAACTGTTCACCTTCGTTGTTCATATATTTTTTGACACCTCTTTATAAAATTTATTGTACAGACTTTTGAACGTGACGGAAATTTTACACCCGAGAATCGTGTTTCAAAAAGTCTTCGTACTTGGCTGGCAAACTGAGTTAACAAATATTGATCATAAATAAATACACGTTGTTCAGTAGAAAAATTATATTAGCCATTATACAGTTTACACTTATACACACGTCATTCAATTTACACTTATATACGCCTGTTTTATAAGATACAAATTTTAAAATTGAAATAACTTATACATACGCCATTCAGTACACAAGGAAAAGCGAGCGAGCACCTTATCCACTCGAAGCATACAATCTGACTGCGATCGTGAATACGTGGATGTGCTTGTAAACTGCTGAGTCTGCGCACATTTCAAGTACCGTGCCTGCACGTGTAAGCCTTCGTCACCGCACAGCACAAACCCCGCGTCTGCTGTCCAATGCTATACTGATCGCACTGTATCACATGTTTCCCAAGATTAAGGTAATGGTAAAATGATCCCACTATAGACCCTTCGGACGTTAAGGCTTCTGCCTTCCTAAACAATATTCAAGCATTTTAATTTGGATAAATTAATTATAAATTAATTTTTAAAAATTGTTACTTTTATATTTCCATCAACCTAACGAAATAATTTTATAAATTATAATTAATAACCTAACACGAGACGTGTCTTTTAAATAAAGCGCATATTATTAATTGAATAAATAGAGTTAATTGTTCTTTATAACCAACATAATTAAACATCGTAGCAATTTATTTCCCCTCGAACCTTCCAGAGTTACTATTGAAAACTTCACAACGAATGTGAAATATTATGAATAAAATTCAAGCAACGTTAAGTAATAGTATATTACAATGCGAGGTTGGGAAGTGGTGTTTACAGAAGTGAAGAAATGATTAAAACCCGGGCTGTAGCGAGGTTTTTAATTTCCTAAATTCTGTAAAACACTCCATAAAAGTGCGTTGTACACTATTTTTTGCACGATGGTGTTTTCAAAATAATAAATAATAGTAAAATAATAACATATTTGTTGAAAATATTTGCGTTTATTATAAACAACTGACTAACGTTAACAGTCTGGCCAATGTTTATATGGTAAATGCCGAAAATAATTTAGTTGAGACTACAGCAGGCTGTGACACATATCAGGGATAAAATGGCGGCAAGTACGAATATATTATTTTATACTGTTTCAAATAAAGTTTAGTTCATTTAAAATGCAGTGATTTATTTCGTATAGTGTGGTATTAACACTACCTTTTGGATATATTTTTGTATACATTATGCGTAGTATACATAAAGGGCAGTGATTTTACTTCCAGCACTAGGTAGGTAATTTGTAATATTACAGATTAATTATTTAGTTATTTAAAGGTTGGCAACCCCGAAATTTAGCAAATTGACTTTTCAATCATGGTCGCCATTGCTGTAAGCACCACAGAACGCACTATCGTGCAAAAAAGATCTTTATCAAACTACTCTCTATTTAATTACTTGCTCTCACATACGGCACTAGATGTATACCGGGTTGTCAGCCCTGCGTGACGTCCGCCTTTATCCCCAGAACAAGCGTCTGGTACTCATTTCCCATTTCCTTTAGATACTGAATCGACCCAGAACCTTGTTCCAGCCAGAAGGTTTGGCCTAATGTTTAATCACCTGTAATCAACACATGTTTAAATGGATAATTATCAGATGCTATCAGCTGTGGTCTCGAGGTAGCGTGCTGCTTTGCCACGTAGCGGGCCCGGGTTCGATTCCCGGTCGGGACAGGCTCCTGGGTGAGTTTTTTTTGGGGGGTTTTTCCTCACCTGTAACACAAATGTCAGGAAGCTTAGGGCCCAACTGTCCCCGAAAATCATCCGACCATCATCATCCTTATCATTATCATCATCAACGTTCACCGATGTGGAAAGCAACGGGAAGCTACCACACCTATAATTCCCTAGTAAAGCTGCAAAGCATAGCATGAAAATGCTATGAGTGCAGTGAAAGACCTGCCCTCGGGCAGATTGCTAGATAGAAGTTCACAATATTGGAAACACTGCAGATAAGCTCGTAACATGCACCAAAGTTACCTCAAAATTCCTGTTATTACGATAATGATGCGCTTGTTATATCGATCTTGTCTTATTTCTGTTTGAATGAGCAATGAACGTAATGTGTATGACGTCACGAGAACACACCCACGTCTCGACGTACTGAATGACGTCATCCAGGCGTCGCGTTCGATATTGCGTGGTGCGGGAATGGAAACTTCCACTAGCAGCATTAGGTTTTTTGGCCATTCTTAGTGCGTCATCATTGGCGGGCGGAACAGACTTCAGTTACCGCATGGGTTCACAGTTAAGCTCAGCAGGGAATTTCTTAATCATGACTAGAACACCATTTTTATCCTCTATAATTTTCTGATATATGTACAATGTACATTGTACATATGTGTTCTTGAAAAAGTTCCAAAATATGCACACTTTTCATTTTATTTATTGAATAGACACTTCACATTAACTATTTGACTCACATTCCCAAATGGTAGGTAACCTAAACTAACCCAACTGAACCGAACTAAACCGAAACTAACCTAAACAAAACCGAAACTAACCTAACCAAAACCGAACTAACCTAATCTAACCGAAACGAACCGAACCTAACCAAAACTAAACTATCATATATGAACCGAACCTAACCGAACCATAAAACGAATTACGAACCGTGAACCTATTTAGGAACCATGGCCCGCATTAGGAACCCTGACCCGAATTAAGAACCCTGACCCGAATTAAGAACCCTGACCCAAATTAGGAACCCTGACCTAACCGAAGCTAACCGAACCGAAACTAATTTAACCTAATATAACTTAAAATAATGTAGTATTTGAATCAATCACGGGCATGATTAACTCAGTACTTATCCAAATACATTTATCACCTCATCCTTATGCAATAAACACAGCTCGTCCATTTTTTTAACGAATTCCGAATGAATGAAACTGTTGAGGTTGTCCTCATGAAAATATTTTAAATATTTTCACAAATATGTGAATTTTCATGGACACCCCTGAGGTTATTTCTGTTTTAGCCTCAAATGGGTGTTGCAAACTGTACTAATGCTCACTAATCAAGTACATTCTACAAACTTCGCATCTTCGCTCTAATTCCTTTAAAAAACAATTTTTTGTGAAAATAAACATCTCATTATCACAGTTCTTAGTCATAAACAATTACAAAATTTCACATATCTTGCTGTCTTCATTTGATTTCTGTACTAATATTTTTAGCAAATTCAAAAATAAGTTAAACTTGTATCTATGATTTTTTAAAATCTTTACCGAGCCTACTGATTATATATATATATATATATATATATATATATATATATATATATAAAGCGTCACTGCTATAAAGTAAAAATATTCTCTTTAATTTGCTTACTTGTTATAGTCACCTACTAGATGGCAGTGAAGACCGAGTTCTCGCGACATCTAGTGATAATGGGGAATATAATACATATATAAGAAAAATAAGTGTTTGAATTGGATTCGCCTGGTGGTGTAACGGATAACACGCTGAGGTACAGACTCAGAGTTCCGGGTTCGAATCCCGTCCAGGCATTTATTTTTCTTATCATACCATATATATAGTGAGACTGAGTTCTCGCTACCTCTCCTGATAGAGACTATATATAAAGGAAAAGGTGATTTTTTTCAGAAAAGTACAACCTCTTGTTAGATTATTGTTGATAAAAGAAAGGCACAATCCATGAACCAGCAAAATTGGACCATAAATTCGACTAGTTGAGATTTTTTCTTAGTTTTCCGAGCTCCTGCGTGACGGACTTTTCTTTTTTATAAATGTTATAACGATTAACCTCATAGGTTTTACTGCAACCATTTCTGTGTAGGTGTAAAATGGGTTGTCTAAATGGTAGGCGTCATTGCGATCGTGCCAGCACATACTCGCCAAAGAATTTCATCCATCAGAGATAAACGTCATCAGTCCCAAATAAAATTGAAATAAAATGCTCCTGTAATACCCTTTATTCTTTTACTAATTCCGAACTAAGTTCCTGCTGTACTGTAAACAAACTTGAATAAGCCATTACTCCGTCTATTGGGGGAAACTTTCTGCTAATTTCACCCGCCATAGAAACATTTTTCTTATGCAACATCGTATTTTACTGGAAATCCATCCATCCATAGTAATTCTGCCCGAGGGCAGGTCTTTCACTGCAATTATAGCATTTTCATGCTATGATTTGCAGCTTTACTAGGGAATTATAGCTTCCCGTTGCTTTCCATACCGGTGAAGGATGATGATGACCGAATGATTTCCCGGGACCGTTGGGTCCTAAGCTTGCCGACATTTGTATTACAGGTGAGGAATAAACCCGAAAAAAACCTCACCCAGGAGCCTGTCCCGACCGGGAATCGAACCCGGGCTCGCTGCGTGACAAGGCAGCACGCTACCTCGAGACCACAGCGGTGGACATATGGGAAATACGACTGAATAAAAGGTAAGATGGAACCAATAAATAAAAACTTCCTCCATTTCTTATGTATGTATTTTCGACGAAAATTATATATGGGCCTATCTATTCAGACGTTTACGATTTTGCACGATGTCGGTAGTTATCCTTTATTTACAATTTCATTACGAGTAGATTTATGCTCCTTGCTGACTTACCTGTAAATTCTGCTATTTTCACCACATCCTCAATGGCTAATGTGGATATTTTTTTTATTAAGGATTCGACATTAACATAGGTTGTTTTCGATTATATATATATATAGATCACTCCCTCTTACCCCTCCAGTTTCAGGTACTAGGAGACTTTTACTCCTGCAATATATTTTCCAGATTGTAGGTTATCTTTACGAATATATATATATATATATATATATATATAATTCTTCTGTACGTGTGTTTGTCACTGAACATCTAAACGACTGTACCAATTTTGATAAAATGTTTTGTGTACTGTATGTCTGATTGGGTCCCTCGATAGTTTGGATTCAAAATTGTACCCTCTAAAACCATTAGGTATAGGAATTCACCTGAAGTGAAAATTTAAAAATCGCTCTAGCGGTCACATTTTTCGATTTTTTACAACGAAACTCAATATATCCTATTAAAATAAACCGTGGTAGGTATTATCAAAAAATTAGCAAAATCCGACAATCAGAAGTAGAGGCTTACTTGAAATCCGAAATTAGAAAATGCATAACGACTGCACCGATTTTAGTTATTTTTTTGTTTGTGTGTGTTTGATTGGATCCCTGGTTGGTTTAGATTCACAATTATTGGACCCTCTAAAACCATTAGATGTATGAGTTCACCTGAGGTGAAAATTGAAAAATCGCTCTAGCGGTCACAATTTTCAATGTTTCACAACGAAGCTCGGTATATCCTATTAAAATAAACCGAGGTAGGTATTATCCAAAAATGAGTGAAATCCGACAGTTAGAAATGGAAGTGTATCTCAAATCCGAAATTAAAAACTCACTAGCAACCGCCCTGTTTGGTTCGTATCAGCGTATACCATACAATTTAATTAACCTTTAATATTGGTCTCGAGGTAGCGTGCTGCCTTGTCACACAGCGGGTTCGATCCCCGGTAGGAACAGTTCTTCTGGGTGAGGTTTTTATCGGGGTTTTTCCTCACCTGTAAGACAAATGTGAGGATAACTTTAAGGCCCAAACGGTCCCCGAAATCATATGGCCATCGCAATCATTATTTTCATATTCATCTTAGATTAAGCTTAGGATTAGGGACTCTCCTGGCGCACCACTATCATCATCATGACCCATCATATCATGGGCAACGTAACCCCGCCCTCCAGGCGCCCCAACCTCAGGAGTGGGTTACAAGTACGCCATGCCAGGAGAGAACACCAGGAATGTCGAAAGACAACCTGGGGCATTTGCAAAAAAAAATATTTAGGCCTAGGAACGCACGCCGGGTATTATCTAGTATAGGCTATTATAAATGCCTAATTTAGTTGATATTGCTATTACAGGTCCAAGCTGGAACATATGTCGGTGCTACAACTCACTTATTTTAGGTACTTGCATATTGTAATTGAGGCGGTCAGAGGACAAGGGATTCAAGTGACATTTAAAAAAATAATTAAGTGCAAAAATAGTTAGTTTGTCATATTAGACAAACTGTATATGACAAACTGTTTGGTGCCCAAGAGGTGTTTGACAGGTTTTGACATATAATGGAGTCTTGGAAAATCACTCAGAAAAAGAGCTCTTCCACTTGGAGAACAAAGGGTACGTCTGTAGTTGTACTCCTTGGCTTCCAGCAGCTGGGTGGACTCAAACTTTAGAGCGTTGTATTTGTTAATGTTTCTAACAAATTTTACGTGAAGATTATTATTGTATTATTGATGTTTAATATAGTGCTAGTGATTCTTCGAAGTTTATCGATTTATCAAATATTATTATGTCTCAATCAGAACCTGATGAACATGAGCATGAACTTATCCTCAGCATTCATGGTAAGTAAAATATTTTAAATCATTTATCTATATTTCACAATTGTATATTATAAAATAATACTTTTTAGCAATACATTTTGAGATAATTGGATAATATTTAACAATATAAAGATATAGGCTAATATGATTTATATCTACAGGATTTGCAATTGAGGTGAGAGAACAACACTCCTGCCACCACTTGTCCGGGATCTAGCTTTGTTAATGCTGTACTTATTAATGTGTTCGAGAGATACAAAGAAGTTATCAAGTAGAAAGCAGCCTGCCTCGGGCCCATGAAAGGCAGCTATTAATTCACCTTTCTTTCTTAGATGAAAATAGATACAAATATAGATACTGATAGTTAATTGCATACAGCGAATGATTTGTTACATGATAGAGAATGATTACTATACTTGAATAATAACAAGGGGCGTAACATAAAAGATAAGCTTTTAATATAAACAAGTTTCAAGCGTAAAAACAAAGTAATAAATTGAATAACAAAACATATCTCTTGATCATTCTATCAAGCATAGCTTACGAAAATAACTAAATGAATAACATACCATACACATAATCTCATTCACACATCCAAGCCTTCAGGAATCCTTTTCTTCTGTCCATAAAGTAAGTAAAGTAAAGTAAAGTGATCCCACAACAGACCCGGAGGCCCTTGGGGTAGAAGGAGGTTAAGGCTCCCACTTTTTCTAGACAATCGGCACTTTATGTCAGCCGGGTTGTCAGCCCTGCGTGACGGCCGCCTTTACCCCCAGAACAAGCGTCTGGTACTCATTTCCGTTAGAGGCTGAGTCGACCCCAGGGCCATAGTGCCGCCAGAGGGTTTGGGTCAGTTTAAAAATCCTGACCCCAACGGGACTTGAACCCTGGACCCTCCGGCTTGTAGCTCAGTGCCTTAACCACTACGCTACGGCGTGCCCCTTTTCTTCTGTCCATAGCTGGATTAACTCAAAGTCGACTTCTTCTTAGTCATAATCCACTTGTTTATATACAGATCACCAATTCAAGTTCTTTAACTGCATGGTGAGCTAAAGCTGGATTCGCGTATTGAATCCGCTTTTGGAAAAACTAAGCGCCACTTGCTAGGCCGATCGAATGATGATGTTCGGTAAGAGTACGCTGCCTATAAAGGTTCACCGGTAGAGGGGATATGCGCTGTAGAGATGCGCGGTAAAGAGGATGCACAGGGAAAGGGTAGCCACAGGGAACAGAGGACATTGGCATAATTCACAAATGTTCTGTAGTAGGGAGGAGAACAAAGATACCACACTGAACCGCAAAAAGGTACTTTCGGCTCAATAGCTCCCCCTACGCCCTCCGGGTAAAAGAAAACAGTCCATAAATCCCAAAGTAATGTCTAGTAAAGGGATCCCACGTTGGGAGGGGCACAGAAACACTACCAGATTCCAGCGGTAAATATTAACACAAATCTTTCATCGTCCCCAATATCACAATCACCACGCCCGCTTCCACGTTGACTATCCATGCGCTGAAAATTAACTCCCATTGGACTCAGTCGCCATAGTACAACTCTGCGGCGTTCCAGGTGAAGACCGGGTGACGATACTCTAATTGGATTGCCGGATCGCAATCCCGTTCCACCGCTTTCCAGGAATCTGTAGTTCCAAAGCCACTATGTCGGTCAGCTGGGCACTCGGGGGTCGGCCGGATCCTCCAAGCGCTCGACTGCCGAACATTCCAGGCTGCGTAGTAATGCCAATGTTAAGGAAAGGTAAACTGAAACACACAAGAAGGCGAAAACAGGAAGACGGAACCATAGACATACCAATTCAACATGTGCCATAGTACAAAATATTTTTCTATAACCAATATCTCGTTTAACATACAGATATTCCTATTACAAACATGCTTGGATTCACTCCATAGCATAACATAATTTAATTTGACTGACATGTTGTTTTATAATGTGGCCATGGACGCTTACTAACTTCTAGTTACACTCGTTTTAGAATTTAGTCTGCGTCTCATTAGCAAAACCTGGACCACGTATACTGAAACTCACTTTAGCAACTCCTACGACCAAAAGGATGGCATAATCAGCTCATATACAAATATACACAAGTAGTTCACTCTAATATCCAAAACAAATACATATACAAACAAACCACGTAAAAAACTAAGGTCGACACTCTCTAGAAAGATACCCATAACGCTGACATTTCCAACATTGTAGATTACTGACTCTCGGAGAATTCGCTGATTGTTTTCCTCCATACAAGAAGAAAGGTTGGAGACTATTCCACTAGTAAAATCCTTGATGGAGCTAAGTTTACAATCACTTATATTCTTGTTCTGTTCTGCAGAATAATCTTCCTGAATTGCGCTGTCTACAATGAACTTACGTTTCATTAATGTTTGTTCAGCCGGGGAGAGAGAATTCATATAATCTTTTAGTCGCTGACGTAATAAATTTACATCGCCCTCAACTTCAATACCTAGTAAGCTTAACTCTCGGACGAGATTATCTTTAGATATTACATCTATCCAACTAGGCATGTTTACAAAGTATAGTGAACAAAAGATGTAAACAATTATAAGGGAACGTAGTTTAGTATGCATAAATCACTCTCTGTTTATGTATAAAGAAAGATGAGTCAATATATTTACGTGACATAATACCAACGCGTAAATTAATGCTTTTCATTAACTTTAACATAAATACCAAGTATCGAAAACAAGTAATTATCCGCAGGGTAATATCTCTGAAAAAAAGGTCAATTTATTAATTCCAAATTTCATTAAGGACCATACAGAGTTTATACCCCTGTCTTGGTACTTGAAACCAAAACTCCAAAACTTGAATAGAAACTTTCAAATCGATACTACAAGAACCACAGTTAATAAAATACAGCATGTCTTTCAAATGTGAAAGATACAAAACCACGCGCTCAAGCTACCTTTTGTGCTTATAAGTACACTTAAACCACAAACCACGCTAAATGCAACCAATTGTGCTTAAGAGAGGAACCCTTAAACCATAAACCACGCTCTACGCACCATTTGAGGTGAGATAACAACACTCCTGCCACCACTTGTCCGGGATCTAGCTTTGTTAATGCTGTACTTATTAATGTGTTCGAGAGATACAAAGAAGTTATCAAGTAGAAAGCAGCCTGCCTCGGGCCCATGAAAGGCAGCTATTAATTCACCTTTCTTTCTTAGATGAAAATAGATACAAATATAGATACTGATAGTTAATTGCATACAGCGAATGATTTGTTACAGGATAGAGAATGATTACTATACTTGAATAATAACAAGGGGCGTAACATAAAAGATAAGCTTTTAATATAAACAAGTTTCAAGCGTAAAAACAAAGTAATAAATTGAATAACAAAACATATCTCTTGATCATTCTATCAAGCATAGCTTACGAAAATAACTAAATGAATAACATACCATACACATAATCTCATTCACACATCCAAGCCTTCAGGAATCCTTTTCTTCTGTCCATAGCTGGATTAACTCAAAGTCGACTTCTTCTTAGTCATAATCCACTTGTTTATATACAGATCACCAATTCAAGTTCTTTAACTGCATGGTGAGCTAAAGCTGGATTCGCGTATTGAATCCGCTTTTGGAAAAACTAAGCGCCACTTGCTAGGCCGATCGAATGATGATGTTCGGTAAGAGTACGCTGCCTATAAAGGTTCACCGGTAGAGGGGATATGCGCTGTAGAGATGCGCGGTAAAGAGGATGCACAGGGAAAGGGTAGCCACAGGGAACAGAGGACATTGGCATAATTCACAAATGTTCTGTAGTAGGGAGGAGAACAAAGATACCACACTGAACCGCAAAAAGGTACTTTCGGTTCACAATCTAATAATGTTTATAACAAAGGTATGTTTTTTTTTTAATATGAAGATTAATCGTTGGTGTTGTTTTTGTTTTCTTGACTGATTCCAATGAAGATGGCATTGAAGAATCTGTCATTACAGGGCCTACAGAAGAAAAAGAAGATGCTCCAATATTGCAAGTTGGCAGAAAGAGGATTAGTAAAACAGAAAATTGGGCAAAAATTAAACAAAAAGAGGAAGGAATGAAGGCAACGAGTATATAGACAGGAACGGAAACATTCATGTAGAGAGGCGGGTAAGAGAATGTATCCATGAATGCAGGTTTAAGTGCAATGAACTTAAGACTGCTTTTGTCAATTAATCTTGTAATATGTAACTATTTTGATAAGTACGCACTTCCAGAAATAATAAAAACTTTGGTATGAATATACTTTTCTTGGATAATTTATTTCAAAATATTGCTTGGAAGTCAAGGGATACAAGTAAGTGACTCTTAATGCAAAAAAAAAAGTTATAGTATGGGCCAATGTTTATAATGAATCTGTTCATATTTTGCGGATAAATGGAATCGTGTATAAGGAACATAAACACAATTTGTGAGACCTGTCAGATATTCCTGGAATTTTATATTCTCATTGATCTTTAAACTTAATTTTCTCCAAAATATTTTTTTGTCACTTGTACCCCTTGTCCTCTCACCACCTCAATTCATATGTGTACTAAATTTGGTTGAAAATGTTGCAGGCGTTCGAAAGTTATGCTGGCACAAATAGCCCTTGAGTATTAAAATGGACCATGTCCATGTTTGGTCAATTTACAAGTGAGCACAAATACTGATACCCCAAGAGTATATTTATGTTTATAATTATATTTTTATAGTGTTACCAAGTGTCTATTAAAGCACATAATAGTATATTACGCTGCGAGCTTGGGAAGTGGTTTTTACAGAAGCGAAGAAAATGTTTAAAAACCTATCGATAGCGAGGTCTTTAATTTCCGAGATTCTGTAAAACACTTCACAAATGTGCGTTGTACATTTTTTTTTTTGCGCGATGGTGTTTTTAAAATAATAAATAATAGTAAAATAATAACATCTTTGTTGGAAATATTTGCTTTCATTATAAACAACTGTCTAACGTTAACAGTGTGGGCAATGCTTATTAATTGAAATTATAGGAGGCCGTGACACCAATCAGTGATAAAATGGTGGTAAGTACGTATTTATTGTTTTATATTGTATCAAATAAAGTTCAATTCATTTAAAATGCAGTGATTTGTTTCGTATAATGTATATTAACACTGCCTTTTGGATATATTTCTGTATATACTTTGTACGTAGTATACATAAAGGACAATGGTTTTACATAGAGGACAGTAGTTTTACTTCCCACACGTGGTTTGTAATATGTTATTTTTTATTTATTTTTTTTATTAAGAGCCCCACCACCACTCCCCTGGGTTTCCTCGGGCTTAATGCCCATATCCCCAGGTCTGCTCTTGTCCCTAATTACTATCTGCTGTTTTTATTTTGTTCTTTTTTTTCTGGATACAAGTTTCGGGTATTTGTTCTTAATACTGTAATATGTAATACTACAGTGTTGTGATTTTTATTACAGTATAGTTATTTAGGTTGGCAACCCCGAAATTTAATATGTTGAACTTTCAATCATGGTCGCCATTGCTGTAAGTACAACAAAACTCACTATCGCGCGCAAAAAAGTTTTGTTCTTTATATCTTAACTATATTATTATATCTGGTTTCCTATAAAGCTCATGTAGTTCACTGTTACCTCGTCTTCTCCATTCAACTGTCTGTTCATCTCTTCTTAGGTCCAAATATTTTCCTAAGAACTTTATTCTCAAATACTCGTAATATTTTCTCCTCTTTTAAAAGGAAAAATCGATGTTCCTCATCCATATAATATAACTGAAAGGTTAAAATAGAAAAAGTGGACATATAATAGAACAATTATCTGATTTCACCTGTCTAGGAAACATATTTTCAGAAAATAAAAGGGATACAGATATAAAATTAGAAAAATATTATTAAATTAAATGGTATCATAAAAATAAATTTTGGAAAATCAGTGTCAACAGAAACTATATTAAGGCTACATCATATTATTTCAAAACCAGCACTTAAATATGGAAGTGAAGTTTAGGTCCTGAATCAGAGAGATACAAATAAATTGGAAGCAGCACATGAGATATTTGAGACCACTTCTTGGATTCTCAAGGTGAGATCATCAAAGAAATATTGACATCAGAAAAACAAAATGAAAGTTGAAAATATATTAAATGATATAATCAAATAACAACAAAATTGGAATCAACATGTTTTGAGGATGGAATGGGGAAGATTACCCAAATTATCTTTACAATATCAACCAAATGGAAAGAGATTTTTAGAAGGCCAAGGCGTAGTTGGATTCACCAATATCATCTTGAGTAAGCTAAGGCGCCTACTAAAATGTTCATGATGATGATGATTTAACTGGAAAAATTACAATTTTATATATTCTCAGTTTATCATTTTATATATTTTCAGTTTAATATTTTATAAGAGAAGTATTATATGATCCAAAATTTAAACATTCTCCCCTTGCAGGTGTTGTCAGTTTAACACACTGGTGGCATGAGGTACAATGAAATACTTACATTGGAGAGTAAAATGTTAAAATATATACGTGCAGGGGTAGTTATTCATTCAATAAAGGATTCCCAAGACATTCGTTCATCTTGTTTGATAATTTATAATTTGCACTGTGTGGGATGCCCTTTTTGGCTGGATTTTATTCCAAGGATTTAATTATAGAAACGATTTCATTGAAATATTTGAATGTTTTTGGTTTCTTTTTATTGTATTTTTCCACAGGGTTTGACTGTATGTTATTTTATTATGCAATATGTGGAGATTTTAATTTATTATATAGGAGAAGAAAATAAGAATATAATGGCAGGCATGGTACGATTGTTTATTATGGTCATTTTAGCAGATTCAATGTTAAATTGACTAATTTTCCATACCCCTATATTTATTTGTCTACCTCTTTGTTTAAAATTGTTGGTATTTAAAATTTTGGCAGGTGGCGTCGTGGTGTTCAACTGTGTTAATTTTTTTATTTAAAAATTAGTAACTGTAGGCCTTTCCGCAGTCGACTTCCATCATCAGCAAAATAAATATATGTTACTGTTATTATTGTTGTTGTTGTACGGCGTTTTTGATGTTGACGATCTTGGTGCGCCGTCGGTAGCAACTGACTGATTTTTAGCAATGTCACATAAGGGGTTGTACGAGTGGGGTATGTTTTAACACAAAACTGACGCCACACAAAACAATAGCAAATATATATTTTAATAAACAATGTTTAAAACACAATTTCACTCCAAACTATGCCAAAATTTAAATAAACTACAAAAGTTAAAAGAATTTCAGTTAAGATAAACCACTAGAAGATCTTGAAATTGTAAAGGAAGCGAACAACATTTTAATATTAAATGAGAATACATCCACTCGTACAGCCCCTTATATGACATTACTAAAAACTAGTCTGTTGTTACCGACGACGTTTTAAGACCGTCAACGTCCAAAGCGTCGCACAACAACAACACATATTTATTTTGTTGAAGATGGAAGTCGACTTCGAAAGACCCACAGTTACAAATTTTTAAATAAAAATTTGTTAACCTAGTTGAGGACGACGGCACCTGCCAAAAGGTATATATTTTAATATTTTACTTTATGACTATTTACTTCAATGGAATTTAGCATGGATATTATTAGTATTAAATTGGAGAGATTAAAATAAAGAATAAGACACAAAATTATGTATGCGACGTTCGAAAATTCTAGTATAATTAAAAATTGCTATAATTTAATGAGTTACAAATTGTAAATCAAATAATATAACGGTGCGTGTTATAGGCTCATTTCATAAAAACCGACAAGTTTGTAGAAATTGCATTATACACTTCATCGAAGAGCCTATGTATTCTGTAAAACCATTACTATATAAAATGTAATGAACATCACTATAAAAAATCCTTGTATCAAAACTGGAGTTCATCTTTTTTAATGCACGAGCGAAGTTCTTTTATTTCATTTCTGAGAGCTTGTATTTCCGTATCCATCGACGTTTCTTGCTCCTTCTGCTTCAGATATCGTTTACATAGCGTGGCCATCAGAGCAGGATTAGATTTTCTCTCTTCATCTATGTCAATTTCCTGAGAAAATATATTTATACATTTTAATTAATTCACGTGGTCCCGATTCTGAAGATTTTTTAGGCTCGTAAAAGATCCTTATTTATTTATTTATTTATTTATTTATTTAACCTGATGGAGTTAAGACTTCCACTTTACCAGAATTAAATTATACATATAATAACAATTATGAATTATCTGCATGATTAATTGAGGGGTCTAGTGAGAGAGGGAGCTATGCCACTTTCAGAAGAAATGGAAATAAATTGGGTTTTATAAAGCAATATATTGCAAAATGATTTGTACAATAAAGGGATAACTTGTGTGTTCTTTATCTTACTGTTATGTAAACTATGCAAAAGGAAAATATAAATTTTAATATAAATAGCAATGATTATTTCCATTTCTTCTCAAAGTGGCATAGCTCCCTCTCTCACTAGACCCCTCAATTGTACATAATAGATATAGGCCGAAGAAGTGTAGGAAGACCAAAACGTCGTTGGAGGGACGACCTGCACCTGCAGCATATAGTGCACCGGGGAGCGGAACGGGCCAACAGGCCCATACCTTGAAGATGATGATGCTTACAACAAAAGGGTTGAAAGTATCGCTAATAGCCGACTTGAGATAGTGGTGTGAGGCAAGGTTCTTAAGTTTTGGTGAAAAGTATAATGCCACCGGAATTTGATAGCAAGTCAGATGGGGCGTAAAATAATACCATCGCTCCGCCAATCCAGATGCCTGCGGAAGGATACCTTTTGTCACTTTGTTTACAGTATAACATAAACTAAGGCGGAAACCAGTATTAGTAATATGTTAGTTGTATACTAGATGTCTCATTGGGTCGGTATGTTGACCGCATACCATTTATGACATCTTTAGGAAATAAGCGTAACGAATTATGTTAAAATTAATGTTGGTAAGTAAACATTATGAGGTAATAATAATTTTAATTCATCGGATAATTTTTTGAAAACTCGCATCATAAATTCCGTGCTTTTCACGTAACCGCTACTTCAGGCGACATCTCTTCCATTCTCAGTCACAACTCCGACTGATGAAATTCTTCGGCCGACATCTTCTGTACTGCCATCTACGGTTGAATTTATAAACTTTGAAATTAAATTTTGTTCGTTATGAGGTGGAACGTTGACCACGGACCACTTAAATGACATCTATATGAAAACAAGTGTAACTAAATTAGTATGGTTCAAATTCTTTCCTGTAGGGAGAGAGCGCCTAAATCTCTGTTAAGGGAAACATGGACTTACAAGATACAAGAAGAAGGAACAAAAACTTTGATATTCTTAACGAACAAAATTTAATTTCAAAGTTTATAATTCCAACTGTATATGGCAGTACAGAATATGTTGACAATAGAATAGTTAACGGCCGAAGAATTTCATCAGTCGGAGTTGTGACTGAGAATGAAAGAGATGTCGTCTGAAACAGCGGTTTCGTGAAAAGCACGACATTTATGAGGCGAGTTTTTCAAAAAAATTATCTTCGATGAATTTAACCGTAACTAAATTAACTTGGTGTAGTAACTCCTAACAAAGGAGACGCTAAAAGCCAACATTGGACTGCTACACTATTGTAGAAAATAAATTAGTACAGGCTTATATATATATATATATATCCCATAGCTCTGAACCAAAGGGTGATGTTTTAAACAGATCGCCCTTTGGTTCAGAGCTATGGGACATGCGCTTGTACGAGTCTCCATGGGGGAAGAAATTTTCTTGTGGAATGATGATGGTAAAGATGCGCCAGGAGAGGCCTTAAACTAAACTTAATCTAATGTGGCGAATATAATAATAATGATGTCCATATGGTATTCGGGGGATCGTTTGGGCCCTTAAGTTTCCTGATATTTGTCTTACAGGTGAGGAAAAACCCTCACCCAGGAAACTTGTCCCGATCGAGGATCGAACTCGTGCCCGCTGGCTGGCAAGGTACAGCCCGCTAACTCGAGACCACAGCGGTGGACCTTGTCTCATTTTAAATTACTCAAAGTCGCTCTGATGTTTCATAACTGTGCTTCATGCTCATATTTTCATTTATTTCTAACTTTTAAGGGGCACACCTTAGAGTAGTGGATAAGGCAACACGCTACAAGCCGCAAAGTCGAGGGTTTGAGTCGAGGGGTCAGGATGTTTAAACTGACTCAAACATTCTGGCGGCACTATGGCCTGAGGTCCTCTAAACCTCTACCTTAAATGAGTATCAGACGCTTGTTCTGGGGGTAAAGACAGCCGTCACTTAGGGCTGACAACCCGGCTGACATCAGGTGTCCAGAAAAAAGTGGGAGTCTTAACCTCATGAGCCTCCTAAGGCCTGTAGTGGGGTCACTTTACCTTTTTTACCTTTTATCTAATTTTTATGGTTAAAGTCGGGACCAGAGGCAAGAAACTTTACTGCTAGATCACCGAGGGAAATTGTATCAGTATGATGATGAATTGAGCAGAAGCCAGAGCTTTCAGTTCTTGTAACAGACGTTTGGTGGCAAAGGTACCCTAAGTTCGAACACAAATAATGGCATCATCCATTGGAATTCACTCGGGGGGAAAGTCCGAAATTATTTAATCACCCCCGTAGATCAACCCAACCGGGGCCGGTGATTTTTTAGGGCAAAAATATCCAAGGAGCAAGTCCTCCGGGAGCGACTTTAAGACGTGGGTACCGAGTCTGAAGATTTTCAGGCTCGCAAAAGATCCTTAAGCCTGAATAAAGAGGCCTGTAAGCAAAATTTACCGACATCAATGTCTAGTAATACCTTAGTTGCCTGTTAGATGTCTCATTGGGTCGGTGTGTTGACCGCATGATGACATCTATGAGCAAATAAGGTAACTGAAAATTAACTTGGTCCTGTAACTCCTTACAAAGGAGAGGCTATGGTTCAACAATGGGCTACGCCATTACAGATAGATAGATAGATAGATAGATAGATAGATAGATAGATAGATAGATAGATAGATAGATAGATAGATAGATAGATAGATATCAACCCAATAATCAGTAAATATATACAGGGTGTTACAAAAAACACCGACAACGGAGCTGAGATGGTATATTGAGATATGTTGATAATTTTTAATAAGGTACCAATGTCCGGAAATTATGCGTTTTCACGCTATGAGTAGCTAGCTTCTCAAGAGTTCCGTTAGTTGGATTTCAAGACACAATACTGTCACAATCACATCAAGTTTTCAAAATATCCTCCTCCCATCTCGTTGCAGAGCTTGCATCGGCGGTGAAGTGATTAGTGAACACGTTAAAATACGCCTGGCCTCGTAAGAATTACTTCTGTAGCAACGTGGATTCGGGCTGTAAGATCCATACGTGACTCTACTGCAGTCTAATAAACATACTGTTTCATGTCGCTCCACAAAAAGTAATCGAGAGAGTTCAGATAGGTGATCTTCTCACATTGGCACGGAAGTGAGCTGGAGCTCCGTCAATGTTGCAGCCACGTATCATAGGTTCCGTACCTGTGAGGTATTGTCAAGTAATGAGTCTTCAAATCCTTCGAACTAACACTGATCTTGAGACATAATTAACTAGTCATGGTATGAAAACGTATCATTTTTGGACATTAGTACCTTATTTAAAAATAAATAATAGTTTTAAAAAACTATAACAGCACGCTTTATTAGAAAACCGAACTCAAAAATTTTATTTTTTTTATTTTTTAGTTTTAGTATTTTACAGAATAACATAAGAATGTAAATATATTTAATTTCCATACTAATGTAGTATGAGCTAAAAGTATTACTCTTCTAAAAAAAATCCTCCCCAACCGGATTCGAACCAGCGACCCATGGATTACTGAAATTATATATCACTAAAATATATATGTAGTCAATATGCCCATTTCACCAATTAATGTTTTAAAATGGTCAACAAGTTTCTACAGCCAAGCTGTCATTCTCAAGACCAGATATTGAAGACAATTGTCTTCAGTCAATATCTGGTCTTGAGAATGACAGCTTGGCTGTAGAAACTTGTTGACCATTTTAAAACATTAATTGGTGAAATGGGCATATTGACTACATATATATTTTAATATTATATCACCAAGAAGATCACTTGTGTATTAAATATATATCACTAGTTCACCGCTCTACCAACTGAGGTCTTACAACGATTGACTAAAAAGTCGACAAGTCTGTAACCTATTATACCAGTTTTAATTTTTTTAAATTTTCTGATAATTCTGACCAGGAATTTAGAAATAAAATATGATATTATTATAGTATCACGGGTCCTTTACAAGTATACAAAGTTTCAAGTCGATCCAATGTCTCTAAGTGGGTGAAAATCGTGTTCAAAGATTCCGTTTGAGACGAATATGATACGGCCCTAATAGTGATTAAGGAATATAAGAAATGAATAAATAATGAAGGAATAGAATATAGTTAAAAATAAATTAAGTTTCATGTTGGTAAATAGTTCTCACAAGAAGCGGTTGAAACCCTAAGTAAAAGAGGTCATAAACATGTAACTCCTCAAATTAGACCTGAAATGTTTAAGCTGGGTCTAGCATCAAAACTCACGTTTGGGAGAAATGTCAAACTCCAAATTTACAATCGCGAAAAGCCCAAGCTGGCAAACACTCCCTAGCCGTGAGAATAAAATCAAAAGGTAGGTGGTGGTTTAAATAAAATAGTTACGCCCTTGGATGACATGTGATTAAATATTCTAACCAATCAAAATGAGAGTTAGGGTATAGACCATATATGGGAATAATTGGTCCTGACTTCGATACGGAACTCATGAGGACAAAATTTAATACACTTGCACTTCTACTCGACACTTAGAAGGAAGAAGATCTTGATTGTATAGTAAAAAAATATCTTGTAACAACGATTATGGACTTAGGGAAAATCTCCCGAACTCATTAGTCATTTGCTAGTCCTCATTAGCGAAATATCGAAGGCCAGGGACAGAACAGTTTTATTTTTACTGTGTAACGTTCATTTAAATTGGCAGAGATTAATTAAATAAAATAATTCAAATAATTAGTGATTGTCTGTTCCCACGCAATTCTCCTTCCGAACCCGTTATACATATATAAAAATACTGCCCCAAAGTGTCGCCCAACGAAAGGGTCTTTTTACTGTGACAAAGTGTTTTCAACGTGAGTGCATTCAAAATAAGAGCGACTCACGAAAGTTGTGGACTGAACATCATGATCCAGCAACAGTGTGGAAGACAACAATCTAACCACGAGATGGAAGGAGCAGCCAGGAGTGGACAATCCAGGAGCAGATCAACCTAGATAACCGATGGCGGATCTCTACAAACCTGACGTAAGACAAATAATGAAGATATACCAAGGTAAAGTGACAGATTTTTAAAAAAAAATAATAGAACATAAAAGTTGTCAAAAGACGGAAAAATAAAGTATGTGGAAAATTAACAAATTAAACGAAAGTGTTTGAGTGTTAAATAACATAAAAAATAATTTTTGTGAATAGAAAATAAATATTAATATTAATAAATTGTAGAAGAAATAAATAATGGAGGGAAATAATATAAATTTACATGGTGGAGAAAATTTGATAGAGGGTCAAAACAAAGAGGAATCAAATAGAATAAATATGTTCCAGATCGACGTTCGAAACCTCATATGGCAAATACAAGAAATTGTTGGTAATAAATTCGAATCATTTAAAAAAGAAATTAGGGAAGAAATGAGGGAAGACATGAGCAATTTGAGATTAGCAATAAAACAAACTCGAGATTCTTTAAAATCAGAAATTCAGGGGACAGGAGAAAAATTGACCACTAGTTTAGCAGGAAAGGGTGAGATAGGTAGAAATAATTATGATGAAGGGAGACAGGATATGAAACTCCCCAGGAAAATAGATGTAAAAGTAACAATGATATTTGTATGGTAGTTACTACAACAGGTGAAAGTACTGTAGATCAAACTCAAAGGGACTTAGATAGGGAAATGACACTGCAGAATGAGGGAAAAGAATGCGAACCAACTATTATAGGTGTAAACAAAATACCTCAAACCAATGACTATGAATTACATGGAAATATATGTAAATGTAATAATGAAATGCATGTTGTTAATGAAGTTAAATTAAATCAAAATAGAACAACTGACCTGATGATTTCGGCACAGCCAAACATCCGTTCAGTATTCCAAGTTGAAAATGTGGATATGCAAAGTAGATGCATGGAAAAGATACGAACAAAGTATGAAAAGAAAAACAAGAAAAAGGTAGTACGTAAAGAAAATATGCGTAAGTCATACCGCGTAATAAAGAAGCGCCAAATAAATAGGAGGAAATGGTCGAAAAACAGTCAATACGTTAGATTCAAAAGTAACATAATGAAGTACTGTACTAAATTAGTGCATGATGAGAGGAAATGTTATCTAGAAAAATATCGTGCTGAAATATTTGATCCGGGCGCGAAATTATCGCAAAATGGTAGAATGCAAAATTCATACTATCCTGTTAGAATGGATGTAATATCAGTTAGACATTAACATGCACCTGCATTGTATGCACAATTCAATAAATGTGTAATTAGTAAATAAGATTATACCTGGTAATATTAGTATGATAAATGCAAGAAGTGTTGGTCATGCATTAGTATTAGGAAAATTTAATGAGAAATAGTTTAAAAGGGTTTTATATTGGTACTCACTAGAAAACATAATGAGACTAGATAAATGTTGACCAAAACAGGGGAAGAAATTTAAATTTACAGAGGGAGCGAGAGGCACCACCTCGCTTTATATAAAAAAAATAATAAAAATAATTAGCATGTATATTTGCCTTAATCTAAAGCGTGAACAAGAACAGAGACGATGATAATAATAAATAAATTGTGAAAATTACAAAGAAATGAACAGCTGATCGTAGTGGGAATATTTAAGAAAACGTTGAACCCAGTCTAGAATAGAGATAAAAATCAGTTCACTAAACTTAAAATGTTTGTAAAAGATGAAAGAGTGCGAGTGGAGACGGAAATAGGCACACCCTTCACAGGTACAAAATTCATTTGTCGAAAACAAGTTACTTACCCAAATACGATGTGAATGACGAAGGAAATGAATGTTTAAACCAAACTTTTAAACATAATTGATAAAAAATATATATATATACAAATTAAACATGTGCTATTATAACTTCATAGTTAATGTTCTTAAAAATCTAATATTATTCTTGAGGAATAAAATGGAAGCGTTATGAGCATACGAAAATTTAAGAAAGAGGTTAAGGCATCGTCCTTTTAACAGTTTATGATTGGTGACAGATAAAAAAATATAGCGTAGACAAAGTGAAAGAATGAATTAATACAGGATCAAAGCCCGAAGGAGGCGTTTATATTATGTCCTTTTAAATGATAAACGTTCGCTCATATGGTAGCGAGAATTGTTATGGGTAGATAGAGCGACATGATTTTGATTCGACCGGTGTTGTCGAGTTGTTTACTAATGAAATATAAATTGTCGTCAAAAACGAAATTGACGAGTATGAGCTACGATGATATAAAATTCTGTATACAGCGACGGTTCTGCGCGTATGAAATGTGATATTATGTTACCGACAAGTAAATAAATAAGGATAATTTCCACCTTAATCGATTGAATAAAAATAATATGCGAATGATGAATAAAGGAGTTCTATAAAGAATAAATAGATTTTCAAGGTATTGTGAAGATCAGTCAGTGAACATGCTGAGAATAAATTTTTAATGACCACAGCTAAGGGAGCGCCTATTTAAAAAAAAAAAAGATAGATTTACAAATGAATTATTATGATGAATCGTGAAATGTTCTGAAAACTGAGATCGCGATATAAACATATATGATTCTTATTAAATACCGATATACTTATTTATAAAGGATAATCATCGGAAATTACATAGGAAACTAATTAGTAAAGTTACCATTTGATTAAAAGAGGGCAAATATGTTTACGGCAACATTAAAATCTATGTCTCATTAAATAAATAAATGACCCAAATAGAATAAATTATTAGCTAATTAGAATAAAAAAAATGTTAGTTTATAATAAGTGAGTTCCAGTGCATATGCAAAGTGTGAACCATGGAAAGTGCGAACGATATAGAGGGATGATATAAAAAAATGTGCATGACATTGCAAAAATAAACTGAGTGATATATGGAAAACGTATTATGCGAAATTACCTAGCGTGTGAGTAAAAAGTGACATAATTAAAACAGAAACAAACGTATAATAAAGTGAAAAAAAACGAGAAGATGTATGGGATATGATAAAGTACCCATAGGGTTAAAATAAGAAAAACATTTGTTGATTATAAAAAAAATAAGTAAGGTGAATCACCGATCGCAAATTGAGTTTAAATGTACATGTTTTTTTTGTTGTTGTTCTAGTGGTAATATGCAGAAAACTGTAAGTAAACCAGGGTGATATATGTTCAATAATATAATCTATTTGGTGTTTGTAAAAACATTCCCATATATGGTACTTGTAGGAAAAGTAATAGTTTAATACATTTTGGTTTGATGTAATTAGCATATTTAATTACTTCTCTTCTAAGGGGAGCTGTGTTAAAAAAAAAAAATTTATAACTTTACGTTAGTATTTTTTTTTTGTTTTAACAAGAGGCATTGTGAGACGAATATGATACGGCCCTAATAGTGATTAAGGAATATAAGAAATGAATAAATAATGAAGGAATAGAATATAGTTAAAAATAAATTAAGTTTCATGTTGGTAAATAGTTCTCACAAGAAGCGGTTGAAACCCTAAGTAAAAGAGGTCATAAACATGTAACTCCTCAAATTAGACCTGAAATGTTTAAGCTGGGTCTAGCATCAAAACTCACGTTTGGGAGAAATGTCAAACTCCAAATTTACAATCGCGAAAAGCCCAAGCTGGCAAACACTCCCTAGCCGTGAGAATAAAATCAAAAGATAGGTGGTGGTTTAAATAAAATAGTTACGCCCTTGGATGACATGTGATTAAATATTCTAACCAATCAAAATGAGAGTTAGGATATAGACCATATATGGGAATAATTGGTCCTGACTTCGATACGGAACTCATGAGGACAAAATTTAATACACTTGCACTTCTACTCGACACTTAGAAGGAAGAAGATCTTGATTGTATAGTAAAAAAATATCTTGTAACAACGATTATGGACTTAGGGAAAATCTCCCGAACTCATTAGTCATTTGCTAGTCCTCATTAGCGAAATATCGAAGGCCAGGGACAGAACAGTTTTATTTTTACTGTGTAACGTTCATTTAAATTGGCAGAGATTAATTAAATAAAATAATTCAAATAATTAGTGATTGTCTGTTCCCACGCAATTCTCCTTCCGAACCCGTTATAGATAGGAGTCTCAGCGCTCACCCTGAAACAGGAACCGACTAGCTACCGAGGAAGGGCAAGTAAATTCACAATTAAATCAAAGTGAAACCCTAGCGATATTTAACAGCCACTCCTAATTACTGCCCCACGTTACATAAATACAAAGACACTTTTTTTGGTTTTCTGATGATTCTGGCCGGGATTTTAGAAAATAAATATGAAATGATTGTATTGTCACGGGTTCTTTACAAGTATACAAAGTTTCAAGTCGATCCAATGTCTTTAAATGGGTGAAAATCGTGTTCAAAGATTCCGTTACATAAATACAAAGAAAAATAAAACGTAGTTTTATTTGATTTTCATATTTATTATATAATTCAGTGACAGCTGTTTCGGTACACTGTACCTTCTTCAGACATGTTAACAAATTATGAATTGTGTTCCAACTAATTTGTTAACATGTCTGAAGAAGGTACAGTGTACCGAAACAGCTGTCGCTGAATTATATAATAAATATGAAAATCAAATAAAACTACGTTTTATTTTTATTTAATTAATAAATATGGATTTTCATCAAGTAAACACCAACTCAATTGATTATTTAAATACAAAGACACTTTTTTTTTTGATTTTCTGATGATTCTGGCCAGGATGTTAGAAAATGAATATGAAATTATTGTATTGTCACGGGTCCTTAACAAGTATACAAAGTTTCAAGTCTATCCTATGTTTCTAAGTGGGCGAAAATCGTGTTCAAAGATTCCGTTACATAATTACAAAGACACTTTTTTTTGATTTTCTGATGATTCTGGCCAGGATTTTAGAAAATAAATATGAAATTATTGTATTGTCACGGGTCCTTTACAAGTATACAAAATTTCAAGTCGATCCAATTATTTTAAGTGGGTGAAAAACGCGTTGAAAGATTCAGTTAGATAGATAGATAGATAGATAGATAGATAGATAGATAGATAGATAGATAGATAGATAGATAGATAGATAGATAGATAGATAGATAGATAGATGATAGATAGATACAGGTCAAGCAAATATAAAGCGTGTAATGAATCAACATATCTTAATAAACTAACTCACCTCAGTCGTCGGTGTTTTTTTTTTGCAACTTCCTGTATATATATATATATATATATATATATATATATATATATATATATATATTCCTTTTGATCAGCAACTTACCACATAACAACAATGCGCTATTGAAAACGTTGAGGATTTTCCAACTTCTGGTCTGAAATACGTTTTAAACCATCCGAAAACGTTCGCAAAACCAGAAGCAGTGGGTATCAGGTTAAACGGCGGAGGTAGAACTGTCTGGTTAGCGTACAACATGCATACCTGTAGGATCAACATCATGTTCATTAATATAGGTAAACATAACATGCAAATATCAGGATTGGAATTTTAATAGTGCTGTAAAGACGACATGCGATGGAACTTAATGATATCGCTGTTAGCGGCTGTCTAATGTAGTGTTGTTTTCCAAACAGAAACAACGGAATGGAAAAGATTAAATGCGCCAGAACTCGTACAACAGTACCGCAAGGTCTTCAAGAGGCTTGTGGGAAATCTGCATTGCCTTACAGATCAGTGGCACGTGGGTAAACGTCACCTTCCATGCCACTGTTCTGGCCATCCACAGTGCCAATGTTCTGTAAAGCAGTGCAGAATCCCCGCATGCCTCTTGATGAACTTGGTGAACTGCCGTGCTGTACAACCTCTGGCACATTCAATATTAATCCAACTCAGTTGTTCCTGTTTCGAAAACGACACTACATTAGACCGCCAGCTAACAGCGATATCATTATGTTCCATCGCATGTGCCACTATTGAAGTTCCAAACCTCGCATAAAATCTCTTAATTCATAATTATAATTATGGGTATCAGATATAACCTAAGTAGGTTCATGGCCGCGCGGACATAAACTCTCCATACACCCTATCCTGAGATAATGTTTTCAAAACATTCCCTGTTTAATCTACTTCCCCCAAATCATGGTTAATGTTATTCTCCCACCTCATTATTGGTCTACGAACTGAGCGTTTTCGTTCTGGATTTCCGACAAGCTTCCATGTCTCTCTTTCATTCCCCATTAGTGTCACATGTCCTGTCCTTCGCAGTCTACGAGACTAAACTGTTCTTATTATTTGAAGAGAAAAATTATACGCTCAGACCGGGACTTGAACCCGGGACCCTTGGTTCTCTAGACCAAGTGCTCTACCAACTGAGCTACCTGAGCAAGTACCGATCTAAACGCAAATCTTTCTCTATATACACTGTAATTCCCATCCACCAAATGCTGTGAAGCCATGCTTCTATCTTGCAAATGGCGGCTCCTTTATTAAGAAGACATATTTGGGAATTATACATTACAGCCAGTACGGCTTTTTCCAAGTTTTTATTATTGATTTCGTACATCTCAATGATGGATAAATCATATTTGAAGAGAAAAATTATACGCTCAGACCGGGACTTGAACCCGGGACCCTTGGTTCTCTAGACCAAGTGCTCTACCAACTGAGCTACCTGAGCAAGTACCGATCTAAACGCAAATCTTTCTCTATATACACTGTAATTCCCATCCACCAAATGCTGTGAAGCCATGCTTCTATCTTGCAAATGGCGGCTCCTTTATTAAGAAGACATATTTGGGAATTATACATTACAGCCAGTACGGCTTTTTCCAAGTTTTTATTATTGATTTCGTACATCTCAATGATGATGATAAATCATATTTGAAGAGAAAAATTATACGCTCAGACCGGGACTTGAACCCGGGACCCTTGGTTCTCTAGACCAAGTGCTCTACCAACTGAGCTACCTGAGCAAGTACCGATCTAAACGCGCAAATCTTTCTCTATATACACTGTAATTCCCATCCACCCAAATGCTGTGAAGCCATGCTTCTATCTTGCAAATGGCGGCTCCTTTATTAAGAAGACATATTTGGGAATTATACATTACAGCCAGTACGGCTTTTTCCAAGTTTTTATTATTGATTTCGTACATCTCAATGATGGATAAATCATATTTGAAGAGAAAAATTATACGCTCAGACCGGGACTTGAACCCGGGACCCTTGGTTCTCTAGACCAAGTGCTCTACCAACTGAGCTACCTGAGCAAGTACCGATCTAAACGCAAATCTTTCTCTATATACACTGTAATTCCCATCCATCAAATGCTGTGAAGCCATGCTTATATCTTGCAAATGGCGGCTCCTTTATTAAGAAGACATATTTGGGAATTATACATTACAGCCAGTACGGCTTTTTCCAAGTTTTTATTATTGATTTCGTACATCTCAATGATGGATAAATCATATTTGAAGAGAAAAATTATATCTGGCTTCCTATAAAGACCATGCAGCTCCGTAAGTATCACTATATTTCTTCATTCTTCCGAGAACTATAATGGCTCCATCTAGATAAATTGGATCACGGTTTATTTCAAATCCTTGTGTGGTCGGCTAATCAGGTCTCAAATCTAGGTAATTTGGGACCTGGGCCCAGATAACATTTTTAAATTTCCTTACCTAAGTTGGTCATTAATTTAGTACGGTGCTATTAATTTGTTACAAAGAGAAATGAGTTAATATTTGGATAAAAAATTGATATTCTATACTACCAAGCCACATGTAAATATTCGATTGGAAAACAAGTGATTGCTAGTGTCATATTGGCAATGTGATAACGTTAACGCACTTTCCCGCTAGAGCGTATTGCCAACATGTTTACTCACATATAATATAATTATATCCCAGGTGTCCACCTACATTAGTGGCCAAGTTAGGGTGAGCTAATGGGCAAGTTAGTGTTAGTTTGGGCAAATTAGGGTGAATAAATGGGCTAGTTAGTACACCAGATTAGTTAACTTACACTTGTGTGTTAGCAGGTTTTTGTGATAAGTTGGCTACCCTGTCTGAGCAATGACTAATACGTATTTTGCATTACAAATATGGTAATTTTAGGAACAGATTTGTTTTTAATTTCAAATCATACCTCGTAGGGATATTTCCTATAATACTTAAATCATACTTACAGCTGAACGACCAAAAACCCATTCAACATCGACATTGTCGATGACTTTCTGCATTGTGTTACATAATTCTGCGATCATCATGTTGACAATCAGGAACCCACCAGGATGGAGAAAACTGAAAATCATACAAGCTTTTATAGAGTTAAACCTATTTGGAAATTTCAATACTGTTTTACATCAGGCCAGGTCTACAACAGATCAGATTTTAGTATAAGACAGATTTTAGAAAAGAAATGGGAATATAATGGTACTGTACATCAACTATACGTAGACTTAAAAAAAGCGTATGATTCAATTAAGAGGGAGAAGTTATATAGTATCCTGCTGGAGTTCGGAATTCCTAAAAAGTTAGTTAGACTTATACGAATGTGTCTAAATGGCACAAAGAGTAGGGTGCGTGTAGGCAAACAGTTTTCGGACACTTTTGAAATCCAGAATGGGTTGAAGCAAGGAGATGCACTATCTCCTCTACTATTTAATTTTGTACTAGAGCATGCCATTAAATCTTTAGAGAATGAGGAAGGCTTACAACTCAATGATATTAATAAGCTGTTAGTGTATGCTGATGATGTAGTACTATTGGCCGATAGCAAGGAGATTCTAAAGGACAACATGCACACACTAATGAGTAACATTAAGAAATTAGGACTGGAAGTAAATATCAATAAAATCAAATATATGGTCACACGTAGAAATACATTATATAATGGAAATGGACAGCTAATGACAAATGAGGGAAATTTTGAGGAAGAATAATCACAAATAGGAATGAGATGCACAAAGAAAATGACATAGGCTCAATTCTGGAAATGCGTGCTATTATGCATTGCAGAGACTCTTGATGTCCCAACTCCTTTCAAAAAACGTTAAACTGAAAATATATAAAACTATTATTCTACCAGTTATATTATATGGGTGCGAAACATGGACTCTTACTTTAAGAGAGGAAAGAAGACAGTACAAGTATTTGAGAATAAAGTAGGCCTACTTAGGAAAATTTTTGGACCAAAGAGAGATGAACAGACAGGTGAATGGAGAAGACTACATAACAATGAACTACATGGTCTTTATAGGAAGCCAGATATAATAAGAACAGTTAAGTCTCGTAGACTGCGATGAGCAGGACATGTTGCACGTATGGGGAATGAAAGACTTGTATGGAAGCTCCTTGCAGGAAAGCCAGAAGGAAAACGCCCAGTTCGTAGACCAAGAATGAGGTGGGAGAATAATATTAACAATGATTTGAGGGAAGTAGATTATACAGGGAATGATTGGACAGGATTAGCTCAGGATAGGGATGTATGGAGAGCTTATGTCCGCGCGGCCATGAACCTACGAGTTCGATAGTGCCAGTGAATAAGTAAGTTTTACATCAGGCACATACACGCAGCACTCTTGAAGGTTTGGTGAAATATGGATCTCTCGCTGAGCCTCCGCCTTCTTGATACTCTTGTATCTCGAAGTGAAGATATTTTTGCACAATACTTCTGGCGGAAATACTTTACATGTGACGCGAAAAAATTCTAAGTTCCAATCATACACCATGCGCATGCGCCAACAGACAGCGGTTTACAGTATGAAATCACGAGATGCAGCCAACATTATATTTGAACTCGCATTGTCAACAAACCTAAGAGCTAACTTAACGCAATTTAGGTACTCTAACGTGTGAAAGAATGCACGCTGATTTTATTTAGTGTAAGTTAATTAGTGCAGACTCTATGTTGGTTGCACTGTAACACAGACTGTTCGTTAAAATCAATATGGCTACCACGTCTTCATGTAGTTCAATATCGTGAAAAAAAAATGTATTGAAATAATCGTTAGAAAACATGTAAAAATCATAGAAGGCGCACTTTTAACCGAATTATAAAGTCCTCAAAATCGTGCTGCGCCTTACATCCACATACAAATTATAATATTTTAGGTTATGGTAAGTCTCTATCGTCGGACATTTGTTTCTGCATCACGAAACGTACGACTAGCATATCGGTTTCCAAACTTTCTGGCATGTAAGATAACTTTTACATTTAAACTCGCATCGAAAAGACATTCACTTGTTTAGAATTCTATCCATTACAAGCAGCCTAAATAGTAACTCTACGTTACGTACTCACTTCTGGCTTCTTACTAATTTTTCTTTTCTATTATTATTAGCTACCGATAATACAATTCTTAATGTTGTTCTCAGGAAGTACTTACAACAATGCACGCTTGATAGGAACTCTAAAAAACAGTATAGCCAACAGAAGCCAAAACATTATACTTGTTATGATGTAGTGTATCGCGATATGATCTTTACTCTTTGCTTTTCTGTCGAACATCTCCGATATTGATGTTAACCTTGCATTCGATTTTTTTTTTTTTACTTTCTAACACCTTGAATTTGGGGTGCACCTTATATTCGCGTGCGCCTTATATTCAGACATATACGGTATTTGAAGGTGTTTAATTTTATTTTAATCCCAGACTGTTATTTCATCGAACCTCAGAGGTTCCCATCTAGAGGATATATGGATGGCGACTACAAGGTACACAAGCTGAGCAAAACATTGCTTCCACTTACTTGTGTTATGCTCTTTACTTTTATATTTTCTGTATATAGCCTCTCTTGGCTAATTCTTGTTTTTTTTTCGACTCTGATGGTATTAGAGCATTCGAGGCCTACTTTCATTCCTCTCAATTGATCTAATTCTTACAACTCGTGGGCACTCATTTTAATGGGTGAGAAGGGTTAACCTTGTTATTTACATATTATGTAAACAAGGAACTAAAAAATTCCCACATAAGCTGTATGTACATCAATGCAGCCCAATTGCAACGTATACACAATATGGATTCTTCTAAAGCGAAATAAGTATACATAAATATGCAATGGATTCGCGTCATCAGCTACAGCTGGATACATGTAATTACGAATGAATGACTGTATTTCATCTTCTCACTTTCGTAGATCTAACAACATCGTCAATATGGTAAATAAAATAAAATAGGTGATAAACTCACATCCTTGTCGAACACCTTGATTTCTTAAAATTCCATCTCATATTTTAAAACCTGAACTAATATTAGGTTGTTTCATAAGTAATGTCGGTTTTTAATCTAATGTTGTGAATTTTTAAAGGTGTGTTTCAATGGAAGTTAGTTCCAAACGTGTGTGCAGTCGACGCGGACCTTTATTCTCAACGACTAGAAAGAGTCCATCAAATTTTAAAGATCGCAAACAACGATATAAAAAGTTCAGGAATCTGGAGGAATCGAACTGCTACCACACCCTGCATACAACTCTGATCTTCCACCTTCAGATTACCATCTGTTTCCATCCATGGCCCATTTCGAAAACATCGAAACCATTAAAGCTATGGAAATGAGTCTCAACCATTTCTTTGCTTCAAAATCAGATATTGTATCGTTGCGGATAATAAACTTCGCTGTAAGATGGCTCAAGACAATAGAATCTGATGGTCTGTACTAAGAAAGTAGTTTAATTTCTTGTCGAAAACATTCCAAATAAAATATTATTTAAAATACGACTACTCATAAGACAGTATTTGTAATTATTTTGGCAATTATATACCGTGTCCATAAAGTATTTTCAACATTACAACTTCCTATAAGATGAAAACTATAAAAGTTAGAGTTGTGTGGTGTGTGGCAGATGCAAGAAGAGTTCTCAAAGTTTTTTAAAGTATATTCTACAGTAACATCAAACCAGGAGAAAGCGCAATGTGTTTATGGTACCATGAGACATGGTCACAATTTGAGAAAAGTAGATTATACAGGGAATGATTGGAAAACCATTAGCTTAGGACAAACATGTATGGAGAGCCTATGTGTGCGTGCCCATGAACCTATGGGTTCGATAGAGCCAGTTTTATATAAAGTTTTACTGTAGTGAAAAAAAATGAAAGTATACTTCGTGCACAGAACTACTGTATGTCGAGAAATTGAATATCGCTTAGATGTTTTGCGGGCGACAAGAGGTGCACATGTGGAAGTACACTGACATTGCTTTACAAACTTTGAGAATTTGTTTTTCATCTGTAACAAACTACACAACTCTAACCTTTATAGTTTTCATCTTACGGGAAGTTGTAATGTTGGAAAGACTTTGTGGACACGGTGTATATCAACTCTTGACGAGAACATAATTTCCTTATTGTAAAACCATATCACGCGCGCGCACACACACACACACACACACACACACACACATCGAATTTACTAAATATTGAAGGTGGATTACTTACATGCAAAACATATGTGTCCGACAGCCTCCGTGAAATCATGGTAATTTGTGACAGGTTTGCCCTCGCCGTTGTCTGGAAGATTTTCGATGACAACATCAGCTGATTCTATTGGACTCATGCAAAAAATAGCCCAAAATAAAGTCTTTAATGTAAGTCGAAAGTTGACGAATGAGTCCACTTGTTGAGTCTTGACTCCGGTTGACTTGTCTTCTAGGATCATTCCCTCGTAGTAATTGTAGAATTTACAGAGTCCTAAATGATAAAATTTAATTATAAATAGAGGAGATAGTTAGCCCGGGTTCGATCCCCGTTCGAGACAAGTTTCCTGTGTGAAGTTACTATACAATATAACAAGAGGGACGGGAAGTTGCAGGGCATAATGAGGAAGGAAAAGCAGGGACAGCTCATTTTTAAGTAGTAACATGGTTGTCGGATTATTCATTTGGTCAACGACTGCTGTGAGTGCCGGATCATTTAAAAAGTATAGTATTTGCCAGCGCTCCCTTCCCAGTCAAGAAACACAATACAGGGGATAGAAAGTAGCAACATAGTAAGAGAAGAAAAAAATCGACAGCATATTTCTAGCATATTTTCCGCGTGCATATTTAACTTAGGAGCGTAATTACTGCGCAGATGCTGAGGAAATAATTGTATATTACGATGCGAGGTTGGGAAATGGTTTTTACAGAAGCGAGGAAATTTAATTTCCGAGATTCTGTGAAACACTTCACAAACGCGCGTTGTACATTATTTTTGCGCTATGGTATTTTCAAAATAATAAATAATAGTAAAATAATAACATCTTTGTTGGAAATATTTGCGTTCATTATAAACAACTGACTAACGTTAACAGTCTGGCCAATATTGTTTATTTTTTATTATTTCACTCACCTCATACTTCATAATTCATAGCAGACCCTGGGTTTCTTCACATAATTTGTGACATTGTCAATGCTGCGTCACGTTCACAACTGACGTCCAATAAACAATATTAAAGAACCTCATAGTGTTATTTCCTATCTACATAACTTAGTCTGGCCAATGTTTATTAGTTGAGACTACAACAGGCCGTGACACCAGTCAGTTATAAAATGGCGGCAAGTACGAATTTATTGTTTTATATTGTTTCAAATAAAAGTTGAGTTCATTTCAAATGAAATGATTTGTTTCGTATAATGTACATTAACACTACCTTTTGGATATATTTTTGTATATAGGCTACATTGTACGTAATATAGATACATTGTACGTAATATAAATAGAGGGCAGTGGTTTTACTTCCCACACGTGGTTTGTAATATGTAATATTACAGTATAGTTATTTAGGTTGGCAACCTCAAAATGTTGGAAGTTGAACTTTCAATCATGGTCGTCATTGCTGTAAGTACGACAAAACACAGATTTATGTTATGTTTTGAGAAACTTTTAAAAGTTTAAACATGAAGTTTAATAAATTTTATAAACTGATGACACTTATGAGACTAAGCTAGTTCTATTAGTCCATTATGGCTCGCCATTTATACTATACATTACCATAGACTATGACAAGATAGGCGTGAAGCAAGTTTCACGTACATGCCACAAGCGGCGCTAGTATAAAACTAACCTTCTGACATCTAATATATTGCTGTGGTACTGGTATAAAATTCAGCACCGTCTGGTGATAAAATTATAAATTAGTAGATATAATACACAAATTTTACCTCTTAGATTTTTTTTCATATAAAGTCTTGGAGCCAGCTGAATATTTAAATCCCACTTTCTATTTTTTTACAATATATGTATCGGAAATTCAATTTACAAAATGGCTAATTTCCCTTAATCCCGAGTACTCTGTGAACACGCCGTACGCCTTGCATTTGTTTCATTAGTTACAGATTCTGTTATTATGAACTAAAAGCCCTACCACTCCTTCGTTCATTGTAGTTCCTCCGAAATGTTTAGGTGTCACTGTACGCAGCTTCTTATCTTGGTATGTTCTGTGTACAGTACTTCAGTGGTAAAATTATAGTTAAATTTCCTCCTGTTATTAAATGGAGGACAATTATTTATTGATACATCTAACCCGGATACTGTGTATGGCATAATACTAAGATAATAACAATTATATTGTTTGAAAATACAAGAGGAAGTAACATTATGAGGTTATACTTAGTAAATATAATTAATCATTAAGTTTGGGGAAGAAACTACATACATAAGAACAAGGAGAGAATCATGAATTTTGGAATTCAATTAGCAAGTTCATTGGACCACAGAAAGAGGGAGCAGGAGTCAAGATCCAGGACCGACAACTTGAGAAAAATTAGTCTGTAATAGCTGAGGATGGGGCTAACATGCCTTGAAACATGTGTCCAACAGAAACAACCATGCGAGATAAGAATATACTGACCAAACTTAATGATTAATTATTAATTGTACGGAAGAGGCTAGTAAAGTGCTTTGTGTGGAGTGTAGCATTATATGGTGCAGAGACTTGGACATTACGATGGAATGAGGAAAAGCGACTGAAACTGTTGAGACGTGGATATGGAGAAGGATGGAACGCATAAAATGGACAAAGTAAAAAAATAAAGATGTGCTAGACAGAGTGGGTGAAGGAAGAACAATGCTGGAACTCATAAAGAAGAGGAAAAGAAATTGGATTGGTCACTGGCTAAGAACAACGGAAAGAAAGTTAGAGGCAGAAAAAGACATTAGATGATGGACATCATCATCAACAACAAGGATTAGGCCCAATGGCCTGTTCCGATCTCATTATAGGTCGAATTGGTCCTTCCATCTCTTCAATGGTCTTCCCAATATTCATCTCCCTTTTGGTTTATAATAATACATTCTTCTTGGTATGCGCTGTTCATTCATTCGTAATACGTGCTGAAGATAAACATTTTGATAATATTTTATTCTTTCACAGAGATTAAATATATTAAGTTCTGTTCTTATATCTTCGTTTTTCTTTTTATCGGTCCTTTGGTATCCTGCTATTGCTCTCAATATCTTCATTTCAGCAGCCTCTATTTGTTTACTATCTACCTTTGTTTAGATGATGGACAATATTAAAATAAATGGTTTTTATGCGGATAAAAAAAAAGAAAGCTGAGTTAAGGAAAGGGTGGAGAATGCTGAGTTTGCAGTGAAAGACCTGCTCTTGGGCAGAATACTATGTATGTATGTATGTATGTATGTATGTATGTATGTATGTATGTATGTATGTATGTATGTATGTATGTATGTATGTATGTATGTATGTATGTATGTATGTATGTATGTATGTATGTATGTATGTATGTATGTATGTATGTATGTATGTATGTATGTATGTATGTATGTATGTATGTATGTATGTATGTATGTATGTATGTATGTATGTATTGTTGATAAATCCGTTTTTCTTCCGTAGCTAAGACTCGGAAGATATGGTAGAACCTATTCCTCTGTAAACATAAATTACAGTCTAGTTTTGAAAAAGATACCAACATTTTTGTAATATGTAATTTCGAATCATGTGATGTGACCTTACCTGCAGAAAATGCTAGTATTATCACCATTAAAAGGATGAAGAACTTCAGAATATCTTGTGACATCATTTTTCCAAGAGATACCTGCAATCAATTTGTTGTGGTTATTATAAAATTAATCTTAGCAGATTTCCTTTGATACCATTTTTTTTTCTAGAGCGTATATTTAGAGTTTAGAGGAAAGTGCGGGCATGCAACTCAATGGTTGTTGATATATGTTGATGATACAGTAGTTAGGAAATGATAAAAGCCAACACACTCATTACACTTATATTAATTGTACTAAGAAACTTGGATTGGAAATAAATATGAATAAAACTAAGTATATGGTAATACATATAAATACCGTATTAAATGGAATAGGCACTTAACAACAAATGAGGGAAATTTTATTGAAATAGGAGAATTCAAATATCTAGGAACAGTAATTACAAACAATAATGAGGTGCCAAGGAATTAAACATACGTTCAACAGTGGAATTTCATGATATTATGCATTACCGGATTTATTGTCGTCCCAACTTCTCTCTAAAAATGTTAAAATAAAACTATTTAAAACTGTTATTCTTCCAGTTATACTACACGAATGCCAAACCGCGGTGTATTACTTAAAAAGAGGAGAAAAAATTACGAGTATTTAAGAATAAAGTGATTGATTAATTTTAATAAAAGGTGACGAATTGGGGAAACTATATAGCATTGACCTCCACGATATTTAAGGAAAACTACGATCTTCATGGGAAACCAGACATAATAAGAACAATTAAATGTTATAGACCATGATGGGCGGGACATGTGGAACGATTGGGGAATGAAAGACGTGCATGGAAGCATCTTGTAGGAAAACCAGAGGGAAAACGCCCAGAATGAGGTGGGAGAATAACATTAACTATGATTTGAGAGAAGTAGATTATACAGGGAATGTTTGGAAAACATTAGCTCAGGATTGGGATATATGGAGAGCTTATGCCCGCGCGGCCACGAACCTACGGGTTCGATACTGCCAGTGAGTTAGTTATAAATACGTAGTGAAGATTGACTTAAACTTTAAATGTATTTTTTTTTTCCAAAATACATAATGGCGCATAGCCGGTTGGTGCATAACGCCGGCCAATTAGTTAGAAATACCATATCAATATACAAGTACTGTGAAGTAAAAATATGGTATAAAGACAATTGTTGGTATCAGAAATAGATAATGTTGTCGATGTTGTGACCATATATATATATATATATATATATATATACAAGCTATAGAGAAAACACAAATAGTTACCTGTAATGGACCAAGATTAAGGTTAAGTTGTAACAGCAGTAACACGCGACCAAAAGCAAAAATAGTAGCAACAGCGAAGAACCCTTCGGCAATTAACGTTGGTTCCAGATGGTTCCACAATTTTCGTTCCAAATCTGCATTACCACTTTTCTTCACGTCCATATACGCAGAAATCCAGAATAATATGGCTATGCAGAACAAACATTCCATCACCATGTCGTACCTGCATTTTACATGCAGTGTCAACTACTATATTCTACACTCAACAGTCAACATACTAAACTAGACAACAACATTTAGGCAACTTTTGTTTCTCCTGGTTTTACGTAATTCCGAAGGACTGAAATTATTAAGGTTGTTCTCATAAAATAGTACCGTATGTTACGATGCGAGGCGGAAGTGTTTTTTACAGAATCGAGGAAAAATGTTTAATTTCCGAGATTCTGTAAAACACTTCACAAACGTGCATTGTACATTATTTTTTGCGCGATGGTGTTTTCAAAATAATAAATAATAGTAAAATAATATCTTTGTTGGAAATATTTGCGTTTATTATAAACAATTGACTAACGTTAACAATGTGGGCAGTGTCTATTAGTTGAAACAATAGGAGGCCTTGAGAACAATAATTATTGATATCATGGCCGCAAGTACGTATTTATTGTTTTATATTGTTTCAAATAAAGATCAGTGCATTTAAAATGCAGTGATTTGTTTTGTATAATGTATATTAACACTACCTTTTGGATATTTTCTGTATATACATTGTACGTAGTATACATAGAGGGCAGTGGTTTTACTTCCCGCACGTGGGTGTAAATGTAATATTACAATATAGTTATTTAGGTTGGCAACCCCGAAATGTAGGAAGTTGAACTTTCAATAATGGTCGCCATTGCTGGTAAGTACGACAAAACTCACTATCGCGCAAAAATATATATTTTTTTTTAATAGGGATCCTCATATATCTTATCTGATAGACTCCGAAAATGACTATGACAAAGAGTGTGTGTGTGTATAAGCCTATATATATATATGTGTATGTGTGTGTGTGTGCGTGCGTGCGTGCGTGTGTGTGTGTGTACTAGCGGACCCGGCAGACGTTGCCCTGCCCGAGCGTTCAATTCTCGTGTGATGGCCGGACGATAAAAATAAGTTACTTTTTTACCATAAAATTCACTAATTAAGACGTAATTAGATATTATTAAATAAGTTCGCAAGAAAACTCTTCACTGACATCTGTTGTGGCTCAAAAAGCGTGCACGATAATGTCATATTTTTGTTTTTGCACGGAAAATAACGATAATGCAGATGACTTCACATTTGACATAAAAAAATCCTATAACCCGATCATAGTGCCACCTATAGAGTCCAATTCTGAATCTAAACCATCCAGGGACCCACTCACCCACTCAAACACACACACACACACAATTTCATCAAAATCAGTCCAGTTGTTTAGGCAGTTTTTGATTTCGGGTTTCAAGTAAACCTCTATTCCTAAGTATAGGATTTCGCTCATTTTTTGATAATACCTACTTCTGTTTATTTCAATAGGATATACTGAGTTTCGTTGTGAAGCATCGAATACTGTGACCACTATAATAGAGCGATTTTTAAATTTTCACTTCAGGGAACTCCTACACCTAATGGTTTTAGACGGTCCATTTGTGAATCTAAACCATCCAGAGACCCACTCAAAGACACACAAATAATTTCATCAAGATCGGTCCAGGCGTTTAGGCAGTTTTTAATCTCGGATTTCAGGTAAACCTTCACTTCTAATTGTCGGGTTTCGCTTATTTTTTGATAATATCTATCTCGGATTATTTTAATAGGATATGCTGAGTTTTGTTGTGAAACATCGAAAATTGTGACAGCTAGAGTGGTTTTTAAATGTTCACTTCAGGTGAACTCCTAAACCTAATGATTTTAGAACATACGTAATAGATAACGGCTAAACACTCGCGCACCTGAAACTCTGTATATACAAGTTTTCACGAAGGTCGGTTGAACGGTTTAGGAGTCTATAAAGGACACACATACATACATTATTTTTTTATATTCATAGATACGTTAGGCTTACCATATACTTTCTTACTTAATAGATTGCCTCATAAGTAATGTCGAATTTTTATGCGATGTTGTGTGTCTGGTTTAATCTTGAAGGTGTGATTCACTGGGATATGTTCCAAACGAGCCTGGAGCCAATGAGGATTTTATTCTCAACAACTGGAACGAGTTTATGCAATTTTAAGACGGTGATACCGCACCATTATTTAACCGAAACAGAATTCTCTTGCAGGACAATGTTACTACACCCACCACAGAGTCCTGATGTTGCGCCTTCAGATTACCATCTGTTTCGATCCATGACCTTTTCTTGATTGAATTCCGAAAACATTGAAGCTGTAGAAGTGGGTATCAACGAATTCTCTGGATCAAAAACCAGAGACTGGTACTGCTGCAGGATTATAAATCTTGCTGAAATGTGTCTCGTGACCGTAGCATCTGATGGTCTGTACTTTGAAGATAAGTTTAATTTATTGTCAGAAAACATTACAAATAAAATTTTATTTACAAAATATTACTTATGAGAAAGTATCTGTAATATTTATCTTATAAAATAGACCTACTTACCAGTTCACTAGAACTCTGATGAATCTTCGTGGGCCCAGGCGCAAGGCTAGTATTGTAGTATTCCAAATGTAGCCTACAATATACAGTACCAGAGGAATCTCCAAACCTGTAAATTTGTATAAACATTATAATATGCTGTGATAAGAGAAGTGGAACTAAATATGCAAATTAAGTTATATAAAAGGCGATAATGAGCACATATTAAAAGTCAACACACATTCTATTAAATAAAAAAACTCAATGGAGCAACAGGCCTTGAAGGTTTTTACTTGTAGCCGGCTGCTGGGCACACATCCATCTCTGTTAATCACAGAGGTATACCTCTTCCGAGCCATGGTCATGTAAACAAACCAGATGTATGACTGCATTTTCGTTGGTCGAATAATGGCTTTATCTTTAACAGTTTAAGAAAATATAGTTCGCTCTCTCTAACATTCGAAATAAAGGAAATAAAAATATAGGCTATAGTACATAGATCTCTATGTAAGTTATGTGGGAAAATCTTAAAATATATAATTACAATTTTAATAGGCCTATATTAAATGAGCATTGTTTTATTCTTAAGCATGCGCAATGCGGAATACTTTGGAATTTCAATTGTTTAAAAATTTAAAAAATGTAGATTTTATTAGACATTGGAAAGGAACGCATGTGAAAAACAAATTATTTTTAATATTTTCAAACAGTTTAGTGTAAATATTCCACATTAGCCAATGAGGATATGGTGAAAATAATAGCAGAATTTACATGTGAGTCAGCATGGAACATAAATTCTGCTCATAATGAAATTGTACCGGGAAATAAAGGTTATCTATTGACATCATGAAATAAGCATAAATATCTATTTAAGTAGGCCCATATATAACTCTTTTAAATAAGTAAATAAATAAATAAGAAATGGAAGAAGTTCCTAATTATTGGTACTATCTAATCGTATATTTAGGCCGGTATTCAAGAACCAAACTTTCCGCGAAGAGCAATTCTCAGCCCGTCTCCGTGGTTAATTTTGTGGGTCATGCAGAACCTACGCTCACTCTATTCAACATCATGTGTTAACAGATATTCATTAAAAAAAAGTTTCCAAGAACAATTGAAAGGTGAGAGCCTCAGCTTACGGAAGACGGAGATGGCATGGCTTACAGACCTTGGTTGTTGAATACCGGTTTAGTCTTACTCCATACTTCCCTAAAATACGATGTTGCCTGAGAACATTGTTTCTATCGTACACAATTCAATCATATGGCGGTTAAAAATATTATCTCGGTCTCCTTAGTAGACTGAGTCGGCGGAATAATATCTTATGCAAGTTTGTTTGCAGTATAACTGGAACTTAGCTCGGAATTAGTATAGATGATCATCCAGCCATTATATGGGTGAATGTTGATCATCATATTGTATCCCCCAGCCGTTATAGTTTTCGTAACTTCGAGTCGCTACTTATTGTAGTTGTCTAAATACTTCATGATGCTGGGTGGACACCAGTCCCATACTGGCGAAATTCCATAAGCAATTTCGACCCGTAGTTGTGCTTTAATGGATCATACCTTAAACTAGTCGAGTGCTGTGCGAGAATAAAAATGATAGTTGATAGTATGTTACCTGTGTTTGGAGGTCCTTTCTTCTGATTGACTTTGTCTTGATTTGATTCCATAAACAGTAGCAGGAGAAATATCACATAGGATGCAACACTGTTGAGCATTTTGTTTATAGGCAGACGATGAAATTTTACTGTATCACTGAGTGGTAAAAATATGCAAAAAACTGTAATATATGGGAGCATGATCATGCGCGGAAATATTATCAATAACTTTAATAATTCTGATTTCTTTCTCCATTCATGCCAGTCCCCACTCCAATCAGCGTCCAATACCTGCAAAAATTAGGAATATTCACTATAGGCTAGATAAGTTGGCGAAAAACATTCATTTATTCGAGAAAATTAAATCAGCAATGTTTCCAATGTGATAATCAGGAGAAAAATCGTTGAAATATTACATATATGTTTTGGAGAAAATCGGTTTGAGACTTCAAGGTGAAAAAAAATCGGTAAATGTGCAAAAAAGTTTTTTTTTTTCACTTTTTAGGTGTAAAAAGTTATCGAAAAAAGTGGCACATAATAGCGCTCAGAAGACGAAAAGAATAAGGCTTGTCGATTGAAATCTGTAGATAACTTTATGCAAAATAAATACTATAAATAAATAATGTCAAAAGTGCCGTTTTTCAGCAATTAATTATCAAGCCCTTAATCAACGTCGAGATTTGCACCGGAGTTGAAATTAAAGTATTTTATGTCACCTATTTATTAAAAAAATGACTCCATAGCAAATGTTTAAAGTGCTTTATGAAGACCTAAAAAAGCCTAAAAAATCGGACTATTGGTCATAGAATATAACGGGGAAACGCGCAAGATCGCTACAGCGCTCGAGCAGCCGGAGCATCGAGAGTGTTCCCCCACCATGTGAACCCTTCCTCTCCGGCGCGGCGGCGCGTCAGACCGGCGAGAAAAAAAAAAGAATTACCTAGAAACTAGTCCTGGAAAAGATAGAAATATGAGGTGCGGTGTAAAACCTGTTTAATCTAATAATTACCAATTTACTCGTAGGTTATTGTATTTAACTTACCTCTTGAGTGTTTGGATGTGCCACAAATTCCTTTTGATTATAATCCATAGCGAGCATAAGTCGAGGAAACTTAACCTGTCCTGCGAAATCACATCCATCCCATTGATTTAGAACATCTTCCACTTCTGCAGAATCTCTGCAACACCCTAAAAATAAAACTCAATTTTCAAATTAACTATCGATATGGGGAATCAAACAGTGATGAGATATAATCAAAAAACAATATCTCCGATTTAGTACAGCACCGTAGCCGAGTGGTTAAGGCAAGATATCTTGGCGCAGAGCTACGAGACTTGCGCTGGTTTGGGTATCCACAGGGGAAGAAATTTTCTCATGGAATTTCGATGGTGCCTTCATGAGGCATTTTGGTAGCTACAATAAATAGCGGTTCCAGGTTGAGAAAACCAGTAGTAACGGTTGGAGACTCGATATGCTGACCAAATGTGACCCCGAATACTGGCTGGATGATCTTCTACCTCTGTGATTAACACATGTGGAAGTGAAGCCAAGAGCCTTAAAAATCGCTCTAGCGGTTAGAATGTTCGATGTTTCGCAACGAAACTCAGTATATCGTATTAAAATAAACCGAATTAGATATCAAAATATGAGCGAAATCCGATAATTAAAAATGGATGTTTACCTAAAATCTGAAATTAAAAACTGCCTAAATGACTTGACCGATTTTGATTAAATTATTTGTGTGTGTTTGAGTGGGTCCCTGGATGTTTTCGATTCACAATTAGACCATCTAAAACCATTAGGTGTAGAGGTTCACCTGAAGTGAAAATTTAAAAATCGCTCTAGCGGTCACAATTTTCGAGTATTCACAACGAAAGTCAGTATATCCTATTAAAATAAACTGAGGTAGGTGTTATCCAAAAATGAGCGAAATCCGACAATTAGAACTGGAGGTTTACGTGTAATCCGAAATTAAAACTAACTAGCAACTGCCATGTTTGGTTCGTCTCAGCGTATTCCATACTATTTAATATGAATCTTTAATATTTCATTTATTTAGGCGTAGCAACGCACGCCCGGTATTAGCTAGTATACCTTAAATTTTAAACTTGCCTATGAGTTCCACAGCAAAAGCCTTGACTTCCTGAGCGAGTTTTCTGTAAGCCCCACGTAGCTGGAGAATTGTTTTAGAACAATCGATGAGTCCTACGTTGAGTTTGAAAGCTGTGAGAATCGGGTCCATAGAGGATTGACAGATGTAGGCTGGATTACTGATGGCTTGGTAAACACTCAGATGTTGGTTTGCTGTTCTTAAACCATCGTCATGTCTCGATTCTTCTCTAATAACAACATTTAGCGTAATATCAAAGCAAATGGGCACATAATAGGCTTAATTATAGAGATGTTCCCAACCTTTAGGGCCAAAATTACACAGACGATAGCATTGGAGCATTTTGACAAGAGAACAGTGGTCGGAAAAGAATATTTTGGACGCTACGCCATCTTGAAAGTATGTGAGGGACGTTTCTGTAAGCTGCTTAATTGTCATAAGTAATGTCACGAGTGATTTCCAAATTATCGATAAATTCACGAAGTGACGAGTGAATTTATCTAGAGGATTTGGAAATCAAGAGTGGCATTTGTTAGGACTATTTAACGAATAAAATTAAGCTGTTTACCCACAAATCATTATTTAAATATAGTTATTTTAAAAAATATATATATTTAATGTTAACAGCGATGTTTGAAAACAAATGATACATGTTTGGTTATATTTAATTTGTTCATCTACTGCAACTTGATCATATTATCAATTGCCAAGTAGGATCGCAATATTATAAGAATGCACCCTAGTGGAGAAAAAAATGAAACACATCAAACTATATGTTATAACCAACATTATAGGTTATTAACTATTTTTTAGGAAACAACTCAGTAAAATCATTATTTAAAAACAAATTTATTGAACACAATTATCATATGTGTAGTTCGAAGGAATCTGTTCATTATTTGCTATATTCAACGTATTTGAGTGGAGTCAGTCACTGCAAAATAACGCTCCTACATGTTTAGATTATTAAAAAGGATGAGCTTTCTTAATTTAGGTAAACAGAAATCGATAAATAGCAAGGTGAAGCACGACTGTCATTGGTTGTAAAACAAAATTCATTGAAACGTGATTGGTCATTGACTCCCATTTGGGGCATGAGTTAAATAGACGTAACAAACTGCCTGGCACTTTCATTTATTTGTTTTGTTTACAGTGCATGACTGACTGTCAAAGATAGAGCATTACTTGTCACAGGAACTTGCAGACATGCATGTAATATACGGTGCAGCAGAATGTAGAAGTTTCCCAACAACAGGTGTCATCCAAATTGAAAGACATTATTGCCGTGGATAAAAACTTATGAGAGACAAGCTCATTCAAGCCACAAAGAGCTGGTCAGGGAGAAAATGTAGAACTGTTCGGACACCAGGTGTGGAGGAGATAGTGTTGAATCGTGTGGCAGATAAGCCACGATCATCTGAACAATACATTTCCTAATCGTTGGATTGGAAGGGGAAGTCCTGTATCATGACCAGCGCAATCGTCGGATCTCACTCCTCTGAACTTTTTCTTATGGGGCACATGAAGACGATGGTGTATGAAACTCCGGTAGAAACTGAAGAGTAGCTGTTTGCTAGGGTCCTAGCTGCCGCTGTCATTATGCAACAGACACCAAGGAATTTGGAGAGGGTGCGACAAAATGTCATGCGTCGTTGTAATGCATGTATTGAGACAGGTTGTCGCCATTATCAACAAATCCTCTGAGCTCTAAGTTGGTGATGAGTGTAAGCAACAGCTTGCAATTGATCTCCAAGATGGCCTGACATCCAAAATATTAATTTCCGACCCCTGGTCCCTCGTGCAAAATATTAATTTCCGACCCCTGGTCCCTCATGTCAAAATGCTCCAAGTAGTTATTTATCGTCTGTATAATTTTGACCCTAAAGGTTGGAGACACTCTGTATAATAATAGTAATAATAATCTACATCTGCAAAGGCGTAACAGTCCAATGTTGGACATTAGCCTCTCCTTTGTTAGGAGTTACTACACACAGTTAATTTAGTTACGCTTATATTCCTAGAGATGTCAATAATGGTACGCAGTCAACATACCGACCCAATGAGATATCTAGTAGGCAACTAAGGTATTACTAGGATTAAGAAGTTCGATAAATTTTGCACAGAGGCTTTTTTATTCAGGCTTGCGGTTCTTTTACGAACCTGAAAATCTTCAGACCCAGGATCCTCGCCTTAAAGTTCCTCGCAGTTTTCGATGTTTCATAACGAAACCCAGTATATCCTATTAAAATAAACCGAGCTAGGTATTAATAAAAAATGAGCGAAACCCGATAATTAGAAGTGGAGGTTTACTTGAAATCCGAAATTAAAAACTGCCTAAACGGCTGGACCGATTTCGATGAAATTTTTGGTGTGTGTTTGGGTGGGTCCCTGGATGGTTTAGATTCACAATTGGACCCTCTAAACCATTAGATATAGGAGTTCGCCTGAAGTGAAAATTTAAACATCGCTCTAGCGGTCACAATTTTCGATGTTTCACAACGAAACCCAGTATATCCTATTAAAATAAACCGAGGTAAATATCATCGAAAAATGATGTGAAATCCGACAATTATAAATGGAGGTTTACCTGAAATCCGAAATTAAAAACTGACTAGCAACCGCCATGTTTGGTTCGTCTCAGCGTATACCATGCAATTTAATTAACCTTTATTATTTCACTTTTATTAAATTAAAGAAATTGCAATGGGCTGGCCATGTACAAAGGTTCTCAACAGACCGAGTACCAAAAAAAGGTGCTTACAGACGTTTTATGGGGAATAGACGAGTTGGAAGACCGAAAAAACTATGAGAGGATGGTATTAAGGAAGATGCTGCAAACCTACTTATATAGTGTCGCAACTGGAGGCTTGCTGCGCAAAATAGAAATGATTGGAGGCATAAGTTAAGGGAGACCAAAGCTCCGATTTTAGCCAATCAGCCATTGGATGGATGGATTTCATTTATTTAGGCATTGCAACGCACGCCAGGTATTAACTAGCGTTCGTATATAGTTGAGATTCAAGCGAAAGTATAGATAATGACTTCTTGCAGCAGAAGCACTCTCATGAATTCTTGTGAACGCAGTTTCACTATTTATTAGGCGCTCGTGCTTGCTTTAGAATATTTGCCTATGTTAGCGGTTTCCAACCTTTTTTGGATTAGCGAACTGCTTCCACAACGATCTGAGATGGGTGAACCACTGACTTTTAAATATACATACAGTAAACATGCATAAAATTTAATTCCAAGCAAAAGCCTTAATAACTTTAAATTAACTTAACCCTTAACCGTTAACCTAAAGTTACCCTAGTTACAGCTTAAAAGTTTCGCAACGTGTAGGCCTAGTTGTAGCGAAATCAAATGCATTCCTAACGTTGTTACATAACTGTAAATCAGGCATTCGCGGTAAATATTAAATATTGTGCAAATGATGTAATAAATTTCCGATGTTACACATATGCAACAAGGGACATTATAGGGTTAATTTAACTTTAAATTAACAATAATAATAATATATTATTATTATTTTATTATTATTATTATTATTATTATTATTATTATTATTATTATTATATTATTACAATGTTGCAGAAATGATGGAAACAATAATACACCTAACCTCGAAACCCGCCATTACGGAAAACTTTTGGTGAACCCCTTGTAATATTTTGCGAAGCCCCTGGGGGTTCGCGAACCGAAGGTTGGGAAACGATGGCCTAAGTAGTTCAATAATAGATCACCAGCACGTAAAGATGGAGATCTTGGATTCAAATAAGGGAAGAGGTTCAATTTTTTGCTCTAAAATGATGTTATGTAAATGTTAGTTGCTATAAACATACTTGCACTGTGCGCAGAAACATCTGGGGTGATGGGGATGGATGATCTCGTGGCCTCTCTCCAGTAACATGCCAATTATCTCGTAGTGGCCGCAGATTGCTGCCTGTATCAGGGGTGTTATGTACGAGGGGAACTCCGTACTGTCTGGGCAACCTTCGAATTCAAGATCCGGTCGTACATTGGCCATTGCATCTAGTATCTTGCGCAAAATATTGATTTGATCGTCTCTTACAGCGTACAGTGCACAATCACCGAACTCAATTTCAGGTTGAGCGAGAAGGAAATCCACCATTTCTTCATTGTGTCGTTTTACTGCTATTTGGAGTGCTGTAACTCCCTGTAAAGAAGATATTTCTGCATTAAATAGCCTATAGATAGCTGAGGGAATTTTGAAGAAGTGGCCGAATTCAAATATCTAGAAACAATAATTACAAATAGGAACGAGATGAACAAATAAATTAGACATATATTCATTTCTGGAAATGAGTGCTATTATGCATTACAGGGACTCTTGTCCCAATTCCTTTAAATAACGATACACTGAAAATATATAAAACTGTTATTCTCCCAGTTATATTATATGGATGCGAAACATGGACTCTTACTTTAAGGGAGGAAATAAGATTACGAGTATTTGATAATAAAGTTCTTAGGACAATTTTTGGGCCAAAAAGAGATGAACAGACAGGTGAATGGAGTAAACTACATAACATTGAGCTACATGAACTTTATAGGAATTATATAAAGGTACGTACACATATGCGCCCCGCGCGCTGCTCATGTTATGTTCGTCGAAATTTATTTTCTTCTGGATAGGATACTGAGGAATTTTTACCTGTATATCATATTACATTGTCAAATAATTTCAAAACTCAATCACTTCAAAAATATTTTTAACCAATTATCGAAATTTTATTTTAAAAAATTGAAAAATATGAAGGAATATTAAATTGTTACTAAAATATGAACATTTCGCCAAAATATTATGAAATATAAAAAAAATGTTGGTTTTATTTGATTCTATAGATTATAAAATGTAAAGATACTATATGGAGCAACAAAAATGTTTATAGAACTCAAAAGTAGTATTACAATATATTAATTTTAATATCAACATAAGTACAATTTGCAAATGTAATACATTACAAAATTATGTATAGTACCAGTATTATTTTATTCTTTGGCATATTTCTCATTTGAGTGAATTTTTTAAGTAGATTGCTGTCGTTGTTTAAGAGGTCATGAATTTTTTCACAAGAATTTGTTAAATTATATTTCACACATAAAATAACTTTCAAAGTCTCAACACTCAATTGCGATTTTTTTATGTCCACACTTTATTTACCAAACAATGGTGGTCGAATCAACAATGTATACTTTGATAAGCAGTTCTCAACAGTGATTTGTTATTATTAAAGTTTAACATTATAAAATTAACAAAAATAATATAGCCTAAAACTCATATCCTGGCGAAATAGCTACATGGGCGCCGAAAACCGTATATTCCCTTTCCATTCTCCCGCCGTTACCTAGCTTGTCGTTCATTCTTTCCCAAAAATCGGGACTTTTTTTAAAATGCCGCGGGACAAATTGTTAAAAATCGGGACGACTGGTCACCTTAAACAATACGCTTATTACTGGTATGTGTTTATATATTCTATTATTTTGTGATACTTCATAGATAACATTATGAAATGAACGTGTTTAGTACACACGAAAAACAAAACATATAACACTGAAAGAAAAACAGGCATGCTGTAACAATATTGTGAAATCATTTTTTTTAATTCCTTAGAGTAAAAAATATCGATAGACATCAACGTGCACACTGACCTGACGATCTTCACTATTTATTGTAGCGCCAAACCAACAATACTAAGTTATGTGTCAACAATATTTTACTTTTCTCTCGCCGGTAGGAAGAAAGTAAAGTAATTATCATCTTCCTGCATGTACCCGGAGATATTATCCATTTTATCTCCTATTTCCCTCCAGGCATCTCCTTTCAATGATTTTTTTAAAATGGTCCTTATGTTGAGGATCCCACAATAATTGTTTGTTTCTATAAAGATCAACAAGTTTTAACATGTTTCCCTCTGACCACTCCATACTCAAATAATAATAGGGTGCGCGCCGAAAACAACGAACCTCTCAAGTACCCGTCCAAATCTAAACAGCGGAGCGCAAGTGTGTACGGGCCTTAATAAGAACAGTTAAGTCTCATAGACTGCGATGGGCAGGACACGAGCAGGGAATGAAGAAAATGGAGAAAACTACATAATAGTTAGCTACATGGTATGTACAGAAAACCAGATATAAGAAAAACAGTTAAGTCTCGTAGCCTGTGATTTGGGCAGGACATGTGGCACGATATGGAATGAAAGATGTGCATGGAAGTTTCTTGTTGAAAAACCAGAAGAAAAACAGCCAGTTGGTAGACCAAGAATGAGGTGGGAGAGTAACACTATCCATGATTTGAGGGAAGTAGATTATTCAAGGTATGATTGGAAAACATTAGTTCAGGATAGGGATGTCTGGAGAGCTTATGTCCGCGGGGCCACTGCAACTTGACTATATTATTTATTGTCAAATAGGATCGCAATATTATAAGAATGCACCCTAGTGGAAAAAAAATGAAACACATCAAACTGTATATTATAACCAACATTTAAAAAATCTCCAAGTGCGACAGGCCTAGAAGGCCCTTGGCCTATCATCCGGCTGCTGGCCTCACATCCACATGTGTAATCACAGATGTAGACGATCATCTAGCCAGTATAGGGATGGCATGTGGTCAGCATGTCGGTTCCCCAGCCGTTACAGCTGGTCTTCTCAACCTGGAGTCGCTACTTATTGTAGCTACCCATATGACCCATACTGGCCAAAATTCCATGAGAAAATGTCTTCCCCCACGAACCAGCGCAAGTCTCGTAGCTCTGCGCCAGGGCATCTTGCCTTAACCACTCGGCTATGGTGAGGGACATAACCAACATTATAGGTTATTATTTTTTTAGTAAACAACTAAGTAAAAACACACAATTATCAAATATGTAGTTCGAAGGAATCTGTTCATTGTTTGTTATATTCAACGTATTTGTTGGAGAGTCAGTCACTGCAAAATAATGCTTTGACCTGTTCAGAATATTAAAAAGGAGGAGCTATCATTATCACAAATGCAGGAGCTGGTAAAGAAAATTCGATAAAGAGCGAGGTGAAACACGACTGCCATTAGTTAAAAACAAAATTAATTGAAACGTGATTGGTTATTGACTCCCATTTGGGGCATATGTTAAATAGTCACTGTAAATACCCCATGATACGTATACCTGTAGTTGAAACAAGGATTGCTGACTATAAAACAGAATTGGTTTGAAACATGTTCAAGAACAAATCAACATTAATATTGAGGTACGATGATCAGACTAAAAGTAATATAATTAAAATAACCTCAAAATATCACTTCTTAAAATTAAATATTAATTACAACTTCTTAAGTTACAAGAAAGAAACAAAACCAGAAAGACAAGCTGATGATAAAACAGAATTGTTTTGAAACATATTCAAGAACAAATCAACATTAATATTGAGGTAAGATGATCAGATTAAAAATAATATAATTAAACTAACCTCAAAATATCACTTCCTAAAATTAAATATTGTTGTAATTTATTTGTTGAAAAAATTGAAAACGCATCATTATACAACGTGATGGACTGACCTTAAAATCAACTGAATTTGTGTTCAAACCAGGCGTGTCTCGAAGAAATTCTTTAACCGCATTCACATCTCCTGCAGATACGAGCTGGAAGAACTTTTTTTCTGTATCCATAAGCTTCGGGAGATTGAGACTAGACTTTCTCTGAATTCTGAAAGCGGAAGAAGTCTGGAACACAAAAGTAAATAGGCCTATTTAGGTAAAATGTTATCACTCACCTCATATGTTTCTTCTTTTTTAAATTTAAACTAGTTCGGAACTTTACACTTCCATTTCATCATCAGTATCCCCGCGATCGTTCTTCTGTCGTCTTTCGCTCCCTCTGTTGGCAGACTGAAAAAAACCTCGATATCAGATCATTCTCCCCGGAAATTTCAAAGTTCATTAATTCTGATGATGGAACGGAAGTGTAAAGTTCCGAAACTAGTTTAAATTAAAAAAAGAAGACAACTATGAGGTGAGCGATAAAATTTTACCTAAACGAATATACCTCATGGTGTGAGTTCCTAAAATAAGTAAATAGGCCTATTTTAAAACGATGTCTAGGTCATTCTTTTTTTTAGATCTTGTTGTCTAAAATATATATTTAATTAACTACATAAATGTAAATATTGTTCTAAAGGACTTAGTCTTGTTGTCAGAGCTTATGGTTACAATTCATGAGGTCCAGAGTTCGATCCCCGCTCAAACCACAGAAATTATTCCTTAAAGAAAATTATTCCTTTGGTCGGCCATGGTGTGGAATTCAGGTTAAGTTTAGGTTGAAGGACTCTCATGGTTTTCTGCAATGCAAAAATAAATAAATAAAATAAAAGTCATCTTAACTTATAAGGATTCAAGATTTTTTCGATATCTTCTTACGACATATTCTCTCTTGGCTTTTCCAAAAGATTTAGACATTCCGGATAAAATAATTAAATGTAATAAATCAGTAGGTATATTAAACAAAATTATGAAACCTTATTTAGTTCAAAGACACATTCGAATCCGTCTGTATAAAATCCTTGCAAGACCTGTCCTTTGTTTTGGGAGTGAAGCGTGGACACTAAGACAATGGGACAGGAGTAGAATCACAGCAAGTGAGATAAAGTTCTTGCGCCGAACAGCAGGCCACATCAAATATGGTCGTAGAGTACCGTATGATCACATCATAAACGAAGACATACTTAGCAATTATTGACATGTTTTTTAACTTTATACAAATAAATTAGGTATGAGGGTATCATATGCGTTGAAAATAAAAGACTTCGATTTTTTTGGTACACCCTAGTGCATATAGGCCTATATATTTTTTTGCAAATGCCCCAGGTTGTCTTTCGACATTCCTGGTGTTCTCTCCTGGCATGGCGTACTTGTAACCCACTTCTGAGGTTGGGGCGCCTGGAAGGCGGGATTACGTTACCCCGATAATATGATGGGTGATGATAAAGATAATGCTGCGCCAGGAGAGTCCCTAATCCTAAGCTTAATCTAAGATGAATATGAATGATGATGATTGAGATGGCCATATGATTTCGGTGACCGTTTGGGCCTTAAAGTTTTCCTGACATTTGTTTTACAGGTGAGGAAAAACCCCGATATAAACCTCACCCAGAAAAACTGTCCCGACCGGGGATCGAACCCGGGCCCGCTGCGTGACGAGGCAGTACGCTACCTCGAGACCACAGCGGTAATATATATAATTCGACATATTATGTACAATTTTTAATATTCTACATATTATGTAGAATAATTGAATGAGTAATTTCGAAAAGGAATCGTCTACAGCTGCTCAAATTTTACAGGAGAGGGAAAAAGAACTGATTCAACTTGTTCAGGATAAAGCATTCAATCTGAAATTGCTACTGAATAAAGTCAGAAAGTGGTAAAGGAATAGTGTAGTTGATTCGTTCTCACCAGGAAACGATGGAAGTAGGTATGTAAACATGGAATATGAAAAAGTGAATTTCAGGAAAAATAGTAAGTGATCCCTTTTTGAAATGACTCATTCAATTTCTACTATTTATGATTATATTTGGAAATTGTCTTTTCTATTGGTAGGGCCTATATCGTCAAATTAACTAAAATTAATTAACGAAATTTAAAAAAATGTTTACTACCAAAATGTAAAACTTTTAAAAGACAAAATTAGTCCTTATCGTCATCAACCACCAGCATTATAATGTTTATAAGATATCTTTCGAAAACATTTCATCTTCTGTTAGTAGTACCAAATTACAAACAGAAGATGAAACATGTTTTCGAAAGGCCACTAATAAAAATTATAATGCTGATGATTGAAGGCGACTGAGAATGAGGTACTAATTTTGTAATTGAAGATTTAAATTAAAATACTTTATACCTCACCTCATATCCAATCTGTCGGCCGCGGTGGACTAGTGGTTATGCCTCTTGCCTCTGGTTCCGAGGGCCGTGGATTTTTTAGGATGGAAAGATCCAAGGAGCAAGTCCTACGGGAGGGACTTTAAGCCCTGGGTTCCGAGTCTGAAGATTTTGGGGCTCGTAAAATATTCTTAAGCCTGAACAAAGAGCTTCTAAGCAAAATTTACCGACCGATCTCAAACATCCTAGTAATACCTTAGTTGCCTGCTAGATGTCTCATTGAGTTGGTGTGTTGACCTCATGTCACTCATGCCATCTTTGGACAAATAAGGTAACTAAAATGAACTTGGTCCTCCTGACAAAGGAGAGGCTATAGCTCAACAATGGGCTACGCCATTAATCAATCACATATCCAATCTTCTAATTATACCGGTTTCAAAGCTTAGGCAGCTTCATCTTCAGTAATCTCTTTTCGACTGTTGCTATGTGGATCTGGAGAACTGGATATCAGGTGGGGTATAAAGCATTTAATTTAAATCTAAAATTAACTTCAATGATTTTTCCTCTAAATTGGGAGAACAACATTAACTATGATTTGAGGGAAGTAGATTATACAGGGAGTGATTGGAAAGCATTAGCTCAGGATAGGGATGTATGGAGAGCTTATGTCCGCGCGGCCATGAACCTTCGGGTTCGATAGTGCCAGTGAGTAAGTAAGTAAGTAAGTAAGATTTTTCCTCTAAAAGTTCAATACTAATTTTGTGTTTAAAAGTTTTATATAGTGACCTCAACGGAGATTCATAATATATCGTATTTTAAAAATCGTGATACAAAAATGTGTAAACCTAAACTAAAATGTAATTATAAATAGGCCTATGTAATGCCTACAACATCCACTATGTTAGCTACATTTTCTGTCGCATTTAGAAGTTGTGTATCTGATGCTGCATCATCTGTTGTGCTCTCATCAAACTCTGATGGCAGTGGATTGTAGTTTAATAACGTGGGACGTCCGTTCTCTTCATCCATGGCAGCTCCTGCAATAAAAAATAATTTACTAACTTCTTGGAATGTGACACTTCATAATACCATTTTTGTCCTAACATACAAATCCCCATTTGCTTGAGAATAGGAACATCTACCAGGCATTAAACTTAAGAAGCTGACAAAAACTCTTATCCTAGTCCATGGCGCCATAGGCCTAGGAAGCTTTTGGCCTACCAGCCGGCCACTGGCCTCTTATTCATATGTGTTAATCACAGAGGTGTACGATTATCCATTCAGTATAGGGATTAAATGTGGTCAACATCTCGGATCCCCAGCCGTTAGAGCTTGTTTCCTCAACCTAGAGCGCTATTATTGTAGTTACCCAAATTTGTAGGATTCCGGGTAAGAACCATTCCCATACTGGTCGAAATTCCATTAAAAAATGTCTTTCCCCATGGGGACTCGAACCAGAGCAAGTCCCGTATCTCTGCACAGCCATTTTGACTTCAACCGCTCGGCTGAAGTCCGGGACATATTTGTTCTTGATCAGGGGCGCCCAAACTACAGCCCGCTGGCCAGGTACGGCCTTCCATCACTTTCTATCTTGTCCCTGTAGGCCTGTAGAATTCCGATAAATTAAAATATGCCAAGAATATGCTTATAATATTAGTCTATCGGCAATTGAATAAGATTTCATAAAATATGTTATAACGACATAACAAGAAAAGTAGCAAATCACCACATGCTTATAATAATAATAATAATAATAATAATAATAATAATAATAATAATAATAATAAAATGGTATTGTCATGTAAAAAGAATGGCAGAAGACAGATTCCCAAGAAGAACACTAAAATGGATATGACTGGAAGAAGAAGAATATAACGGCTAAAAAAACATAGATTTATGGTGTTTTGAGCAGCATGAGAGAAAAAGGATTGGACGTTAGAGATTGGAATGAAGGAGAATGAAATATATTGATATGAAGGAGAATGGCAGATGACTTAAGTGAATATCAAATACAAGTAGCCACTTAGAAGGAGAAATTTTTAGTGGAACTTGATGATTTTCAGTTTAATAATTTGATTGAAGAATTCGTTTCCTCCTTAGCATCTGCAGTTCATATTTTACCTGGTCCCAAACATCCTGCTAGAAAATATTTTGATGCACGACAAAAGAAAATAGCTGCAAATAATCAACAATCTTATAAGACATCTACTAATCCTTAAAGGGCTTCGAAATGAAATAGAGTAAAGAGGAAAAATGCATATAAGTATCAGCTGACTCAATTTTATTTTTTACAACCAACGTCGGAAGGCTCTCCGACAAGTATTTCAAGGAGACAGTAATTTTTGTTCTATTGACTGCCCTACATTACATGAATATTTCTCAAATTTATTTTCTACACTCAATGACATTGTTCGAGAAGAATACCCAAACAAACTAAGTGAAGTTGAAGCTGTTCAATTAGATGAAATATTTGATACTTCTATAAGTACGAATGAAATTATTGAGGCTACTAGGAAAATTTCAATAGACACTGCCAGTGGGCCAGATCATGTAATTGTAAGAGCAATTAAAAACAATGTTGCTGCTGAAATCATATCTCTAATTGCTACAAGAATGTTAGTTTCAGGAATTGTGCCACCAATATTACAGGTAGTTCGAACTGTATTAATTAATAAAGAGCGGTGATAAAAATGAACTTTCAAATTGGCGTAAACAAATAAATAAATAATAATAATCGATAACAGCTGTAACAGGGCTTATGGCTCGCGCCACATTAAAGCTTCTTCCATTTGGCCCGCGATACAAATAAATTTGGGCGACTCTGTTCTGGATAAGTTAGACATAAAGGAGTGTAGTAGCATTATAAAAACTTACAATAATTTACAGAGTTTATAAACAGAATACTAGTTAATTCTCTGGCATTATTGAACCCATCAGACGAACATAATCTCTTTATACATCCCTATTATGAGTTAATGTTTTTCAATCATTCCCTATATAATTCACTTCCCTCAAATCGAGGTTAATATTATTCTGCCATTTCATTCTTGCCCTACCAACTGGACGCTTTCCCTCTGGTTTCCCTACTATAAATCTTCATATCCCTCTTTCATTCCCTATTCTTACTACCGTGCTCTCCGGGATTTCATTTCCCATTCGTACCATATGTCCTGCCCATCGCAATCTAAGAAACTTAACTGTTCTTATTATATCCGGTTTCCTATGAGGATCATATAGCACACTGTTAGTAGACTTCTCCATTCACCTGTATGTTCGTCTCTCTTTAATCTATTTTTAAGCTTTATTTTCTGATATACTCGTAATCTTGTTTTCTCCCTTAAAATAAGAGGTCATGTTTTATCTTCTGGAAGAATAATCGTTTTATACAGTTTTAATTTAACGTTTTTTGAGAGTTTGGGATGATAAGAGTCCTTGCAATGCATAATAGCATGCGCTTCAGAGTTGATACACAAATCACTAGAGTCAAATTTTAAAAATCTATGTGAAATGTAAATATTAGGTATATGCTACATTGTGTTTTTTTACAGTCAATTTATAATGTATTGCTAAAAATCAATAATTCCAATATACACCTGTCTATATAATTGTAACTACGTTTTCAATATCAGCATATACATTAAATACAACATCAAACATGTTATCAAAGAAAAGCTGAACCTAATCAAAAAATAACCTCAATATACTAATAAATTGGATGACAATTATTTAATCGAGTGACGGATTCTTGGAAATAGCTGGTTTTATGGGACATTTCATACAACCTTAAAATACGATAACTGTTGTATTATGTATTTTTCTTACGCCCCAGATTTAACTTACGTGTTTGATGAATTAATAAGATGTGTTACTTTTCAAGGGATTACGCACTTACTAATTAACTTAATATTTATTCCATTGTTGTTTAGGCACAATATTTTTGTTATATCGTGTTTATATTCTGTGGCTCTGTGCCGGAAGACTTTGCATCAAATTGTTGAGTTATTATACTGATCTGTTTTCTAAATTATGAAATAACGAAATATTTAAAATGTGATAAAAAATATTTATCTCAGCCAGTGAAGAAAGCCAGGAAAACGCAATATTTAAACTGAGCATCTCCCGAAAATGAGTTTCAAACAGTTGAGACAATATTACATCTATGTATTTATTTTATCGTTTTCCTGGTAGCATTTTTATTGAGTTTAATTATTTTAATTATCCGAAATATATAAAAACTTGATTAACTAAAGTTCTCCAAACTGAAATATTATTTTTTAATTTCCCTAACTTATTCAGGGTTTTAGTTTGTCCTCTATTTAAAAATGCAAAATTTGTATGTTCCACAAAAATTTGACTATTTTTAGTTTAATTTGTGTTTAATAATGTTTTTTTTTTAAATGCCCCAGGCTTGCCTTTCGACATTCCTCGTTTCTCTCCTGGCATGGCGTACTTGTAACCCACTTCTGAGGTTGGGGCGCCTGGAAGGCGGGGTTACGTTGCCCCGATGATATGATGGTGCGCCAGGAGAGTCCCTAATCCTAAGCTTAACCTAAGATGAATATGAATGATGATAATTGCGATGGCCATCTGATTTCGGGGACCGTTTGAGCCTTAAAGTTTTCCTGACATTTGTCTTATAGGTGAGGAAAAACCCCGATAAAAACCTCACCCAGAAAAACTGACTGTCCCGACCGGGGATCGAACCCGGGCCCGTTGCGTGACAAGGCAGCACGCTACCCCGAGACCACAGCGGTGGACGTGTTTAATCATAGAGAAACTCTGTGGTGTTTAATGATATTTGATTATTTTCATTCATCATTCATGACCAATTCAATAAACGCACCAAATAACTTTTGAATAACTTGTGACATCTATGTTCTGTTTCTTAAACTATTTGTAAGTAGTAACTTAATACGCATGCGCAAATTAATGTAAGTATACCAATATATCAACAAAAATGTTTTTATTTTAATATTTTATGTTATATTATTAATTATAAGACTCATTTTAAATTAATATAATTATTTAAATGCGTCAGATAAGTTGACTACAATAAATATACATGGTTTTAAATATCTTATGAACGGGTATCTACAATTGTACTATATTTTGACTGTTGGCTAACATGTATTGTTTTCGGACAACGGCTTGACAACGGTTCGTGATATCCTTTTCCGGTTTAGGAGGTGAGAGTAAAACGTGTTATGTTGTTGAAATATATAATCTGAAGAAATTTGTGCCATCATATTTCATACAAATTGGGCGAATTTAAAATAAGTAATTTTGTTATCTATTCTTCATTCCAGGTCCTTAATAAGTTCGAAAGATGTCTGATAATGAAGTGTAAGTATAATTAAAATATAATCTACCAAGGTTTCCTTAAAGCATGTTTTATACAAAGATTTGGTTTAAGGTTTGATGGTATTTTATGATGATAGGTTTAAGGCAGGCTCCCTCTTCTGAGGAGTTACCAATTTATTTAAATGCTGTGAAATTGCCTTCTGAAAATATTGTTAAGATACGAGTTGTACTCATCAATTTAAGAGAACAATATTATATTTATTTTAAAAAATTAATTTTCAGTGATGAGACCCCAGCAGCGCCTACGGGCGGTATGGATATTAATACAGCACTTCAAGAAGTGCTGAAAATGGCATTAACACACGGAAGTTTGGCTCATGGTTTACACGAAGCGACAAAAGCATTAGATAAGTGAGTATTAAAAATACCCAAAATAAATAGTGGTTAATGGCTGCCCGGTTGAAGTTTCCATTATGTTACTGGATTTTTAAAATGACCTAGCAATTTTTGTCATATTGGGTTACGGTTTTGTATTTGATAACATTTACAACTAATCTAAACTTTTCTAATGCTTCTAAAAACATTGTTTACAATTCTTAAAGAATGGAAAAAATTCGAGTTTACAATAGGTCACCAAAGAGTGTGCATGTTTGAAATTACTAATAGATAGCAAGGCTCAACTTTATATTCCGTACTATATTCTTGTAATTCTGTTGCTCTACATATTTCTATCTTTACTAACTTTTGGGATATGCTACACTTTGGGTCGCACGAAAATTTTTCTAAGTTCTATAGAATCGCAGTGCGCATGCGCTAGTGCTCCAATTATCCCAGGTAGATAAATGCAACCTCCAGCAGTTGGCGGTATATGTATGAGAAATCAGTATGACCAACATTTACACAAAATTCCCAGAACTTGTCTAAAAATTGTATAATTAACACGAAATGAACTAGTGGAAGTATGATTTTACGTGGTAACCGTCCGATACTTTGAATTTTTCATAGAATAACAGATATGAAGAGGTAATTTATTTTACGTATCAAATCACATTTAAAAAGCAAGGAACCTAAAAGCTAACCAAACCTAAATCAATTACTCTAACGTAGGTGAAATCCAGGGAACGTGGAAATGGTTGGCAACATCTGGAGTATTTTGGGTTGTTGATGGTGGCAACGCTGGAACAACATAGGAAGAGGAGGGAAAATAGCAGTAAGCAATGTAGCACGACCATGTTTTACGTAAATATATAAATATAAAAAAAGATCGTTGCAACATTGGAAGATGTTTAAAAGTGTTGCAAAATGTTTTAAAAGTGTTTAGTGCATCAGTGGAATAAGATATTAAATTGAAAATTTTTTGCGACCTGAAGTGTACAACAGCCACATTTTGTACTGTTCTAAATATTTGCTTCATGTTTCCATTAAGCGCAGTGAGAATTTTTTCTAAGTCACAGGCAGACACCACATGCATGCGACAACAGGGTTTTGTTTTCAAATTATTTCCCACCATTTACAACAAATTTTATATTTTTTCTAACGATTATTTGAACATATTTTTATATGATATTTAACTATATACATAACATGAAGACGTGGCAGCCATATTGATTTTAAAGAATATTCTATACAACAGTGCAGCCATCATAGGTTATGTACTTCAGAATTTGAGAACTATTTATTTTGGGCATTGCATTCTTTCACAGGTTAGAGTGCTTAAATTGCTTTAGGTTAGTCTTTCACAGGTTATAGAGTACTTAAATTGTGTTAGGTTAGCTTTTAGGTTTGTTAAATAGCGTGTATAATGTTGGCTGCATCGCGATATTACATAGAGTTAACTGCTTCGTGTTTGTTGGCGCATGCGCATGGTGTCTGCCTGGGACTTCTCACTGCACTAAATGAAAAGATTATCCAAACATTTTACAATACTTGTAACGTTTTTTGGCAGATGTTTCGGATGTGGTAGGTTTTATGTCTCTCACAATTCTACACTTACACTCTTATGCCACTGATGCACTAAACACTTGTAAACATGTTTTACTGTTTTAAACATTTTCCAATAATCTTCAAGCTTTCTTTACAATATTTTATATTTATATATTTACGTAAAACATGATCGTGGATAAATTACTTGCTTGCTACTTTTCCATGTTGTTCCAACGTTGCCACCATTTCCAAATAATTTCAAACCATATTTAGTGTTAGTGTACGTAAAATTAGTTTATACTTCATTAAATAGTATGCATGTAAATTGCTTTGTTACATTAGGAAATGGGAAGTTGGTTTACATCCATTTTTTTAAGCATTTGGGAATAAATAATATGCATTGACGATTTTATTATTAATTTAACACTTCTCATTGAAGGATAAATTATATTTGAAGAGAAAAATTTTCGCCTAGACTGGGACTCGAACCCGGGACCCTAGGCTTTCCGGGCCTCTACCAACTGAGCTACCGAGGCGAGTTACGATCTAGACGCTAATTTTTCTCTTATGTACGTTGTAATTCCCTCGTGCCAAATGCTTGAAACCATAGTTTCTATCTTTGCAAATGGCGGCTTCTAGATCGTAACTCGCCTCGGTAGCTCAGTTGGTAGAGCACTTGGCCCGGAAAGCCAAGGACCCCGGTCTAGGCGAAAATTTTTCTCTTCAAATATAAATAATATGCATGTAAATTGTTTTTTTAGTTAGAAAATGATTTTTACGACCACTCCTAGGTTTGACAAAAATTGAAAGCAAAGAAACACAGGCTATACGCTATAAATTAAAAGTTCAAAATATAGTTGAAAAACTTCAGAATTATCAAAGCAATTGGGGTATGTTCTGCAAATATGGAATGGTAATTTCTATGGGTATATAGGGGATACGTTCCAAGGTTACAGAATAAAATAAAAATTATCAAAATAAAATCAATGAGAGATTTTGAACAGTTTATATTAATTATTGTCTGACTTAGGCAAGGGCTTAAAGAACTTAGTATTTTCTAAATTTTTTGCCGCTTTTGAAAGGTCTTTCAATTAAGATTTATATTCAGCTGTGAATTCTGCGATAGAATTCCTTATTTTGTCTTCGGATTTCTTCATTCATTAACATTGAAACAGCGTGATATAGACGCAAACGACTCGCCATCGTGCATAAACAGCCAAGCATTTCTATTTTTACTCTAAGCGGCAACACTAATTTTTTTCTCTTCGGTACTAATTTTTCTTTCCTTTTACTCGGCATTATAAACTGGGAACAAAGCACAAGAAACACGTGTTATTCAATCAAAATTATTGCAACGAATGACAGGTTGAAATAATAATATACCGATCGTGGCAATGAAGGCATTTATCAAAGTACATATCGGCAAGTGAAATACGACAAAAGCTTTTAACAATGAACTTTGGGTTAGTGACAATAAGGTTTGTTTTGTTTTGATATTTATTTGTCCATTTGTTTTGATTCACTGTTTGTAGGGGCCGCCTTGGCACCTGCCTGCAAAAAGGAGAGGCTTGGTTAATGAAGGACGCTGATCCTTGTAATATACCTGTTACATCCGCGAATACAGGAACTGTTCGCAATTTTTAACCCGCAAATAACGAGTTTTTATTGTATTTTTTACTTAATGAGGAATATGGGTAGTTTATTGAGTAATATTAAGAAATTGGGACTGGAAGTAAAATCAATACCTTGTCGTGGAGTGGCTTGCGTGCTTAAATGATCCTGAGAGCTATGCCGGCGGTGCATTGTTGCCGATAGGGTTACCCATGCCGGACTGGTCGAAGGTGATAAGCCAGACGAAAAAAGTACCTTCGGCGAAAGAGTGACGATCTTTCACCGTAAAAATACAACCGTCAAGAAATGCGGACATGGGTTCAACTGGGGTAATGGAGAGCTTATGTCCGCGCGGCCATGAACCTACGGGTTCGATAGTGCCAGTGAGTAAGTAAGTAAGTAAGTAAGTTAGTTAGAAAATGGCAAGTTAGTTACCGTCCATTTTTTTTTTTTTTTTTTCATTTGGAGATTTATTCCAAAAGTTGGTAACGCCGACTGCAGAGCTATGTACCGGAGGCTATATTAACCATTACCGCAACTGCCGGCAACTCGCGCATGCACACTGCAATTTCCATTAAGCACAGTGAGAAATGTTTCAAAGTCCCAGGTAGACACCACACACGTGTGCCAACAGATTACATTTTTAAATTATTTCCCACCATTTACAATAAATTTACATTTTTTTGGTAAAAATTATTTCAACATATTTTTCTATGTTATTTAACTATACAGGCCTATGTAACATGAAGACGTGGCAGCCATATTAATTTTAACGAATATTCTATACAGCGACAGTGCAGCCAACATAGAGTATGTACTTCAGAATCTCAGAACTTACTATTTATTTTTAGGCATTGCATTCTTTCACAGGTTAGAGTGCTTAAATTGTGTTAGGTTAGCTTTTGGGTTGGTCTTTCATAGGTTAGGGTACTTAAATTGCATTAGGTTAGCTTTTAGGGATAAAGTGGTGAAACGGTTATACATGAATTCTTCTAAGTTCTACAGAATCACAGTGCACAAGCACAGTTGCTGTAATGGTTAATGTAGCTTCCAGTAGATGACTCTGAAGTCGGCATTACCAACTTTGGCAAAATGGACGTAAACTAACTTCCCATTTCCTAGCCTAACAAAACAATTCACATGCATATTATTTATTCCCAGATGCAAAAAAAAAACAAATGGATGTAAACTAACTTCCTATTTCCTAACTACAAAACAATTTACATGCACATTATTTAATAAACTAATTTTATGTACACTAACACAAAACATGGTTTGGAATTATTTCCAGATGTTGGTAACTCAGATGTGAGAGCCACCTAGCGGATGTTAAATGAATCATTTCCACGCCTGTAGAACTCGGATGTACAATATTTGAGTAATTGATGAAATATTTAAAAATTGTAAGAAATGTTTATAAAATGGTTCCAAAATGTTTAAAATAGTACAAAACGTTATTACAAATGGTTGAAAAGTGTTTTGTGCATCAGTGGCATAAGAATGTTAGCTGAAAAATTGTATCTTAAAGTCAACCTCAGCCCGTTTATCTACTCACACAGTGATTTCTTCAAAATTCTACAGAACCAATTGCTGGCTGAGGTTACCTATTTGTCTACCACAATTTTCCATACAAAGTTCTTATGCCACTGTTGCACTAAACACTTTTTGACCATTTCTTATGTTTCATATGGCTGAGGTTCCCTGTGTGTCTCTCACAATTTTTTGTACAACATCCTTACGCTACTATTGTATGCATTGTACACTTTTAAACACGTTTTATACTTATAAACATATCCTACTATTTTTAAATATTGAAAATATTTATATAATTACGCAAATATTGTGAATTGAATTTTACAGACGCACAAATGCTTAATGTAACATCTGCTAGTTGGCTCTCATGGTGTTACGGCTCTTGTTTCCATTAAGCGCAGTGTGGATATTTTCTCAAGCCCGAGGCAGACATCACGCGCATGCAGCAGCAGCAGGGTTTTATTTTCAAATTATTTCCCACCATTTACAATAAATTTTTTATTTTTTCTGACGATTATTTGAACATTTTTCTATGATAATTAACTATATACGTAACATGATTTCATGGCAGCCATATTGATTTTTTAAGAATATTCTATACAACAGTGCAGCCAACATAGGATATGTACTTCAGAATTTGAGAACTTGCTTTTTTTTTTTTTTTTTGGCATTGCATTCTTTCACAGGTTAGAGTGCTTAAATTACATTAGGTTAGTCTTTCAAAGGTTAGAGTATTTAAATTGCATTAGGTTAGCTTCTAGGTTCATTAAATAGCATGTATAATGTTGGCTGCATCGTGATATTCCATGGAGTAAACTGCTTCACGTTTGTTAGTGCATGCGCATGGTGTCTGCCTGGGACTTAGAAAAAATTCTCGCTGCGCTTAATGGAAAGATGATCCAGAGTTACTAACATTTGCAAATATTTCCAAACCATATTTCAAGAAATTGAAGTAATTTTGTTAGATTCCGATGGGGCAAGTTAGTGTACATAAAATTAGTTTATAGTTTATTAAATAATATGCATGTAATTCCCTCTTTCAACTTTTCTATCCAGTCTCCCTTGACTGACCTCTTGTTTCTTTCAACCCTGATGGTATTAGAGTATTCGAGGCCTAGGGGTCCATTTCTCCTTTCTTCCTATACCTACTTTCTCTCTATGGGTGACGTAACCACCATATATGGTGCCTACTACTAAACGGTTACAACTAGTTTATTGTACTCCAATACCTTTCTGCTAAATATTGGAGTGCAAGAGAGCGAATGATTTCATTATCAAGTGCTCGACATTAGATACCAACCAACCATAATATGCATGTAATTAGTTTTGTTAGGTTAGGAAATGGGAAGTTAGTTTACGCCCATCTTTTTAGCATTTGGGAATTTATTCTGAAAGTTGGTAGAGCCATTTACGTAAGCTACATTAGGATAAGGTGGACAATTCTTCTAAGTTCTACAGAATCACAGTGCACATACTCAATGTTGCAATACTTGCTGTAATGGTTATTGTAACTTCCGGTAGATGGCTCTGAAGTCGGCATTGCCAACTTTCGCAATAAATTCCCAAATGCTAAAAAATGGACATAAACTACTAATTTTACGTACACTAATTTGTTCCATCAGAATCTAACAAAATGAAGTTAATTTCTTGAAATATGGTTTGGAATTATTTTCAAATGTTGGTATCCCCAATTTGAAAGCCACCTAGCGGATGTTACATGAAGCATTTCCATGTCTGTAGAACTTGATGCACAATATTCGCGTAATTTATAAATATTTAAAAATCATAAATGATGTTTTTATTATTGATTTAACATTTCTCACTGAAAGATAAATTATATTTGAAGAGAAAATTTTTCACCTAGACCGAGACTCGAACCCAGGACCCTTGGCTTTCTGGGCCAAGTGCTCTACCAACTGAGCTACCAAGGCAAGTTACGATCTAGACGCAAATTTTTCTCTTATATATGTTGTAATTCCCTATCGCCAAACGCTTTTGAAACCATTGCTTCTATCTTTTGCAAATGGTGGCTTCTTAGTTCCGATTCCGATTGAGGGTCTTTCCACTTTTCAGCAGTTGCCCTTATACCAGCCGGCTGCTGACCCTTCACATCCACATGTGTCAATCACAGAGGTAGATGATCAACAGCCAGTGTAGGGGTGACATGTGGTTAGCATGTCGAGTCCCCCAGCCGTTATAGCTGGTTCCTCAACCTGGAGCCGCTACTTATTGTAGCTACCCAATTGCCTCACGATGCTGGGTGGGCACCGGTCCCATACTGGCCGAAATACCATGAGAAAATTTCTTCCCCCATGGAGACTCGAACCAGCGCAAGTCCCGTAGCTCTGCGCCAAGGCTTCCTACCTTAACCGCTCGGCTAGGGCGCGGGACGGCTTCTTAGTTAAGAAGACATTTATTGGGAATTTAACATTACTTTATAAAGCTAGTAAGGCTTCTAATTATGTTTTTATTATTGATTTAACATTTCTCACTGAAAGATAAATTATATTTGAAGAGAAAAAGAGAAGCCAAGGGTCCTGGGTTCGAGTCTCGGTCTAGGCGAAAATTTTTCTCTTCAAATATAATTTATCTTTCAGTGAGAAATGTTAAATCAATAATAAAAACATAATTAGAAGCCTTACTAGCTTTATAAAGTAATGTTAAATTCCCAATAAATGTCTTCTTAACTAAGAAGCCGCCATTTGCAAAAGATAGAAGCAATGGTTTTAAAAAGCATTTGGCAATAGGGAATTACAACGTATATAAGAGAAAAATTTGCGTCTAGATCGTAATTCGGCTCGGTAGCTCAATTGGTAAAGCACTTGGCCCGGAAAACCAAGGGTCCCGGGTTCGAGTCTCGGTCTAGGCAAAAAAATTTTCTCATCAAATATCATAAGAAATGTTTATAAAATGGTTTAAAAAGTGGCATAAGAATGTTAGATGGAAAATTGTGTAGGTCGGTTTGTCAACCTCAGCCACTATATTAACCATTATAGCAACTTGCGCATGCACACTGCAATTCTGTAGAACTTAAGAATAATTCATGTGAGACAAAGAGTACAATTTATCTGTTTCGTACTTTAATCTTAAGTCTGTGTTACCAACATTTGCAGGTAATTCCAAACCATATTTCAAGAAATTAACTTCATTTTCTTAGATTCCAATGGGACAAGTTGGTGTACATAAAATTAATTTATAGCTTATTAAATAATTTGTTTTGTTAGGTTAGAAAATGAGAAGTTAGTTTACGTCTTTTTTTTTAGCATTTGGGAATTTATTCCGAAAGTTGGTAACCTGACTTCAGATCCATTTACTGGAAGCTACATTAACCATTACAGCAACTCGCACATGCGCACTGCGATTCTGTAGAGCTTAAGTCGACACCATGCACATGCGCCAACAGGTTATATTTTTAAATTATTTCCCACTATTTACAATAAATTTTATGTTTTTTCTAATGATTATTTGAACATTTTTCTATGATATTTAGCTATATACGTAACATGAAGACGTGGCAATCATATTGATTTTAACGAATATTCTACAACAGTGCAGCCAACATAGAATATGTACTTTAGAATTTCAGAACTTACTATTTATTTTTGGGCGTTGCATTCTTTCACATGTTAAAGTGCTTAAATTGAATTAGGTTGGCTTTTAGGTTCGTCTTTCACAGATTACAGTACCTAAATTGCGTTAGGTTAGCTTTTAGGTTTGTTAAAGAGCATGTATAATGTTGGCTGCATCATGATATTCCATGGAGTAAACCGCTTCACGTTTGTTGGCGCATGCGTGTGTTGTCTGCCTGGGACTTCGAAAAAATTCTCACTGCGCTTAAATGGAAACATCCCATTTTGTCATTTCTTAATATTATAAACATTTGTAACATTCATCTACAATTAAGTATATATCTTTGTACTCAAATTATCTTTATATCATATGATTTTTTTTTAACTTCTACAGAATTGTTATATGCATGCATGAATGCTTAAAGAAACTTCTGCCAGGTGACGGAAATATCTGTGAAATTGAAATGGCCAACATTTGAAAATATATTGTAAGAATAATTAATATGATAAATCCATTAAAATTAATTTATATGGATGTTCACTCACTTCATTGTATTAAGTACCGATGAGACAAATTAGTGTATCAGATTAGTTTACACGCCATTGAATAATATGCATGTACTTAATTTTATTAAGTTAGGAAGGGGGAAGTTGGTGTACATCCATTTCTTATAAACATATTTGGGAATTTTTTCTGAAGTTCTACGGGATCACAGTGTGCATGCGCTAGATACTCAAATGCTTAATGAAGCTTCCACAAGTTGTCAGTAAAATCAGGGTTACCAACTTTCACAGTAAATTCCCATAGCCCCTAAATGTTTATAATAAATGGGTGTAAGCCAACTAACCACTTCCTAACCTAACAAAATAAATTACGTGCATATTATATTTGAAGAGAAAAAATATACGCTCAGACTGGGGTTTGAACCCCTATGAACTAGTCTTGTGTACACTAGCTTGTCCTATCTGAACCTAACAAAATGAAATTAATTTCTTGAAATATGGTTGCAAATGTTGGTAACATAGGTTTTACTGCCATCTTGCTAGGGTACATTAAGCATTTGCACATGCACCCTGCAATTCCATACAAGTTAGAAGAATTTGTGAGAGACAATTACTAAACTTTTGCACATTGTCTAACATTTTTTTTTTTCTATTATACTGAAGTGTATATGAACCGGATTGATATTGAAGCCGTGTTATTTTCAAACCTAAATAAATTAGATGTGTTTTTATGTTTAGTTTGATGAGTAAAAAGAAAAAATGATACTGTGTACATTAATTTGGTGTATTTGTTATGGTTTAGGCAGCATAAGCCATTTAAGCGTCCAAGACGCAACTGAATAACGTTTTTTGGTACAAAGGGTGATTTTTAAGGGTGAAGGGGTTGAGTATTACAACTCTTATAGCCTAAAACCTTCCTGGGAAACTCCTGAACATTTTGCAAAAAGCCCCATCACAATTGGATGAACGGTATTGCAGCGCATATAATATGAACAAACATTCGTTTATATTGGATTACCAATCTCTCTTCTTAATTTTTTAATTTTATTTATTAACCTGTTGGCTCTTACACAGATGGCTCCCGGCCGGCTGATCAAGTGAAGCCCATTCTTACACAGACGACTGTGAGCCAGTTGAGCAGTTTTAGTGTTTCTTTAGTTTTGTCAATAGATGGCATGACATATTATATACCATCGGAAAGCTGAGAGAACAATCTATTCAATGGTGTACAACATACTCAATTTCTCTCGAGTTATAAGCCATTGTTTTTCGGTTATGCTAATTTTCTTAAAATTAAATGGTAAATATGGGTGCAACTATGGAAGAAATATTAATAAGGCAATGTGTTAATGAGAGTCTATGGATCTGCTATATATTTTATAAACTTATACACTATGCCAAATGAATATTTATAAATTGAAGGTTTTAATGGAATGCTCGTATTTTTATGTTTTATCATGTTGGTTTTCAGTAGCATAAATAACATGTGACATCACTTATGGTATTTCATGATGATATTTTTAAGGCAGGCTCCCTCTTCTGAGGTATACCATGCTGTGAAATTGCCTTCTGAAAATACCTGATATCCATGTGTTGCTATTCCATAACAATAGATATATTGCAAAGAAGTGATTTCTGATATTTTTAGATGCATGTGGTAGATTACTAGAGCACCGTTGTTTTTATTTTCACCATCCTGCAGTATTGTATGCGGGTTATTTTGGTTATTGTAGCACAAATTGCTGTAAATACATTTTACAATGGGCCACAGGTCACAAACTATATGTGAGATTACCTCAGTGTTAAAAAATACCATTAATATTACTTATTTTAGGAATTCACACCATGAGATATATTCATTTAGGTAACTTTATCACTCACCTTATATTTTTTTAGAACTTTACATTTCAGTTCCATCTTCAGTAATTTTGTGACCTTGTTCTGTCATCTTTAATAGCCGCCTTTCGCTCCCTCTGTTGGTAGACTAAAAACCTCAAAATCAGGTTATTATTTAATGAACTTCGAAATTCCTGGGGAAAATGGCCTGATTTTGAGGTTTTTCAGCCTACCAACAGAGGGAGCTAAAAGCGGCTATTCAAGATGACAACAACGGTCACAAAATTATTGAAAATGGAACTGAATTATAAAGTTCCAAAACTACTTTAAGAAAAATATGAGTTGAGTGATAAAATTTTACCTAAACCAATAATGTTACTTAATCAGGGTGTACAGCAGTGGGGAAAATCTTAAAAACAGGGAATAATTGGGAATTAGAAAGCAGTCAGAAAATAGACTAGAATTCATAAAGCGGCATGCATCTATTTTGTATTCAAATTAAAAGAATCACAATCGTTAAACCATATTCTAAAAATGTGTACAGATATTGGAATATTTCTTGGAAGAAATGTTTATGAAACTATAGCATACGTTTGGTGGACTAAAACTGCCACTGCTAAAGAAATGCCAACACATTATCGCGTTAAATAGTAATAAATTTTTTATAAATTATATTGATATTTTTATTTAAGACCTTAACATAAAATAAATATGTATTTATTACTTACAAAATTAGCTTTACTACAATTCAATTTAGCATTAAAAAACTGAGGAATTGTTCTTTGATGCCATGATAAAAAAAACTAGAAATAGTCGGGAATTTCATATTTGTGATTTACTAGACACCCTGATATTATACATACATCTCTATTAATTTAATTAAATGTAATAAATTCAACAGGGTATGAAATGAAATATAGTATAATATATGGATGGAAGACTTGTATATATTTGTTGCAGGATTCATCATTAGCACAATAACCCTTGGTGGATCAAGGCTTCTCTGATCAGTCCATTTAAATTCTATTTAGGCTTGCTTCTCAACAGGATAGGATTGTAATCCTAAACCCAACCCCAACTTGGGGAAATCAGGTCATTTGATTTTGTGGTTTCCATCCCCTAGATCTGTAGCTTTCACTGCAGCTACAGTCTGATCTACCCATTGCTTTTCTGTCGGGGTGAGCTCCCTTAGCCTTTGAAGATCCATCTTCACCATAAGGCAGCAGTTCCCTCTAAACTCTATGGGGAAGAGTTGCCTCTTCTACATTCAATGCCATACTGTAGGTCTCCTACTCTGCCATATATACCGTTGAGGAGTTCATCGTAACCCTTGCTAGGGGCTCTCACAGGGTACTATCAGTCAGTGCCAACTGAACTCCGGTTTTTTAAAGAGGTATTTCTCCTCTATCAATCCCCTCTTTGTTTCTGGCTTGTAACTGACAGCCCGGCTTCAACTTGGGGCCCAGGTTGGCAAGGTTGTTGAAAAATTCAACTCATACATTGAAACATCTTCCATCATACACTACATGGCAATTACAAATCATTCATCACATTTTAATTGGTTGTATAAACCAAATTATAATACATACAATTAATGATGTATGCATCAAATGAAAGAGAAACACTGAAGATTGGAAAACATTAGATCAGGATATGGATTATGGAGAGCTTATGTTGTCTGCATGCCCATGATCCTATGGGTTTGATAGTGCCGGTGAGTTAATTAGTTATTATAGTTTGGTCTATACAACCAATTAAAATGTAATGAATCATTTGTAATTGCCCTATTCTTTGTTGTAGCAAGTATAGATCTAACCTGTGTTGTTCTGGTGAACCAAAGTGTGTGTAATGATGCAAAGAAGGGAGAGGGTGAATTCTATTGACTATTTAACTCATGCCCCAAATGGGAGTCAATGACCAATCACGTTTCAATGATTTCTGTTTTACAACCAATCAGAGTCGTGTTTCACGAAATATTTATCAGTGTTATAATTACCATATATTAAACAAAGCTCCTCCTTTTTAATATTCTGAACAGGTCTGACCGTTATTTTGCAGTGACTGAGCCTATAAGAAATACGGCTACCAGATTGTATATATAGTGCATACATGTCAACATTTGTAGCAATTTATTATACCACCAAAAAAAGAAACCACTGTTTGACTTTCTTAAATGTATTTTTTCCCAGGTAATAATCCAGAAAAATATAATTGTAATATTTACATCATACGACATCAGAAATGAATTAATATACAGATTGATGTTTCATTTTTTCTCCACTAGAGAGCATTCTTACAATATTGCGTTCCTTTGGCAATAAATAGTATGATCTGGTTGCAGTGATAAACAAAAGAAGCAGTGAAGCGTACCTATCGTTTCTCATTTGTTTTCAAACATCGCCGTTTGCATTAAATATATAAATATTTTGAAATAACTACAGTTAAATAATGATTTGTGAGTAAACAGCTTAATTTTATTCGTTAAATAGTCCTAACAAATGCCACTCTTGATTTCCAAATTCTCTAGATAAATTCACTCCTCACTTCGTGAGTCGTGAATTTATCGATAATTTGGAAATCACTCGTGGCATTACTTATGATAACACATCTAGTCTTAATAAAAGTATTCACTTTTGTTACAGGAGACAGGCTCTGCTATGTATATTAGCAGAAAATTGTAATGAACCAATGTACAAGAAATTAGTACAAGCACTTTGTAATGAACATCAAATTCCATTGATTAAAGTTGACAATAATAAGAAGCTTGGTGAATGGGCAGGCCTTTGCAAGATTGATAACACTGGCAAGGCACGCAAAGTTGTTGGATGCTCCTGTGTAGTCGTAAAGGTAAGTTCCTTGCTTCATAGATATGCAAAACTTTTGGAAATGTAAAAACATTTATCCAACATTTTTAGGCACATCTGTTATTGCAATTTATCTCTTAACTTTTTTAGAAGACTTTTGTGGCCATGTTGACATACTAAGTCAATTATTGTGCTTTTGGATCTATCGTCCTAACTGTCTGTATTCATACATCTCCGTGTTTGGCATGGTTGCTTCCTTGCAGGAGTTACTAAACCAACCATAATTTAGTTATCTACATTTTCCCTGTTGTAGCCAAATTATTTATGGCAATGTGCCTTGGCGCAGAGTTACAGGTGTTGAGAGTTGGGTTAGAAATCCCAAGGGGAAAAAATATTCTTAAAGAATTTCAGCCAGTGTGGGACCGGTGTGCATCCAGCATCATGAGGAATTTGGGTAGCTACAATAAGTAGCAGCTCCAGGTTAGGAAAACCAATTGTAACTACTGGAAGGCCCAACATACTGATCATGTTTCACTCTTCTATACTGACTGGACCATCGAGGCTGGTAGGAAGTTGGTATTTTATGATGATATATGTAAGGCAGGCTCCCTCTGCTGAGGACTTAACTCTGTTAAGTAATGCTGTGAAATTGCCTTTCTGAAAGTACCAATGTAAATTTTATTTTTAACTTGCTAGTGCCCGGCATGCGTTGCTACGCCTGAATGAATTAAATGTGTTTATATGTTTAGTTGAATAAGTAAAAAGAAACAATAAGAATCAAATGAATCGTGAATTCTTCTTCCTCATACATTTATGTTTTTTAACACAGAACTGCATTATCGGGAAACATCATTCCCATCTTCAGCTGTTTTCACAATTGTCAATTTTTCATTATGGCGGTATTTTCTAACTTCAAAATGGTGAAATTGCAGCTCATAGTTTGATAGAATCATGGTATTGATAGTTGAAGTTCAACTGTCTGAGATAAATTAAAATGTTTCATACCTCTCCTCATAATCTATCTTCTAAGTAGATCGTGATTTCAGGGTCTTGGCGACCACATCCTCAGTACACTCTTGCCGACTGACGTTATGTCGATCGGAAGAACCACTTCTTCTGATCAACATCAGTCGGCAAGAGTGTCTGAAATCGCGATCTACTTAGAAGATTGATTATGAGGAGAGGTATGAAACATTTTAATTTATCTTAAACCTCATAGTGATTTATTCCTATAAAAGTTCAATTCAACTGTCTGAGTTTAGTTGGTGGAGGGAGTACCTCTAAAACAAGTTGGTGGGGAATACATATTTTTTATTAGGCGAGACGTAAAAATGTCCGATTCAATTATGTAATATCGATAATTTACCTCATGGTGTTAGTTCCCATAGAATTTTTATTGAACTTTTTATATCCTTCATGTAATGTATTCTCTGTGTTCATTTTAAGTAACCATATAATATATTACATACTGATATACTTTCTTTTTTCCAGGATTATGGAGAAGAAACACAAGCCAATGAGGTTCTGAGAGAATACTTGAAGCAGTCGCGAGATCCTTGAAACATAATGTAAAAAAATTTCCAACGTATTAAAGTTTATATTAAAAATCTGAAATAAGTCTTTTTTAAGATAAATTAAAATACTTCATACCTCACCTTATATCCAGTCTTCTAAGTAGACCGCGGTTTCAAAGCCTTGGCAGCTTCATCTTCTTTACTTTCTCATCGACTGATGTAATGTTCATCGAAAAAAAACTACTTCTTCCCTCTGTTGGTGGACCGATAAACCTCCAGATCCAATGTGGATTTTTTCCCCAAACCGTGAATTATTTTTATTTATTTAATTATGTTTTTACCAAAATGTTATCAAGTTGTCTTTGACATTTCTGTCTTGTCATTGTGGAATTATAACCCATTTCTTTTAAGTTGGGGCACCTGGAACGTAGAGTTACGTTGCCCCAATATGATCGGTGATGAATAATTAGAGACTGGATTTTTATATAGTATTGCCCAATGAAATGTGTAGCTAAAACCACAGAATATATAGTAACAGAATTACGAAGATATGTTAAAAATGTTTGATTTAATTTATTTATTGTAATGGCAGAAAAATTAATTTCATCTAATGGTGACAAATGATGAATTTCATTTTCCCAAATGATTATATAAGTTTTAAAATGCTTTTATGTAACTAAAAAGTCGAAAAAATGATTGTACATAATTTGCTTGCGTAAATAGAGTATATTCCATCAGATTAGGTACAATGCTGAAGTCTATTGTGGCACAAAACACAGTATGTCACAATATATTTTTCAATTATTATGAGTTGGTTATTTTGACTCGCCTCATATTTCTTTGATGTCCAACTATGCTGGTTTCAGCCTTAGTTTAGGTTGTAATGTAAACAGAAGCACATGGTTAGGTATGATTTCGTTGGCCACATGAACCTAATGACATCGTTGTCCAGCGGCATGGATGAAAACTTAGTTCCCTGATCAATCTACATTTTATATAACTACTATGTATGAATAAAATTATCACAAAAATAATAATAAAGTAATAAAACACAATATAACATATGAAAAATGATGATGAACAGTAAGTATAATTAAGGTAGAATTTTTTATCACTCACCTCATATTGTTCTTCTTATTTGACTATAAACTAGTTTCGGAACATAGTTTCTGTTCCATCCTCAGTATCGTCACGACCGTTGTTCTGTCGTCTTGAGTATAATTTTAAATATAACACCTTTTCACGCAGACGAAGAGGGATATTCAATTATTCCAACATGGCCGCTCATGTTGAATACTTAAAACATCAGAGAGGGAAACCTTTGAAAAAACTAATTGTTTTAAATGTATTTTGTAAACTGAGTTATAAATTCCACACATTAGGTATACAGGACGTAGTGAATTTAACAGCTGAGTTTACTGGTGTTTCTTCAGTTAGCATAAATTCTGCTCAAAGTGAAATTATACATAAAGGACAATTATCTACACCAGGTAAAAAGTGTAAGAGAGAAAAACCTATAGTCTAACAGAAATAGAATGTGATGAATTTTTCAGAAGTGCTGTGCATCACAAAGGCATCATTTTTATGGAAGAAATTACGGTTTATTGTTGTGGCATAGAAATTATTCGAGAAAAGCCCTGCCACAATCTGATTAGGTAATTAAATCTTATTTTCCTAATTTGATTTTAATGGTTTTCAGTTTTGTTCATTTATATTATCATGTGTATTTAGTAGCATAACTATTTTGCCACTTCCCTTCCCTCTTTTGAAGAAATTAATTGAAAAATGTTTAGGTCTAATCAAGTTTGTTATTTTAAATAATATTTTTATATATTTAATACACAAGTGATCTTCTTGGTGATCAAATATTAAAATATATATACAGTCAATATGCCCATTTCACCAATTAATGTTTAAAAAGGTCAACAAGTTTCCACAGCCAAGCTGTCATTCTCAAGACCAGATATTGACTGAAGACAAAATTGATAATAAATAATAAACAAATTTGTCTTCAGTCAATATCTGGTCTTGAGAATGACAGCTTGGCTGTGGAAACTTGTTGACCTTTTTAAACATTGGTGAAATATTGACTATATATATTTTAATATTTTTATAATTTCTAAAACACGTGTAGATGCATGCGACTTTGGCAAATTAATGCCACCGGAATTTGACAGCAAGACAGATGGCGCATAAAATAGTACCATAGCTCCACCAATCACATGCCTGCTTTTGCAACTTTGTTCACAGTACAACATAAACTAAGACTGAATACGGTATAGTTAGAATGCATTGACAATGTCGCATAGATGCGATGAAACTATAGTCTGCAGAATATTTTAAAGAATATGAGGTGAGTCAAAATAACTAACTCATAATAATTAAAAGAAACCCCATAGTGTTATTTCCTACATATATTAAATATTTTTAGGAGTTAATTTTTGTCGATGGCTAGAAATTGTTTTTTATATTGTGAAAACAATCACTCGGCAACACAAAATGTCATTTGTGAATACAACACGTGAATGTGTGGATTCAATTAAGCATTTGACATAACATGTAAAAATATGTAATTACATAGAAATCAGGATTCTAGTGATAATAAAGAGACCTTTAGTCTGAATCCAGACTATGGACAACCACAGGAATAATTTCCTTTAAGAAATAAATTTAGAGGAATATGTTTCAAGTTCCAGAAATGAGTTAACCTTTGACATATAAAAAATTTGACCAATTAGAAGCTTCAGTTACGAAAAAAATACATACAAGAAATTTAAATTATCTCTACAAGTTACCAGGATTTGCCTTGTGTAAGTTTGACTATAAATTTTAATTCAAGTTAAAATTGACATTATAAAAGTCAATACTGAATTGTGTATATTCTTACCTCGTATATATATGCTTTTAACACAACCGCAGTATCGAGAGTCATCCTCACCTGTTGTCACGACTCTCGATACCGCAGTTCTGTACTAAAAGCGTAGATATATGAGGTAAGAATATACACGATTCAGTATTGATTTTCATAATTTAAAAGCTGAAGAGGAGGATTTAGATAGAACATATTCTGCTGAACTGTACTTCTATAAATTGTCATAGAAATACTCTAAAGTCACCATTACCTCAAGCCTTGGGTGAAACATTTTAATTCATCTTATCCACACCTAAGCTATGGACTATTGCAGAGCATGTATATAGTTTACATAGGAAAATTCAACTCTTCAAGTAGTGTAACTGTGTAATGGAATCATGTCATCAGCTATGGCTGGAAACATGTAATGAAGAATGAATGAATAATTTAAAACCTCATAATGTAAAATTTCCAAAATTAATATATGAATAAAATTGACACATTGTTTAGAATGTTAAATTTAATGTTTGACAGTTTTTTAATCAATAACCTCGACAGTTTTTATGAATTTTAAAAGTACTGATACTGTTTAGAATGACTTTATTGAATTAAATGGCATTAATGATACAAACTTCAAGGACTGTTTTTAGATGTACAAAGTCACATGATGATTTATGTTGAGGCCAGTTCTTCACTTGACATTCCCTGGAAATCAAGTTTCTAGTATAAATAAATGTAGACTGTTGTTGCGAAAATTACTTGCTATACATGTTACAGTGGACCACATATTACAAACTATTTTGAATTTATTACGTATTTGATTACATACTATTCTGCCAACTTTTTTCTCCCCTTCTGTTGCGATATCTACCAACGTGCCAATACTACACTATTTAGTCATGCAATTTTTTGAGCACATAATTTTTCACTATACCAAATGGTATTAATAAGCTGTTAGTTTATGCTGATGTATAGTTGGCCGATAGTGAGGAGATACTAAAGGCCAACACGCACACACTATTGAGTAACACTAAGAAATTAGCACTGGAAGTAAATATCAATAAAACTAAATATATGGTTACACGTAGAAATTCATTAAATAATGGAAATGGACAGCTAATGACAAATGAGGGAAATTTTGAGGAGGTGGCTGAATTCAAATACCTAGGAACAATAATCACAAGTAGGAATGAGATGCACAAAGAAATTAAACATATGCTCAATTATGGAAATGCATGCTATTATGCATTGCAGAGACTCTTGATGTCCCAACTCCTTTCAAAAAACGTTAAACTGAAAATATATAACACTATTATTCTACCAGTTATATTATATGGGTGCGAAACATGGACTCTTACTTTAAGAGAGGAAAGAAGACAGTACAAGTATTTGAGAATAAAGTACTTAGGAAAATGTTTGGACCAAAGAGAGATGAACAGACAGGTGAATGGAGAAGACTACATAACAATGAACTACATGGTCTTTATAGGAAGCCAGATATAATAAGAACAGTTAAGTCTCGTAGACTGCGATGGGCAGGACATGTTGCACGTATGGGGAATGGGAGACTTGCATGGAAGCTTCTTGTAGGAAAGCCAGAGGGAAAACTCCCAGTTGGTAGACCAAGAATGAGGTGGGAGAATAACATTAACTATGATTTGAGGGAAGTAGATTATACAGGGAATTATTGGAAAGCATTGGCTCAGGATAGGGATATATGGAGAGCTTATGTCCGTGCGGCCATGAACCTACAGGTTCGATAGTGCCAGTGAGTAAGTACCACAATATTAACTCAATGTTACCTTAAATTAGGTTAGGTCCATAGGTTAAGTTTCCATTAAGTATTACATTACTAGAATGGCACAGCAGCCCAATGTTGGACCTTAGCCTCTTATTTATTACGAATATGAGCCGAGTCGTGAATATTCCACCTCCTATTAATTACTGTTCAAAGTTAATTTAGTTATGCTTATTTCCCTATAGATGACAAACATACTGACCCAATGAGACATCTAGTAGTCAACTAAGGTATTACTAGGATGATGAATGTCTGTAAATTTTGCTTAGAGACCTCTTTATGATTCATTGGACCCATGAGTTAAAAGTCCCTCCTGGAGGACTTGCGCCTTGAATTTTTCCACCCTAAGATATCCATTGACTCAGGACCAGAGGCAAGGAACATAAGCACTAGTCCACCATGGCCAATGGATTTTACATTATGAAACTTAAGTTCTGGATCCTCTGAATCTCGATGGCATGACAGGTCTCACGTCCACATGTGTAAATTGGACAGGTGGATGATTATCCAGCCAGTATATGGGTGATATGTGGATTCAAGTAAAACCCCAGAAAATATATTAACTTTTGATCTCTCTTTTTCAATCCATAAGGCCCCAATGCCTTTGAGGTGGTGTGTAAACTTCACAGCCAATAGAACAAACCCCTACACAGTACTGCCACAAGAATGGTTTCTTCACTTCTTCCTTAAATGCATTTAAAATTAATACACAGGAATGAAAATGCTGATATATTTGCAAAAAAAAAGTGTAAAATTAAGCAGAAAGTAACAAATGCATTTTCTTATGAATCAATTATAAAGAAAAGAAAAAAATTGTAATTCCAATTTAATTGAAAAAGTTGGAAAACAGAAATATAAAAATACTGTTAGAAATTATGTAGATAGGAAATAACACTATGAGGTTTTTTAATATTGTTTATTTTTTATTATTTCACTCACCTCATACTTCATAATTCCTAGCACAAGTTGTGAACGTGACACAGCATTGAGAATGTCACAAATGATGTGAAGAAACCCTGGGTCTGCTAGGAATTATGAAGTATGAGGTGAGTGAAATAATAAAAAATAAACAATACTGTTAGAAACCCCATCTGTAATTCCATAATTACCACAAAAATCTGTGGTTTCTATACTGAGGCTTACTACAGTACATGACTGCTCAGGAAAACATCATAGAATTGATGTATTAATGTCTCCTGAGTGTGTATTGTTTTTTCAAGGTGTGGAAATGGACAAAGAACATTTATCAAACTGTGTAGGTCTCCAAAATTATCGAGATATGACATCGCAAGTATTGGGAAGCAAGGATAATAACTTTGTTATAAACTCCAGAGCATTAGCTACATACATAAATGTATTTGAGAGAGGGTCCATAACAATATCAGTGGAGCAGACTTGTCAACTGCAAATTTTTTCTTCGTTAAATATGGGAAATAACATTATGAGGTCATTATATAAAGTCTTCAGGTTTCAATCATATTGTGCTTAAACATGCAATTTTCAACTGTTTTGTATATAGATTATTAAATGTTCCACTATATGAAGATTTTAAGAAAGAATACAATCACATTTTGAACATAGCTAATTTGAATGGTTTTGGAAAGGAAATTATAAATAAAAGAAATTCAGACAAAAAATATTAAAAGAATACACTACCCTGCAATCTGATTCAAAGAAAGGAAAACAATTCAAGAAAATTACTTATCCTGAAATACATAACAAATTTTTTTTAAAATGTAAAGAAATTCAATATTGGTAGCGATAAATAAATTTAGCCTTGGTAATCTATTAATAACCAATAAGAAATTGAACACCCAAGATAGTAAAAAATCTGGAATTTATCCAATTAATTGTAAAGACTGCAATAAAGTATACATATAAAAAACAAAAAGGAATTTGGACACTCGGACAAAGGAACACTTTAGAAATTAAAATAATGGTGAAATTGAAAAATCAGCTATTGCAGCACATAGTTTGGAGAGTCATAAAATTGAAAAAGAGGCCAAACGTCTAAACATTTGGAAAAACCTTTATAATTGACAGTTTGAGAAAACGTATATATTCAGAAAACAAATATTTAGATCCATGAATTTCAAAATTCCCAATGAACAGGACCTGATCTCGAAGTTCATCAAATCAACACCAGATGACAATGTTATAGATGGAGATTCCAACAAAAATTCGATAGTCATGATGGTTGAAAATGTGAGGGATGTTTCTCTTGAAAACTTCAGTTCCAGTGTTTAAGAAAACAAACTGAGGTAAGATAAGAAGTGACTCATTCATTGTGCAAATTTTTTGTTTTGTTTTTATTAGCTTTGATAAATTGTCAGTGGAACTCCTCTTAAATACTTAAGGAAAATCTACATTGCTAAAATCATTCAAACTCACTCAGTAGTTATCTCTGAGTAATAGAGGTCAGTAAGGAGATATGGGAATTCTGCATTAGTATGTTTAATATTTAATTTTAGGAAGTTATATTTTGAGGTTATTTTAATTATATTATTTTTGGTCTGGACATCTTACCTCAATATTAATGTTGATTTGTTCTTGGACATGTTTCAAAACAATTCTCTGTTTTATCTTCAGCTTTCCCAGACTCTGGGAAAGTCTGGGAAAGCTGAAGATAAAACAGAGAATTGTTTTGAAACATGTCCAAGAACAAATCAACATTAATATTGAGGTAAGATGTCCAGACCAAAAATAATATAATTAGTATGTTTGTTTCTTTCTTTACCCTCCATCTCTACTGTTCTTGACACACAGTGCCAGTGGGTTCATGTCACAGTTTTACTTTGGATTTTTCAGTTGATATTTTGATAAAATATTTTTCTGAAATTAATTTTAAATTTTACAATCTTTGTAAATCATCCTCCAAGGTATGAATAATACCAAATCATCTGCATATTTAAGTAGTCCCAAAAAATATTAATACGTACCTCCCACAGTATGGAGCTTTGCATCGAGAACATTTTCTTTCTGCTGGTTCACCACAGCCAACACATGGTTTTGGAGTTAAAACCAGTGCTTCTATTTTATCCAGGTCATAAGCTTCATTTAAACTGAAAGTAATAAAAACTAACAAATTATTATTTGAAAACAAAAATGAATGCCTTGAACTGGGATTTGAACCTAGAGACCTCTAACTATTATTCCATTCAGATATTCCAATGCTAACATTAATTTTTCCGACTCATACACAATTTTCTTAACATCTAAAGGCCAAGAGCTGTAATTCATCTTGCGATCTGACTGCTTCTAAATCAAAAAGTCTTTTATGAGAACTACTATAAGAGTAAAGCTTATATTTTTATGTTTTTTTAAATTTAAAATGAGAATCTTAATTTAAATTATCAAATTAAAAGTGTCTAATATGTGTGATGTTCCAATAATCCCTAATGAACTTTCTTTTACTTTGGTTATGCGCTAAGCCACTCTGCTACAGCACAGACTGAATTTACAAATCAAAGTACTAAATTTCTGTGGGGCACGCCGTAGTGGTTAAGGCACTGAGCTACAAGCCAGAGGGTCGAGAGTTCAAGTCCCGTTGGGGTCAGGATTTTTAAACTGACCCAAACTCTCTGGCGGCACTATGGCCCTGGGATTGACTCAGCCTCTAACGAAAATGAGTACCAGATGCTTGTTCTGTGGGTAAAGGCGGCCGTCGTGCAGGGCTGACATAAAGTGCCGATTGTCTAGAAAAAGTGGGGGCCTTAACCTCCTACTACCCCAGGGGCCTCCGGGCCTGTTGTGGGATCACTTTACTTTACTTTTAAGTACTAAATTTCTGATTTCAAAATGCTGAAAATCATCACCTCTAAAAATTACATTTAGAAGGTAATGTTGTAGCAACTATAAATAATAGCTAAAGGTCTTAATAAAATGTAATATGAATAAAGCATTGATTTTGAAAAAAAAAAAAATTAATGCTTGTACCAGGACTCGAACCTCAGACCTCTAGCTCTATACACTAGTATGTAGTCCATTACAACATTCAAGCCACCAATACAACCATCAAATATGGCTTGAATGGTGTAATGGACTGCTTACTAGCATGTACAGCTAGAGGTCCAGGTTCAAGTCTCAGTTCAAGCATTGATTCTTAAATAAAATTGTCCAGTATTGGAAAGTATTAGTATTTAAATATAACATAAAAAAATTGACTTGCCTTTGAGTAATAGCTTTCATGTGGTTTTCATCTGTGTCACACACAAGTTGTGCATGTTTATTTGCAACACTGTTCCAACGCTTGCTATACTTTTCAAGTATCTTTTGTCTTATCTGTTAACAAAGGTAATAACACTACTTGAATATAATAGAGAAACATTCAAGTAATCTGATGTACAGTATATAACATTTAACAGAATTCATGGGAAGTAATATTATGAGAGTAAAGAAGGGTGCAGGAAAAAGAACAGGCAACCTAGAAAATAATTCTTTAATTATACAATATATCTCCCTCCTTTCCTGCATGCCAAAAACTTTTAAGGCAAACTTGATTCAGGCTTATATTTGTATCTTCAAATAAAACCTTGACCGAACTGTTTCTTTCACTCTGTCTTTTCTATGGAGAATCAAAAAATGTCACCATAAACCCCATCTCGACAAAAGTGTTTTAATCCACTTCTGAGGTTGGGGCACCTGGAAGGCAGAGTTATGCTGCCCCGATGATATATGATGATGGTAATGATGCTCCAGGAGAGGCCTTAATCCTAAACTTCATGAATATGATAATGATGGCCAGATAATGTTAGAGGACTGTTTGACCCTTCAAGTTTCCTGACATTTGTCTTACAGGTGAGGAAAAACCATCACCCAGAAAATATGTCCCGACCAGAGACTGCATGACAAGACAGCATGCTACTTCGAGACCACAGCAGTGCAGTGTCTAACCTGGTTTTATTTACCTGCACCTTCATATATGAATTGGAAACTTCACGCCTCACCTTATTAAATATGCTTCTCTTACCGAGGTACTGCGCCATAGCTCAGTGGTTTAGGGAAAATGCCTTGGTTTGAGTCTCCAGGGGGGAAGAAATTTTCTCATGGGACCAGTGCCCATCCAGCATCATGAGGCATTTAGGTAGCTACAATAAATAGCAGCTTCCAGTTGAGTAAACCAGCTGTAATGGCTGGGGGACCCAAATGCTGACCAAATGTTATCCCTACACTGGTTGGATGATTTGTGATTTAATACATATAGATGTGAGGCCGGCTGGTAGGCCAAGCACCTTCTAGGCCTGTCGTGCCATGGAGTTTTTTTTTTTATCAACATGTTTAAAAAAATCTCTGTTCATTCAATTCTCCACCAGATGGCATGAGAAGAGCTGGTGTTAACAAATAAATTCAAAGAATCAGAGTTTGGCTGATAACAATGAAGATTTTTGAAAATATGTCAGGTAAGAGAGTCCGCTGCAGTGGACTAGTGGTTATGTTCCTACCCTCTGGTCTTGAGGGTTGCAGGTTCAAGCCTGGCTGGGGTCAATGGATTTTTTTAGGATGGAAAAATCCAAAGAGCAAGTCCTCCAGGAGGGACTTTAGTCCATGGATCCCAAAACTTATGATTTTTCAGGATTGTAAAAGAACCTTAAATCTGAATAAAGAGGCCTCTAAGCAAAATTTACCAACCTTCTTCATCCTAATAATATGTAAGGTGCCTACTTGATGTCTCATTGGGTCAGTATGCTGTCCACATTCCATTCATGACTTCTTTAGGAAATAAGCATAAAATAAATTAACTTGATCTAGTAATTCCTAACGAAGGAGAGGCTAAGGCCCTACGTTGGACTTGATGAAGGATTTAGTGTCCCAAGTTTTGGTGACTTTTTGATACTGGTTGGGTATAGGTTTGGATCAAGTATTAATTTTGGGTAAATTGCAGTAGAGCTGTGGATTCTCTTCTCAAGGGTCCGAGGTTAATAAACCCGGAGATGATACATAAAAAATATTTTGTTGCTTGATAACAAGGGTCAGAGGTTAATATACAGGAGATGCTGCATAAAAAATATTTTGTTGCTTGATGAAAATTATTCTAATTTATTTTAAATTTGAATATCCAAGAAGACTAAGTAAATTTCGGTGGTAATATTCTTCACCATATATAAATCTATTCTTATTAAATATCGTTGATTATTTTAGTTTTAAATAAAAATTATTCATTTTTTCTCTGTCTTTGAATCAGAGATTATTAAATTTTACTTGAGCTCTCTTTTTTATAGCTTCCACTCAGAATAAAAGTCGACACCAGAATGAATAATTTAATATGTTGTAATATAAAGTTCATTATTATGTCACATAACATTATTCTATACTTTTCAACACGACAATATCCCCAATAATCACGTATGGGCTCGAATTAATATGGGAAAAATTAACAATCAGTGACTTAGAACGCATTGAGAAAGTCAAGGCACGGTTCCTAAAGTGTGCCCTCAGAGTGGGAAAATATGCTCCATCAAGGCTGGCATATGAGCTGGCCAAGGAAACTTTTTACATAGAAGATCTGAGACTCAGCCTACCATCTACCGGAGCCAGCAACAAGCTACTAGAATGGAGAAGAATGAAAAGAGCGGAGATAGATATCGACTTCTATGGGACGACTGCAATGATCGATCGCAACTGGACCAAGGAGAATCAGGAGCAGAGACACACCATTACAAGACTAGCCATTCACGGCTTCCACCACAAATTATGCAAGAACAAGTTATTCCACACCCCGAATGACCAATGTGTGTGTGAATTGTGCGGACAGAGATGTAACCAATATCATATCACCGAGTGCCATGAAAGAACAAAATCGATCTCAGAATATAGCAAAGAATAATACCCATTCGGGTGAACCTTCCATATTTATAACATTATTCTTAATTTATATTGGTTAATAATTCTATTTAATATAAGGTTAAATCTGATTGGTCATATAAAAAAGGTAAGTGCTTTTAACTCCAATCACAATTTAATTTTCTTTCATTTATGATAGTATAAAATTATTCAGATTTGCTATAAAAGTTATAATTTACTAATTACTTATTAAAAAAAATTAATACCAATATTTAATAAAATTTGACAACAATGGATTAAGATAATTATTAAAAGCATTATTAAGAAAATCTTTTTTTAATTTTCATATAAAATATTTTTTTTATTATTATTATTAAATTTTATTTGACAAATAGCAGTGAAATATTTAGGTTTTTATTTAAAGTTAATATTTATGTATAAAAAGAATTTTAAAATACAAAATTGTTAATTAACTTTAATTTTATTACTTAGACAATATTAAAATCCTGCTTTAGACAGCTACGCCATTGTAGAGATAGGTGAGGGAAATGTATTTTATGAGATGAAGTTTCCAATTCATTAAATTTGAAGAGAAAAATGTTTGCCCAGACTGAGACTCGAACCTGGAACTTTGGTTTTGTGTACCAACTGAGCTACTGGGGCAAGTTCCAATCTAGATGCAATTTTTTCTCTTATATACGTTGTAATTCCCCCGCGCACCAAATGCTTGAAGCCTTGGCTTCTATCTATGCACATGGCGGCTTCTTAGTTAAGAAGACATTAATTGGGAATTTGTACACTACTTTTAAAAGCTAGTAGGGCTTCTACTGAAGTTTTCATTATTAATTTAATACTTCTCACTGAAGGATAAATTAAATTTAAACAGAAAAATTTTCACCCAGACCGAGACACGAACCAGGACCTTTGGTTTTCTGTACCAAATGCTCTACCAACTGATCTTCTCTTCAAATTTAATTTATCCTTCAGTGAGAAGTGTAAAATGAATAATGAAAAGTTCAATAGAAGCCCTACTGGCTTTTAAAAGTAGTGTTTAAATTCCCAATAAATGAGTTTGAGGATAGGAACCAATGGAGGACATTAATGAATATGAGTTCCCTTAGCCATAGATTTTATTAAGTGAACAGTTTTGAGAAGTATTAATATTTAAATATAACATCAAAATATTTTTTTTTTGTCCAATGGCACCAGGTTGTCTTTTATAACATTTCTACTTTCTCCCCTGTCATTGGCAGAATAGTAAACCATTTCTTATGTTGGGGCACCTGGAAGGTGGAGTTACGTTACTCCGATGATATGATGTGTGATGAATGATAATGAAATGCTAGGAGAGTTCTTAACCTAAACTTAAACCTAAATTCCAGACCATGGGCAACCACAGTAATAATTCCCTTTAAGAAAAAATTCTTATGGTCTGACCGGGAATTGAACCTGCGACCTCATGAACTGTAGTCAGAAATGCTGATCACTAGCCCATGAGGCAACATAAAAACTAAACAGTTACAAAAACATGAAGTATTATATCTTGAGTCAGATTTAAATACTGCACTTCTGGTCTACAAAAAACACCAGAACAAGATTCTGTCAATATTACACCCTTGCAAATACAATTGTCTTACTATGTTTGACTCCATGGTATAAAAGTCATAGAAAACCCTTTGTCTAGTATCCAGTTGCTGGCCTCACATCCACATGTCATTTACTGAGATGGACAATCATTCAATATTAAAAGGATGACATATGGTTAGCTTGGTTTTCTCAATTTGGAATCGCTACTTATTGTAGCTACCCAAATTTCTCACAATGCAGGGTTAGCACCAAATTCCCATAAGAAAATTTCATTCCCCATGGGAACTCAAACTGCTGCATGTCCTGTAACTCAGTATCAAGGTAGAATATGGCTTGTTCTACTATGTGCTTTTTTAAAATTTTCCACGGGCCCAGCACAGAACCTGAAGGATGCAAAGTGCAGTGGGTGGCATTGGAACACTCACATGGAATAATCAGAAAAATTTTCAATGGCAAACCAGGTGGTAAAAGGAAGACAGAAAGACCAAAACTTAGATGGTCAGATGTTGTGGAGGAAGCTTAAGAAGAATGAATGTTAGGAGATGGAGACGTTAAGGCTTTGGAAAGGGAGGAATGTTAAGAGAAGCTAAGTTCCTTCGTTGACTGTAACACCAAAGAGTAGTAGCAGCAGCAGCTTTACCTTGGGAATAACTTCTAGTATTAAAGGTCTTTGTGATGGAGATGGAGGATTTGAACATGCCAGTTGTGCCAACCAATATTTCAGCTCAATTAATGGTGACAGTTGATCCATTACATTTTCATGCAAGAAACACTGAAGCTGTGGAGAAAAAAATAAAATATACAATTACTATTGGACTTTTATAGGAATAAATCACTATGAGGTTTAATTTAAGATAAATTAAAATGTTTTATACCTCTCCTCATAACCAATCTTCTAAGTATATAGTGATTTCAAAGCCTTGGCGGCTTCATCTTCAGTACCATCTTGACAACTGATGTTATGTCGATCGGAAGAACTACTTCTTCCCTCTGTTGGTGGACCGATAAACCTCCAGATCAAGTCAGAATCTGCGGGAATTTCAAAGTTCATAAGTTTTTCATTCTTGTTTTTCTGGATGTGGATTTTTTACCAAACCGTGAGTTCTTTTTGTTTTTCTATTTGTTTAATTAGACTGGCTTTTGATTCACTTAGATGTTTTTCGGATCAAGCATGAGCAGCTACTGCTGACTTTTCCACTTCATTATTTTTGACATATCTAAGACATTCTTTCACCCTTGTTTTCAAATTTCTTTTTTTTTCCTATGTAAATTTTGTCACAATCCTTGCATTTGATCTGATAAATTCCTGATTTGTTTTCTTCTCCAATTTTTTCATTTTTATTGGTTTTAATTATCCTATTTAGGCTGTATTCGTTCTTCGGTGCCAATCTTATACTAAACTTTTTAAATTTTTTTTTAAACTTGTAGTGTTTCAATGGATGGTAAGTGAATTTCTTGAATTTTATTTTTTTCTTCTGTTTGTTTTATAAGTGTGCTTTCATTAATTACTTTTTTTTTAGAATAGTAGTTATGAGGAGAGGTATGAAACATTTTAATTTATCTTATACAATTTCTATTTTAAACACAAAATTGATAAGAAGTAACACAATGGAGTATTTTATCAAATAAATTGAATATGTTATTTACATCTAATAATATTCTTAATGCAACACTCAGGTTGCAATCTTCAATGTCGATATGAACTCTCAATCAAAATTACGCTGCTATCCCTAAGGTAATTTAGTCTTTTAATCAAAATAATTGGATCAATTAATCATAAATTAATGTTAACAAAAAAAAAAGTTATTCTTATGTTTTGCACTCCCACCTGGGACATGTTTCAAAGGAAATTTCCTCCACCTCAGTTCAGCATTCAGAAAAGTGCAGAGAGAATAATGAATTTTGAAGTTTCAAGGGAATAGGGTTTGATTGCGAGTTTGTGCCTAACACCAGAGGGAAAGGTTTCCAACAGATCGGTTAGTTGCTAATGCTCAAGCATACTGGAGTTCTTCCATTTGCCTTCTTGCTTCCTGGTACCGTAATGAGAGATCTGTCGCTATGTTAAAATCTTACTTTGTGGAATATATATAGATTTGACTTTAAAATTTTACTATAATGTTTTAATTAAGTTTTCTAGAGATGAGTAATATCCACTGCAATGTTTTCTTCTATAAACAATACATAATTTGGATTAGGGATGATGTTTAATCTATGTATAACTCAACAAGTTAAAAAAAAAAAAGAAGAGAAGAGAAGGAAATTCATACCCATGTGACATTTCCAGCATATAATTGTGAATTTTCTGGATACTCATTAACAGTGACTCCTTTTTCTCTTCTAAATTTTCAAATGTTTCCTTTCTCTGAGGTTATTCTTAATAAATAAGGGGAGTCTGGAGTCATCTTGCCTCATAAATTCTTGTGTTCTAGTTGAACATATTTTGATATACCATGTATACTATCATCAGTTTTTCAGACTCAATTTCTTCAGGGTGGGTTAGATTACCTCCAATGCAGTGCCCCCAGACTTCAATCAAATGATTTACAATAATGCCCATATGAAACTTCTTCATAAAAATAAGATTATAGCATGGTCTCTATATAATAATAATAATAATAATAATAATAAGACACAAAATAATGACTAAGTAAACATTAAACAATTTTAGTAATTGCCTTCCCCCTTGATAAAATTCTGACACACCACTAAACTATAGATTTATAAATTTCACCTTAATGAGTTGATTTTTCCTGTATTCATTGATGTCATAATGTGCTGGGCATCGAGGATCTAAAAGTAAATGATGTAGTGCTAGCCATGTTTGAGCTTCTGTTCGTGTTACCTTCATGTTTTCTTCATCTTTTATTTCTTTCCATGTACAATCTAAAACAGATAATATTTATTAGTACATTACAAAATCCTAATGATACACATTAGAGAAGAAATTGGAAAGAGAATTACAAATGTCAATAAACTAGACTTTGGATTATTGAGATACTTTAAATCAAGCCTTCTTATAAGAAAAACAAAATATAATCTGTAAAACTAGTATTAATATATGGCAGAGAAACAAGGACTTTTTTAAAAATATTTAAAGGAAGTAACACTATGAGATTTATTTTAAATATTAGTAGATAAATCGGCCGCGGTGGACTAGTGGGTTATGCTCCTTGCCTCTGGTCCGAGGGTCACGGGTTCAAACCAGGCTGAGGTCGATGGATTTTTTTAGGATGGAAAAATCCAAGGAGCAAGTCCTCCAGGAGGGACTTTAAGCCTTGGGTCCTGAGTCTGAAGATTTTCAGGCTCGTAAAAAACCCTTAAGCCTGAATGAAGGGCCTCTAAGCAAAATTTACCGAATTTTCCCATCCTAGTACTACCTTGGTTTCCTAGATGTCAGTATGAGGCGGAACGCTGATCATGGACCACTCAAAATGACATCTATATGAAAACAAGTGTGACTAAATTAGTATGGTTCAAATTCTTCCCTGTAGGGGGAGAGCACCTAAATCTCTGTAAAGGGAAACATGGGCTTACAAGAAGAAAAAGGAGTTAGATATGCATGACTCACCTCATGTTTGAGATGGAAAGAATTGACAATGATGCTAAAACATCAAAACCCGGGTTTTCAAGAAAGCTATAAATATGAGGTGAGTTGTGCATATCTAACTCCTATTATTTAAAACAAGGACCTTGTCTGAGACTGATATGTCAAGACTGAGTTCATTTGAAAAGAAGATATTAAGAAAAATATATGGTCCAATATGTGACAAGGGAGAATGGTGTATAAGATATAGCTCTGAGCTCTATCAATTGTGTAAGTCTCCTGATGTGGTTACATAATTTAAAGTTTGAAGATTGCAATAGGTGAGGTACGTACAAAGAATGACTGAACATGAGATACCAGTACATGAGAATTAAGTATGTGATTGATAGCGTATAAGTATTTGGCTGCTGGACAATCTGATCCCAGGAATTTATGACTGAATGTTGATATCATCCTTGTATCACATGTTGCAGTGAGAAATACTTTTTGATATTGACAGGAAGCGACACCAGTTATATTTATAAATATCAATCACATACTTATATCTCACACACTATACTGACAGAAGATTTTCATCTTCCATTCAATAAGTAAAATAAGACATATATTGACATATTTCTGAATGAGGAAATTTTAATTTTTCTTATAAGGGAACTGTTAATCATTGCATGCAAAACATATCTTGAAATTTCTCCCAGGGAAGTTTTGTGATGTATCAAGAGCATATCCAAAAAAAAAAATCTGCCTTTTTAACTATAAGGCACTAAAATCCAGTGCCAAATCTCTCCATTTAGATGGTAGGGAAGTAATACAATTCCTGACTCAGAACATTGGATAACCCTCACTACCTTCCATTTGCTCTGTACAGTGGGTTGCCATGACTGGATTCTGGCTTTGATTTCTGTGCCTTGCAGTTAAAAGTGGCAGATAATATTTTGGACATGGCTTTGTACATCACAATGCTTCTCTGGGAGAAATTTCAAGGTAGGTTTCATTTAACAGTTCCCTTGTTAGAGTGTTAGTATAAATTTAATTGAAATTAATACCTTCAAATTTCAGAGTTTTACCAGATGTTTTCTTCATCCATGGCTTGTTTTCAATAAGATTTGTGAGAATAATCGGAATATCATGGGTTGAAAAAATGTGAGTAGTTGCACTCAGTGGTAGGCTGTTAAATAAACACATTAATTATTAAAACAATAACAACTTTATTGTTGGAAAAAGAACTAGTGTATAAAACTAAAGACCTTGGTTTGAACCCAACCTAGGCATGCATTTTTCTAATTAAGCTATTTGGTCTGTATATTCTTACCTCTTGTGGTTGTTTTTTGTTGAGCATACATTTCAAGGCTTGTTAGCCCCATCTTCAGCTATTATAGCTGGTTAGGTTAGGTGAGGTTAGAGAGCTGAAGATGGGGCTAACAAGCCTTGAAACATATGTTCAACAAAAACAACCATAAGAGGTAATAATATACAGACCAAATAACTTAATTATTAAGCAAACCTCTTAATGTTACTTCCTACTGTATTTTTAAAATAAATTTTTCTCTTCAAATATGACAATAACCTTTTTATTAAGCTTTACTAAGACAAAATATCTGAGAATATCAAGAGTAGAAGTAAATCCAATCTTATGTATAGTCCTAGAAGGTCAGAAATTTGAGAAAGTTGATAGTAATAAATACCTGAGTTTTTTAATTACCTCAAAAATAAATTAAGTGAAGAGGTTCGAGCAAGGATTACAATGGTCAATAGATGCTTCTATGCATTAAAACAAGTTTTTAAGTCAAGGACAATAAGTAGGATAGTAAGAAATTAAAACATATATAAAAACAATATTGAAACCAATAGATATGTTTGGAAGCAAAACATAGACATTATTAGAAAAATATAAGTACTATTAAATACATGGGAAAGAAAAATATTAAGGAAGATATATGGAGCAGTACAGGAACAAGATATATGGAGAATTAGAATGAACCAGGAATTAAAAGAATTATATTAGATATTTAGATCTGGTAGGAGATATTAGCAGAAAGAGACTGGAATGAGTAGGACATGTGTTACAGATGGAGCAAGGAAGATTTTAGAAGGAAAACCGGAAGGAAGAAGAAGGTTTGGAAGACAGAAACTAAGATGATTAGATAAGATTGAGGAAGACTTAGACAATTGAAAGTTAAAAGATGGAGACAGAAAGTCAAGGAATAGGAAAGAATGGACAGATGTTATGAAGGAGGCCAAGGTTCCTAGAGGACCGTAGAGCCAAAGGAAGAAGAAGAAGAAGCTTTACTGATTAAAAGTAATGAAAATTCTCATTAAAAATACTTTGAATAGAACTCATCTAATGATGTTGTTAATAGCTCTAGCTATCTGCCTTCAGACGTGAGAATTGGTACCTGGTAAATCAGTTGTCCTCAACTAATTATTAAACTTCATCAATTAGTTCCAATATGAAGGCCTTTCAAAAGCAATATTTCATCTTCTGCATTTTAAGATTGGAACTGTTTGATGAATTATAATAATTTAGTTGAGGATGACTGATTTACCAGGTACCAATTTTGTATTTAACATCCTATTACATAACCTCAACGGTGCATCAAAATTAATTTTAAAAGTGTTGATTGTTTGTATCATGTCTTGAATGATGTAATGGTCTGCACACTGCTGTACAGAGTTGGAGATCTGGGATTCAATTCCTGGATCAGACATTATAATTTTTGTTTTAAAAAAATTAATTTGTCCAGGTCTGGGACATGTTAAATTAAATATATCAAAACAATAATTATTTAATATTTATCAGACCATGATTAGGCTGACCATCATGGTAGATGATCACTCAGGTGACGTGTGGTAAGATTCAGGTCCTCCGGCGATTATAGTTGGTTTTCTCAAACAGGAGCTACTTATTGTAGCTACCCTTTTTTCACAGGCTCAAGTCATAAAAACTCCAAGTGTGACAGGCCTAGAAGGCCCTTGACCTACCATCCGGCTGCTGGCCTCACATCCACATGTGTTACCACAGAGGTAGGCGATCATCTAGCCAGTGTAGGGGTGACATGTGGTCAGCATGTCGGGTCCTCCAGCTGTTTTAGCTGGTCTTCTCAACCTGGAGTCGCTACTTTTTGTAGCTACCCAAATGCCTCATGATGCTGGGTGGGCACCAGTTCCATACTGGCCGAAATTCCATGAGAAAATGTCTTCTCCCATGGAAACTCAAACCAGCGCAAGTCCCGTAGCTCTGTGCCAAGGCTTCTTGCCTTAACCACCTTGGCTAAGGCGCAGGAAGGTTCAAGTCCTCATGGGAGAAGAAATTTCAGCCAGTATTGGATCAGTACTCACCCAGCATCATGGGTAATTTGGATAGCTACAATATGTAATTGCTCAAGGTTGAGAAAATCAGCTGTAATGACTGGGGGGCCTGACATTCTGACCACATGTCACCCCTATACTGGCTAAATGAACTCCACCTCTATGATTAACACATGTAGATAGAAGCACAGCACCCAGCTTTTAGGCATGTTGCACCATGGATTTCTTTTTACACTGAGTTTTACAAATTATATTGCTCTGTCTCATCACAACTGCATCCATAGAAAGGACTTTTCTGGATTATGACAAATTTTACCAAATCAACCATATTAAGTACAAGGCTTTGTAATCTAGCAATTCTGTCCACTGAGAGGGAGAAATGTTGTGATTTGTTGAAGGATCCATCTTGGTTTTTATTATAAATTTAACATTTCTCACTGAAACCAGTATCTTGGGCTAATGGTCAGCATTCCTGGCTACGGTTCATGAGTTCCGGGTTCAATTCCCGGTCAGACCATAGGAATTTTTCTTTAAAGGGAATTATTCCTGTGGTTGCCCATGGTCTGGAATTTAGGTTAAGGGCTCTCCTGGTATTTCAATATCATTTATCACCCATCATATCATCAGGGTAATGTAACTCCACCTTCCAGGTGCCCCAACCTAAAAAATGGATTACAATTCTGCCAATGCCAGGGGAGAATTCCAGAAATGTCATAAAAGACAAACTGGTGACATTGGACCAACAAAAACTGAGGGACAAATTATGTTTGAAGAGAAAAATATATCATATTTGAAGATAAAAATTATACGCTCAGACTGGGGCTTGAATCCAGGACTTTTGGCTTTCTAGGCCAATACTCTACCGACTGAGATACCTGAGCAAGTTCCAATATAAATGCAAATTTTTCTCTTATATATGTTGTTAATTCCCACGCACCAAATGCTATGAACCTTTGCTTCTATCTTGCAAATGGTGGCTTCTTTATTAAGGAGACATTTATTTGGGAATTTTTATATTACATTATAAAGCCAGTACAACTTCTTTCGATGTTTCTATTATTCATTTCATACATCTCAATGATGGATAAATCATATTTGAAAAGAAATAGATTGGAACTTTCTCAGGTAGCTCAGTCGGTAGAGTATTGGCCTAGAAAGCCAAAGATCCTGGGTTCAAGCTCCAGTCTGAGCGTAAAATTTTTCTCTTCAAATATGATTTATCCATCATTGAGATGTATGAAATTAATAATAAAAACATATAAAAATATATGCTTAGACTGGGGTTTGAACCCAGGACCTTTATCTTCATATGCTAATGCTCTACCATTTGAGCTATCTTAAGATCTGCAATCTCAATGCAAAATTTTCTCTTATACAATGCAATTCCCAAGAGCACCAAAATGCTACAAACTGCTAAATGTCCTGGGTTCAAACCGCAGTCTAGGTGTATAATTTTCTCCTCAAATATAATTTTTGGTCGGCCGCGGTGGACTGGTGGTTATGCTCCTTGCCTCTGGTCCCGAGGGTCGCAGGTTCAAACCCGGCCGGGGTCGATGGATTTTTTAGGACGGAAAAATCCAAGGAGCAAGTCCTCTGGGAGGGACTTTAAGCCGTGGGTCCCGAGTCTGAAGATTTTCAGGCTCGTAAAAAATCCATAAGCCTGAATGAAAAGGCCTCTAAGCAAAATTTACCGAATTTTCCCATCCTAGTACTACCTTGATTTCCTAGATGTCAGTATGAGGCGGAACGCTGACCACATACCACTCAAAAATGACATCTATACGAAAACAAGTGTAACTAAATTAGTATGGTTCAAATTATTTCCTGTAGGGGGAGAGCGCCTAAATCTCTGTAAAGGGAAAACATAGGCTTACAAAAAAAGAATATAATTTACTAAATATAATTTTTCTCTTCAAATATAATCTATATATAATTTATTTTATAATTCTGTGATCTTTATGAGAAACTGGATGATAGAATCATTGCTAGAAAATCTTGACAACTCCAGTTCACCTTATAAAGCATTTGTATTGGTGTAGATTACATGATCATTTATCATTATTTAAATAAGACTTCTGAGACTATGTTGTTAGGAGATGATTCCTGTATTTTTCTAAACCCTGTAATATCTGGGCCCACCAAAGTAATTAGTCTAGCTAAGTCACTACTTGTCTTATTACCTGTCTAGATTCTGTGCTATGCAGCCTATGATGGATATACATTTTATACCAATGTTAAAATCTAGAGTGAGTTGTTTTTCTTTTATACTTTCAGAAGTATCAAAATTATCTGAAACCTTTGTAGTGTCAACATTACATTTGTTTGCTAACAATTTGATCAATGCAAACACTGAGTAATCTATCAATTCAAGAGAAGTTTCTCCCAAAGCTTCACAACTGTCAGCATGGTACAGGAGCACTTCAAGAAATTCAATAGCAGTAGCTTCATGGAATAACTGAAAGTAATAAGGTACACAATGTTAATGTCTTTTATTTCCTTACAATATAGACATGGTTCATGATTTATTTCTCTGCTCCTACCCTCTAAATAGCTCATTTAGTATTATTACCCGAGGGTTGCGGGTTCAAACCTGGCCGGGGTCGATGGATCCCGAGTCTGAAGATTTTCGCTTGTAAAAAGTCCTTAAGCCTGAATGAAAAGGCCTCTAAGCAAAATTTATCAAATTTTCCCGTCCTAGTACTACCTTGGTTTCCTAGACATCAGTATGAGGTGGAACGCTGACCACGAACCACTCAAAATGACATCTATACAAAAACAAGTGTAACTAAATTAGTATGGTTCAATTTCTTCCCTGTAGGGGGAGAGTGCTCAAATCTCTGTTAAGGGAAAAACGTGCTTACAAGAAGAAGAAGTATTATTATATACCGTATTTACTCGCATAATTGATCCCTCGCACAATTTCCTCCTAGGTTTTTCATTCATTCATATATATATATATATATATATATTTTTTTTAATCCACCTCTGATACAATGTGCATAACCTAGGCCAAAATTATCAGTAACAACTTTGGACACGCTTATGAAGATTTCAAATGAAACACAAAGGAATTAATGGAAAAGCCAAGGTCGAATCCATCCACTTCTACAAAGACCTAACGGTACCTGCAGTCTCTTGTCACCCCGCGGATCTGTTGTTGTCAGTCTGAGTAGATTTAGGTATCATTATGCATTGGTAACAGTGTTATTCTGTCACAGCATCAGTGTCATTAAACTCAAGTATGGGAAGAAAGTATAACAGCTACACTGGAAATTTTAAGTTACAAGTAGTAAATTTCTCCAAGAAAAAAGGAGTGAAACATTCATTGTGATCTACTGTACCATTATCTGTTGTATGCTTTGAGTATCTGAAAATAGACAGATATTAAATACAACTTATTCTTTCAATTTTTCAAAATGTCTTTGAGAGTAAAGTTCAATGACCATGATGGAATTACCATAGATGTCTAATTGATAGTGTTCTACATTGTAAAGCATATTGATATTTTCATAGTCATCGCATAATTTCTGTTCTTGAATTTTCACTCCTAAATCTTGAAAAAAGGGGAGGAATTACTCGAGTAAATACGGTAATAGTGAGGAAATAATAAATACATTCTATTAAGTACGATAAAACTAAATTTATGATCTTACCTGCAGATACATTTAACAATAGTGAGGGAAATTTTGGAGAAGTGACAGAATTCTAATAACTAGGAACAGTTTATAAACAGAGATGAAGTGCAGAAAGCAATTAAACATTGGCTCAACACTGGAAATGCATACTATTATGCATTGTAGGGAATCTTGTCATTCCAACTTCTCTCAAAAAAATAAAAACAAACTAAAAATATATAGTCAATTGAGTTGGTGTTTACTTGAAAATCCATATTTACTAACTACGTTTTATTTTTATTTAATTAGTAAAAATATATAGATCCAATTGTCTGGATGCAAAACATGATTTCTCAATTTAAGAGAGGAAGAAAATTACAAATATTTGAAAATAAATTACTTAGGAAAATTTCTGGACCAAAAAGAGATCTACAGACAGGTGAATGGAGATAATCATATTAAGATTATATTATTTTTGGTCTGGACATCTTACCTCATTATTAATGTTGATTTGTTCTTGGACATGTTTCAAAACAATTCTGTTTTATCTTCAGCTTTCCCAGACTGGTTTTATTTATGTTGCATTATGTTGCACCACCTGGATGTCGATGTCTGCTCCATCCTGTGGTTGGCCAAAGAACTTCCAAACAAGGTCACCCTCCATCGGAATATCAAAATTCATAACTCTGTTTCTGTTCTTCTGAATATAAATTTTTTCCCAAATAGTCAGCTCTTTTGTATTTTCTAACTGTTTTAATAATTTAGTGTCTGAATTTATATTATGTTTTTCAGACCAAACATGAGCAGCAACTGCAGATTTTTCAATTTCTCCATTTTTAATATTTCTTATGTGTTCTTTGGTTCTAATTTTTAGGTTTCTTTTTGTTTTCCCTATATATATCTTTTCACAACCCATGCATTCAATTTGATATATTCCTGACTTTTTATTTTTATCAGTTTTTTCATTTTTGTTGGTTTTTATTAGTTTATTTAAACTGTAGTTATTTTTTGGTGCTAATTTAATATTAAACTTCTCAAATATATTTTGAAATTTATTATGTACCCAGGGGTGATATGTGAATTTCCTATATTTTTTCATAGGTGGTTCTTCTTTTTCAAGATTACTTCTGTTTATCATTTTTTGTTTTTTATACTTTTCTATCCTTTTATGTACCATTTTTTCATCAAACTTATATTTTGAGGTTATTTTAATTATATTATTTTTGGTCTGGACATCTTACCTCATTATTAATGTTGATTTGTTCTTGGACATGTTTCAAAACAATTCTGTTTTTTATATTTTGAGGTTATTTTAATTATATTATTTTTGGTCTGGACATCTTACCTCATTATTAATGTTGATTTGTTCTTGGACATGTTTCAAAACAATTCCTAAAATTAAATATCATATTAAGATCTTTATAAGAAAGCAGATATAATAAGAACAATTAAGTCTCATAGACTGTGATGGGCAGTATATGTGGCACAAATGGAGGATGAAAGAGAGACATGGGAATCCTCTTTCAGGAAAACCAGAGAGAATGTGCCATATAGGTAGACCAAGAATGAAGCAGGAGAATATCATTAACGATGATTTGAGGGAGGTGAATTGTACAGGAAATTATTGGAGAACACTGGCATGAGACCATAATGGATCCACCAGTGAAGCATGCAATTATGATGATTGAAAAACATTAGCTCAAGATATGGACATATGGAGAGCTTATGTCCACATGGCCATGATCCTCTGGGTTTGATAGTCCCAGGGAATTAGTTTAGAAGCTCATTTTAGTCTAGCATATCCTCCCTTATAATAATTGACCACTCTCTCCTGTCTGCACTTTATTCCTCCTTCCTTTTAACTCTCAGTATTGTTAAATCTGTCATGACATTATCCAAACATCTCAATTCCTGTCAACTTTCCATTTTTTAGTCCATAATTATTTTTGGAGTATCGTCTTCTACTCTAATGATTCCAATCCAAGCTTCAGAACTTAATTTCAGCTTCCCCATTCTTCTTGAATACAAGACATTAAACACGTATTATTCCTTCTTCTTCTTCCAATGGCACAACAGCCCAAAGCAGACTCAGGCCTTTTTGATGTGAGACCTCCAATCTTCTCTATCCAGTGCTCTCTGTTGCCAGCTCCTACAGTTCAGGATTTGATGACAATCTTCCTTCACTGAGTACACCCATCTTTTCTTAGATTTTCCTGTTGGCCGTATCCCAAACATCTCCTCTGTCATTGATTTCTTAGATATAAATTCTTTGAACGTGTTTGGCCCATTGCATTTTTTAAATTCATTAAATCTAATTAGTCCATATATACTTCTCAAAATGTTCCTCTCAAATATATTTAATCTGTTATAATAACAATAATAATGATAATAACAAGAATTCAATTGCAATGGATACCTGCACATTGTGGAATTGCTGGAAATGACACTGCTGATTTTCTTGCCAAAAAAGGCTCCAATCTAATTCAGAATACTACTAAAAGCTTACCTTTAGCATTCATAAAAAGAATAATTAGAAACAAATATAAAATCAAACAAAACCAAGAGCTATGTAATAAAGCCAAAGATAAAAAATGGAATATTTTAGTAAAGAAGCAAGATATTAAATTATTGTAAATCAATGGTAAAGAGAAAAATTCCTGCCTGAACCGGGAATCGAACCCTGAACCTTTAGCTTTCCGTGCTAATGCTCAGACCACCGAGCTAATCCAGGCTTCATTCCCAGCCAAGCAAGAATCCTTCCTTTACCTTTACTCTACTGGCCCCACATTCAATTGCAATGAATCATCATTCACAAATACACAATGAATGGCTTCTACCTGAAGAAGACATGAAGGGACTCCACACAGCTATAGCATTATTTATGCATTATTCATGTCTTCTTCAGGTAGAAGCCATTCATTGTGTATTTGTGAATGATGATTCATTGCAATTGAATGTGGGGCCAGTAGAGTAAAGGTAAAGGAAGGATTCTTGCTTGGCTGGGAATGAAGCCTGGATTAGCTCGGTGGTCTGAGCATTAGCACGGAAAGCTAAAGGTTCAGGGTTCGATTCCCGGTTCAGGCAGGAATTTTTCTCTTTACCATTGATTTACAATAATTTAATTGTGTTTATTAATTTACTTATTTCTATCATAGTAATAGCTTTAGCTTCCCAATATTAATTTAATAAGCAAGATATTATTCCAGAAATTGCACGTAAAACTACAGTAGCAAAATTTAGACTGCTTACAGAACATGACTATTTGGCCAAACATTTATATAAAATAGGAATCTACTTCTTCTTCTTCTTCACTTCCTGGTTTAGGCAAGAGTTGCCTGTTCCGTCTTCACTAATAGATCTAAGACCATCTCTTCCGAGGACGTCCGACATCTCTTCTTCCTCTTGGAAAATAATGGAAGATTTTATTTGGTAGTCTACTTTCTTCCATTCTTTCTACATGTTCTTTCCACTGTATTTTGTTGTTAAATATCTTTTCTTTTATGGAATAGATCTGCAGTTCTTCACGGATATCCTCGTTTCTTATTTGGTCCATTCTAGTGCAGCCTTTTACTCTTCTTAAACATTTCATCTCGGCTGCTTGGATTTTACTTTCTTGTTTGGTAGTGGTAATCCAAGATTCACTCCCATACAAAAGGACAGGGACAGCCATTGTTTTATAAAAATCTACACAAATCCAAATGTCCTCTATGCAACAAAGACGAAGAAATGAACGAAAAACATCTACAAACCTGTGAAGTATTACCTGTTGGATCAACCATAGAGAAATATTGGAGAGCAAGAACACTAATGGCTTCGTTGCCAAGGCCCAGCATTTGAAAACAACAACAAATGAACATGGGTTTGATCTTCTTGCCCAGTGTTTCATTTTTCCCATTTGAATCTGCTGCTTCTTTCCAATATCTTGCAAATATATAGTGCGTGAGATCTAAGTAGGCCTATGTGATTGACAGCTGATACATATTTGACTCTATAATGTTTTTGTTATCTGATCCAAGGGACTTATGACTGAATGTTGACCTCATACCTGTATCATATCTTGTATGGTAGTGTACTTTTGGACATTGAAATCAAGAGATAGTCAGTGAGATTTATAAATGCCAATCACATACTTAAATCTTATGTACTATAAGGTTATCTATTCCTGTAAGATCAGCAGCAGTCTCCACAACATATTCACCTATATTTTTGCCACCACATGCAAAAATAATATCATAAACCTTCAATATAATGTAGCATTCTCCTATTCGAAGAACAGTTCCTCGCTCAAAGTGTTATATCACAGTTGGAATTCAAATGATCTTCTCCTTCTCACCCTTCAAGCTCCTCCCCTGTCATGCATTCATTGGACCAACAAGAATTGGCAGAATTTAGTTTTCATTTGTTTTTACTTCACAGATACCTAAGACGAGAGCTTCAGTGAAAGATTAATATTATTGTAAGGTACTTACAATCATGTAGGGAACAAGTGTGGTCTGGAATTTTACTTGTTTATTTAGAAGACGAGATAAAACTTTTTCTTTCCAAACAGACACACAAATAGCTTCATATACAAGCACATGAATCTGTAATTAAAGCAAAGATAATATGCAGTAAATAATAGGAGTTAGAATTGAACTTTTTTAGGAATAAATCACTATGAAGTTTAATTTAATCAGGAGTTAGAATATTCACGAGGGAACCCATGCCAAAGGCTCAAACACAGGGACATGTTCCTAGGAACATGGAATGTTAGGACTTTATACAATAGCGGGGCACTAGAGATATTAACCCGGGAATTGGATAAATCACCCTTGGATATAGTCGCTTTACAGGAAGTTAGGTGGCCAGGAGAAGGTAGTCAGGAATCAGGAAGCTTTGCGTTATACTACAGGGGTGCAGAAAGACCTGCATTTGGAACGGGTTTTTTAGTCAGAAGGAGGATCCTATCCGCTATCCGAGATATTAAGTTTGTTAGTGATAGGATATCATACATAATTCTAAAGGGTAAACGACATGATTTTATAATTGTAAATGTACATGCCCCCACAGAAGATAAAGATGACAAGATCAAGGATGAGTTCTATGAAGAATTAGAATGCTTATTTGATAGCCTTTCACGATATCATATGAAAATTGTCTTTGGAGATTTTAATGCAAAAGTGGGGCGGGAAAATATATTCAAACCAACAATAGGCAAATTCAGTCTTCATGAAGATAGTAACGACAATGGCGTTAGATTAGTCACATTTGCCACATCGAAGAATCTCATTGTTAAGAGCACAACATTTCAGCATAAGGATATTCATAAATACACCTGGACGTCCCCAGATGGAGAAACTTGGAACCAGATAGATCATGTATTAGTGGATAAACGCTGGCACAGTAGCATCATTGATGTTAGATCAGTTAGAGGGACAGACTGCAATTCGGATCATCATCTGGTCAGAGTGAAAATCAGACAACGGCTATCGCTTATGAGAGGAACGAACGCTAAAGATGATTCTGTAAAATATGAATTAAAAAACTTGAAAAATGATGAAATGCGACAAGAATACCAAATCAAAATTGCTAATAGATTTGAAGTACTGGAATCTTCAGATGACAATGTGGCAAACGAAGAAGAAACTGATATAAATAAAGAATGGGAGGCTATAAGAGATACTATTAAATTGTCAGCATCAGAAAGCATTGGTTGTTTAAAAAAGAGGCAAAACAAGAAATGGTTTGATGAGGAATGTGTCGACATTGTAAAGAAAAGAAAGCTAGCAAAAATGAAATGGTTACACGAGCCAAATGAGGTAAATTTAGAGCAATTGGGTAGTGTTAGACGGGAAACCACCAAGTTACTAAAGAGTAAAAAGAGGGAATATTTGAGAGAGAAGATTAATGATCTTGAAATGAATGCAAAAAAATAGGAACATTAGAGAATTATATCAGGGAATTAGTATAGAGAAGAAAGGGTTTCAGGCTAGAACAAACATAGTTCGGAATGAAAATGGGGATATGATTGCAGATTCTAGGAGTATATTAAATAGATGGAAAGGTTACTTTAATCAGCTATTAAATGTACATACAGAACAGGACATTGAGGAGGATAATTTACAGACAGCAGAAATGCTAGTCGCAGAGCCAAGTGCATTAGAGGTTGAAATGGCGATTGAAAAATTGAAGATGTATAAAGCATCAGGTTCAGATGAGATCCCAGCAGAACTGATAAAATCAGGGGGAGAAAAATTGATGGACAAGATACGCTGGTTGCTTAGTATGATTTGGGAAAAAGAAGCTCTTCCAGATGAAGGGAAGGAATCAATTATCATACCAATTTATAAGAAAGGAGATAAAACAGATTGCAACAACTACAGGGGCATCTCATTACTTTCAACTTCGTACAAAATTCTAACAAATATATTAGTAAGCAGACTTACTCCCTATATTGATGACATTCTAGGAGATCATCAATGTGCATTTAGAAGAAACAGGTCTACAACAGATCAGATTTTCAGTTTAAGACAGATTTTAGAGAAGAAATGGGAATATAATGGTACTGTACATCAACTATATGTAGACTTCAAAAAAGCATATGATTCAATTAAGAGGGAGAAGTTATATAGTATCCTGCTGGAGTTCGGAATTCCTAAAAAGTTAGTTAGACTTATACGAATGTGTCTAAATGGCTCAAAGAGTAGGGTGCGTGTAGGCAAACAGTTTTCAGACACTTTTGAAATCCAGAATGGGTTGAAGCAAGGAGATGATGCACTATCTCCTTTACTATTTAATTTTGTACTAGAGCATGGCATTAAATCTTTAGAGAATGAGGAAGGCTTACAACTCAATGGTATTAATAAGCTGTTAGTTTATGCTGATGATGTAGTACTACTGGCCGATAGCGAGGAGATACTAAAGGCCAACACGCACACACTATTGAGTAACACTAAGAAATTAGGACTGGAAGTAAATATCAGTAAAACTAAATATATGGTCACAGGTAGAAATTCAGTATATAATGGAAATGGACAGCTAATGACAAATGAGGGAAATTTTGAGGAAGTGGCTGAATTCAAATACCTAGGAACAATAATCACAAATAGGAATGAGATGCAAAAAGAAATTAAACATAGGCTCAATTCTGGAAATGCATGCTATTATGCATTGCAGAGACTTTTGATGTCCCAACTCCTTTCAAAAAACGTTAAGCTGAAAATATATAAAACTATTATTCTACCAGTTATATTATATGGGTGCGAAACATGGACTCTTACTTTAAGGGAGGAAAGGAGATTACGAGTATTTGAGAATAAAGTTCTTAGGAAAATTTTTGGACCAAAGAGAGATGAACAGACAGGTGAATGGAGAAGACTACATAACAATGAACTACATGGTCTTTATAGGAAGCCAGATATAATAAGAACAGTTAAGTCTCGTAGACTGCGATGGGCAGGACATGTTGCGCGTATGGGGAATGAAAGACGTGCATGGAAACTTCTTGTAGGAAAGCCAGAGGGAAAACGCCCAGTTGGTAGACCAAGAATGAGGTGGGAGAACAACATTAACTATGATTTGAGGGAAGTAGATTATACAGGGAATGATTGGAAAGCATTAGCTCAGGATAGGGATGTATGGAGAGCTTATGTCCGCGCGGCCATGAACCTTCGGGTTCGATAGTGCCAGTGAGTTAGTTAGTTAGTTAGTTAGTTAGAATATTCACGACTCACCTTATATTTGTAGATTTCTTGAAAGAAATGTAGAATTCAAAGAAATCTACAAATATGAGGTCCTATTCATAGTTAAATAAGGGAAATAACATTATGAGGTTCTTAATTCAATGAATGAATGAGTCACTTCTTATCTTACCTCATACTTTATGTTTTTTAAACATGGGAACTGCAGTTTTCAAAAGGAGTCCCTCTTATCATCAGCTGACATTATGACTCATAATATCGGCTGAAGATAAGAGGGACTCCTCTTGAAAACTTCAGTTCCCATGTTTAAAAAAACAAAGTATGAGGTAGATAATATGTGACTCATTTATTCATTGAATGAGGTCCTATTATTTAAAATAATCCTCATAGTGTTGCTTCCTTTAAATATTAAATAATATGCAGTATTTTGATGTTATATTTAAATATGATTACTTTCCAAAACTGGACAATTTTATTTTAAAAATAAAAATCAACACTTGAATTGGGATTCTAACCTGGACAAGTAGCTCTGTGCAGAGAGAAAAATTGATGGTTGTATCAAAGGCTTGAATAGTATAATTGACTGCATACTAGCATGCAGGACTAGAGGTCTGGGGTTTGACACCTGGTTCAAACTTTAATTTTTCTTTTCAAAGTAAAATGCAGTACTATTTGGGTAATTTTTTCAACATTCACCCACTGTTTCTTGCATTATTTAACCATTCTTTGGTTGTTCCTATGTATACCTCTCCATAACTGCATGGGATATGATATATAATGGCAATGCTTAATGCATCTCACTTATCTTTATAAGATATAGAATATTGCCGACTTGTTGTGTTGGTTTGAAGATTGAATCAAAACTAGACCATGCAAATTTAGCCTAGAAGACCAACTTAACAAGAGTCAAGTCACTGGTCATGAAAACCTACAGTTCTACATATTCAGAAATAATTTATAACAATCATAAAACAGAATGAATTGAAACTCCAATTTAAATAAAATGTTATATTTAATATTACCTTATCAATGTTTTATTGTATAAAGTTTCTCCCAATATTTAATAATTCCTACACATCCATCTTAAAAAATGTATAACAACATTCATAAAAAACAATCCCGGAATTGTTCATGCAAAAAAACTAAAAAAAAAAAGCTGGAGGGAGAATTATTCAGATTACCCGTAATTTTCTTTTTGCGATTTTGTTTTGTAACTGAGGTATGTACAACCTAATTGGATAAAGTATGTGCCCAATTTTTATAAAACTTTCTTAAATTCTGTCTATGATGTGTTCTTTAACTTCATCATCATTATCACTATGGTTCTACATCCTGTTGAAGGCCTTGATGCCTTGTTCAGTCTCTATTCTCCGCCTTCCTTCTCTTTCTTGCTAGGTTGTTATAGAAAGTTCCGTCCGACTTGAACATTATGGGGATTCTCAACACAATATTCTTTAACTTCTATAAATGAGCTATTTATCCACTTTTTCAACTTACTTTGTTATAAGATATAATCATGTCTTTGACAGCTTCCTCTTTCATTTCTTTAGCTTCAATGATTGCTTGTTGGTGAAGCTTTTGGATGTGTTCATGAAATTCAAACCAACTGTAAATATTCAAATACAAATTCAGATTATATGAAAATAATGACTGCAGAATAGGGGGCACAATATACATGCTATAATAATAATAATAATTAATAATAATAATAATAATAATAATAATAATAATAATAATAATAATAATAATAATAATAATAATAATAATAATAATAATAATAATAATAATAATAATAATAATAATAATAATAATAATAATAATAATAATAATAATAATAATAAAATAATAATAATAATAATAATAAATAATAATAATAATAATAATAATAATATCGCAATAATATTTGAGTTTTATTTGACATTTACATATATCAGTCTTAAAAAAAAACTAACAAAAATAACTCACCTTAACTTTATATTTCTTAGGTATGTGTGTAAAGAGAGGTATCTCAGAAGCTGGTATCTCTATGTTAGTTGATACGTCTTTAGAAATTCCAAAATTATGAGTTACCATCAAATATATTCATTACCGTTCACAATAGAGATATGATGCTGTCCTATATTATAAATATTTATATGTTTTATGCTAAAAAAATCTTTTTAGCTAGCTAATTTATTTTTCACAAATTTGAAGATATCTCTTTTACATGCCCACCCGAGATTATTATTTTTTTGTTTAGCATAGGTTATTTGTTAAATCCATTTCAGTTTCCTCCCTTATTTTGAAGTTTAACCCAAGAAATATAATAGCAGCGTATGGTATTTCTTTAACTTTCTACTTTATTTCTTCAATATTAGCCTCTCAGTGAGGTAGTGCCACAGCTATAAGACATATATTTAGGAAGAACAATTTCGAATTCCTCTACCATTCAACCTATGTATTTTTTTTTTCATTAAGATGAATCCTAGAATGGATTTTACACTCGATTTTGTGTTTTGTTGTTTTTTAGTAGGTTTGCTGTGCAAAATAATAATAATAATAATAATAATAATAATAAATATATATTATATATATGGGGGCACGCCGTAGCATAGTGGTTATGGCACTGCGCTAAAAGCTGGAAGGTCGAGGGTCCGAGTCCCGGTGGGATTTTTAAACTTATCCAAACCTTCTTGGCCCTGGGGTCGACTCAGCCTCTAACGGAAATGAGTACCAGACACTTGTTCTGGGGATAAAGGCGGCCTTAATGCAGGGCTGACAACCCGGCTGATTGTCCAGAAAAGTGGGAGCCTTAACCTCCTACTACCTCAAGGGCATCCTGAGGCCTATAGTGGGATCACTTTACTTTATATATATACAATATTCTATTAAAAATATGCTAAGTTTATGTTGCAAACCAAAAAGTTTATATTTGAAGAGAAAAAGTATACGCTCAGACTGGGGCTTGAACACAGGACCTTTCACACTCTAGGGGCTTGAACACAGGACCTTTCACACTCTAGGTCCTGGGTTCAAGCCCCAGTCTGAGTGTATAAGTTTTCTCTTCAAATATGATTTATCCATCATTGAGATGTATGAAATGAATAATAAAAACATCCAAATAGTTTACCTTGCAGAACCAAGATTGATTATATCTGAAGGCTCCATAGTTCTTATATAAAACTCAGTTTGACCTGATTCCAGGACATCTTTTAATGCTTCTGCCATGGTAATATTAACAAGGATTCTGTATGATATTAGTGCCTACTAGTTAGTGGAAGCCATTTTCAAACATTATTGATAAAACATTGTTGGATTTTCATCAATAACTGTGTTCAATTAAGCAATAGAGATGAACTCAAATTATCATTTTTCGAATGTTATTAGATTTGTAATTTTAATTTTTTTAGCAGAAATGCTTTTATTAATCTAAATAAAATAGCCCACTTATTTCACAATTTATGTGTGTTCATTTACTTTAATTAAACGGGAATCTTTGTTGTGGTAAACTAATTAGTTTTGTCATAAATTTGTATTCCATTTATAAAATGTTTTTTATATGAATAATAGAAAATTTGTCTTATGGCAAAAGAGGTACCAAAAGGTGATTTTTTCCCCCAATATAATTTCTCAATTTTATTGTTCTTAAATGAATTTTGTGTCAAAACGGATGTTACACAATGAAGAGTAGAAACATGATAAATGATAGAAAATCCTTCGTAGAAATCCGATAACATCACAAATTAATATAGTATTTATTTTTAAGAAAATCATGAACTAGGATAATGTGATTGGGAATGGAATAAAATTTTAAAAAAGTATTAATAAATATATGTCAAGAATAATGTACAGAATAATTTTAAAAAATGTATTATTTATCTTCAATTATTTTATGCATGGAAGAAAGATAATAAAAATACAAGAGATAATTAAAGGAACGCTATCTAAAAACAAAATACATACAAATTCCGTATAATCATGCTCTGAAACATTATAAATTCTATTTTCAGTGGACATTTTTTTATTATATGTTTGAATATAAATTTAATGGAAAATCAGTTATTTAATTTCATAAAATACTTATATTTTTATTATAACTAATTTTATAAATCTTGATATGGAACAATGCAGCAATTATAATATGTGATACTAAATATGTAATGTTGGCTACACTTATTTTCTGCGGTTGGATTTAAAATCAAGAATTTGCCTCCGTAAGCTCAAAACAGTGTACGTTACGTTCGTTTCAAGGTGTGGTGAAGAATTTTGGAAATCAAATCTAGTAAACCAAGAATATACATGATATTCTTGCAGTGAATGATTTGTAGATTTGTCCCGAAAGTATATACATTAGTATAGTGTACGTTTTTATCACGTAAAGAGAAATAAATTACGATTATGGATCCTTTTATAGAGGTAAGGTTGTAAATCATGTTATCATTTTTATATTTATAATCATCAGTTTAATTTATAAAATCATAATGCCGATTTTGGTATTTCTTAGCGAATGTTAGCTCGTTCGAAAGCTCGAAGAGAAAAACAAGAATCTCAGAATCCAGGAAAGAGAAATCCACTGCAGGACCAGAAACAGATGCAACTAGTTAAAGTTACTACAGAAGTTGAAGTTGCTGTAACTCAATCCGGCAAAGAGCAAGTAACCAGCTCGGTGAGAGTCTCTCCAAAGAAATCTGATCCAGTCATCAAGACCTGTGAAGATGACATTGCTAAGGAGAATGTAGAAATCAACATGCTTGAATCAAAACAAGAAAATACTGCTGCTCTCAGAGATACTGCACGATCAAGACTTCAAAGACTTGGGGCATTATACGCAGGTAAGAATATTGCTAATTTTGAAAATGTCCATATAGATTAAGGTTAGCTTTTCTAGTTTGATTTTAAGTTTTAGTCATTAAATAATTCAAGAGTTTTTGTTAACATTTGAAACAATTCCCTGGACCACTAGTTTCTAACGATATTGATAGTTATGTATGTAATTTATTTGTTAGGTTATCAGGGCTGGTTAGTGAGCTCAACTTTCCAACAAGTGACATGCATTTTTAAATACCTTAATAAACTCCTGTCAAATTTTATTCTTACGGTTTCATTTTTAAAGTTATGTAGTAACATTCAAAACAGTTTTACATGTTTTCTAACGATTATTTGAATATATTTCGGATAAGGTGGAAAAACAGTTACACATGAATTCTTCTAAGTTCTACAGAATCGCACTGCGCATGCGTGAGTTGCAGAAGTTGCTGTAATGATTAATGTAGCTTCTGGTAGATCTCTGATGTTTGCATTACCAGCCTTGGGAATAAAAATGGACGTAAGCTAACTTCCCATTTCCTAATCTAACAAAACAATTACATGCATATTATTTATTCCCAAATGCAAAAAAAAAAAAAGGACGTAAACTAACTTCCCATTTCCTAACCTAACAAAACAATTTACATGCATATTATTTAATAAACTAATTTTATGTACACTAATACTAAATATGGTTTGGAATTATTTTCAAATATTGGTAACTCTAATGTGAGCCACCTAGCAGATGTTACATGAAGCATTTCCGCGCCAGTAGAACTCGATGTACAATATTCGCGTAATTTAGAAATATTTAAAAATCGTAAGAACTGTCTATAAAATGGTTCCAAAATGTTTAAAATAGTACGAAACATTATTTTAAATGGTTGAAAAGTGTTTAGTGCATCAGTCGCATAAGAATGTCTGATGTTTGCATTACCAGCCTTGGGAATAAAAATGGACGTAAGCTAACTTCCCATTTCCTAATCTAACAAAACAATTACATGCATATTATTTATTCCCAAATGCAAAAAAAAAAAGGACGTAAACTAACTTCCCATTTCCTAACCTAACAAAACAATTTACATGCATATTATTTAATAAACTAATTTTATGTACACTAATACTAAATATGGTTTGGAATTATTTTCAAATATTGGTAACTCTAATGTGAGCCACCTAGCAGATGTTACATGAAGCATTTCCGCGCCAGTAGAACTCGATGTACAATATTCGCGTAATTTAGAAATATTTAAAAATCGTAAGAACTGTCTATAAAATGGTTCCAAAATGTTTAAAATAGTACGAAACATTATTTTAAATGGTTGAAAAGTGTTTAGTGCATCAGTCGCATAAGAATGTTAGATGGAAAATTGTATGTATCTTAAAGTCAACCTCAGCCTCTCTACAATAATCAATGAGATACGTATCATAATGACATGATAGCTATGTTGATTTTTACAAATATTCTGTGTTCCAATGTAGTTTTGTAGTCAAATATATATCACGTTAATATTAAGAAGCTAAAGCTATCATTATGATTGAAATAAATTAATATACACAACCAAACTATTGTAATCAATAGTAAAGAGAGAGAGAAAAAATTGTCTGAACTGGGAATCGAACCCCAAACCTTTAGCTTCCATGCTAATGCTCTGACCACTGAACTAATTCAGACTACATTCCCATCCAAACATAAATGATTGAAATAATGAAAGCTAAAGGTTCGGGGTTCGATTCCTGTTTCAGACAAAAAAAAAATTTTCTTACACTGATAACCAATTAAATTAGAGGATAAACTTCCCGAATGTCTTCCATTAATTTTTGGAAAGGGTCTGCTGATTTTTGCTAAATATGGTCAAACTCCTACCTAGAATAAATCTAGTTAGAATATATTTGAAGAGAAAAATTTTCGCCTAGACTGAGATTCGAACCCGGGACCCTTGGCTTTCCGGGCCAAGTGCTCTACCAACTGAGCTACCGAGGCGAGTTACAATCTAGACGCAAATTTTTCTCTTATATACATTGTAATTCCCTCGCACCAAATGCTTGAAACCGTAGCTTCTAATTTAGCAAATGGTGGCTTCTTAGTTAAGAAGACATTTATTGGGAATTTAACACTACTTTATAAAGCTAGTAGGGCTTCTATTGACGATTTTATTATTGATTTAAGACTTCTCACTGAAGGATAAATTATATTTGAAGAGGAAAAAAATTTTCGCCTAGACCGAGACTCGAACCCAGGACCCTTGGCTTTCCGGGCCAAGTGCTCTACCAACTGAGCTACCGAGGCGAGTTACAATCTAGACGCAAATTTTTCTCTTTTATACATTGTAATTCCCTCGCACCAAATGCTTGAAATTGTAGCTTCTAACTTTGCAAATGGCGGCTTCTTAGTTAAGAAGACATTTATTGGGAATTTAACATTACTTTATAAAGCCAGTAGGGCTTCTATTGACGATTTTATTATTGATTTAAGACTTCTCACGAAGGATAAATTATATTTGAAGAGAAAAATTTTTGCCTAGACCGAGACTCGAACCCGGGACCCTTGGTTTTCCGGGCCAAGTGCTCTACCAACAGAGCTACCGAGACGAAAAAAAAATTTCTCTTCAAATATAATTTATCCTTCAGTGAGAAGTGTCAAATCAATAATAAAATCGTCAATAGAAGCCCTACTGGCTTTATAAAGTAGTGTTAAATTCCCAATAAATGTCTTCTTAAGTAAGAAGCTGCCATTTGCAAAGTTAGAAGCTATGGTTTCAAGCATTTGGTGCGAGGGAATTACAATGTATATAAGAGAAAAATTTGTGTCTAGATCGTAACTTGCCTCGGTAGCTCAGTTGGTAGAGCACTTGGCCCAGAAAGCCAAGGGTCTCGGGTTCGAGTCTCGGTCTAGGCGAAAAAATTTTTTCTCTTCAAATATAATTTATCCTTCAGTGAGAAGTGTTAAATCAATAATAAAATTGTCAATAGAAGCCCTACCGGCTTTATAAAGTAGTGTTAGATTCCCAATAAATGTCTTATTAACTAAGAAGCTGCCATTTGCAAAGTTAGAAGCTATGGTTTCAAGCATTTGGTGCGAGGGAATTACAATGTATATAAGAGAAAAATTTGCGTCTAGATCGTAACTCGCCTCGGTAGATCAGTTGGTAGAGCACTTGGCCCGGAAAGCCAAGGGTCCCAGGTTCGAGTCTCGGTCTAGGCAAAAATGTTTCTCTTCAAATATAATTTATCCTTCAGTGAGAAGTGTTAAATCAGTAATAAAATCGTCTAGTTAGAGTATTTTATTGTGATTGGCTTTTTAAGTTTAAGACTTAAATCTAGTTAGAGTGAGTATTTGTGTTTTGGTTAGCTTTTTAAGTTTAAGATTGAATATAACTATGAATAACTATGAATTATGATTGAATGTTGGGGCTATTGTGACAAATAGATGTTTGTGGTGTTCCTCCTGTGGTTGGCAACATCATGTAATATGTTGGCTGCATTACGTGATTCCATATTATAACTACTAAGCATTTGCTGCGCATGCACATGGTGAATGATTGGGATTTAGAAATTTTTTCATGCCTCATGTTGAAAAGTATTTCCGGTTTGTGTACATCAATCTTTTATAAACATGTTTGGGAATTTATTACAGACTGGATATGAGGTGAGGTATTAAACATTTTGGCTGTACTTTCCTTTAGGACCGGAAATTTTTCCAATTTTATATCTTATTCCACTGATGCACTAAACACTCTTAAACACTTTCAAAACATTTTGCAACACTTTTTAACACATTTTAAACATATTCCAATGTTCCAACGAGTTTTTTTCCATATTTATATATTTGCGTAAAACATGGTCGTGCTACATTTCTTACTTCCTGCTCTTTGTCTTTTTCCCTCCACTTCCTATGTTGTTCCAGCGTTGCCACCATCAACAACCCAAACTTGCTTTTTAAATGTGATTCCACGTTCCCTGGATTTCACCTACGTTAGAGTAATTGATTTGTATTACAGTAATTGATTTAGGTTTGGTTAGCTTTTAGGTTCCTTGCTTTTTAAAAGTGATTTGATACGTAAAATAAATTATACATTTTTAGACAAGTTCTGGGAATTTTGTGTCAATGTTGGTCATACTGATTTCACATATATACACCGCCAACTGCTGGAGGCTGCATTTATCTACCTGGGATAATTGGAGCACTAGCGCATGCGCACTGCGATTCTATAGAACTTAGAAAAATTTTCTCCGGTCTTAAAGGAAAGTATATCCAACATTTTAATTTAAATCTTAGATTATTACATACTTAGTTTAAGTTGCATAAATTATCTCAAGTTTTGTATTTTTTTTTTTCTTAGTTTGGTGAAATTTCAGACAATAGTAGTGACTGAGCTGTCTTATGAATCTTCATTTTTATAATAATAATAATCCATCCATAGTAATTCTGCCCGAATGCAGGTCCTTCACTGCAATCATAGCATTTTCATGCTATGCTTGCAGCTTTACTAGGGAATTGTGTAGGTGTAGTAGAGCTTCCCGTTGCTTTCCACACCAGTGAAGGATGATGATGATAATGGTAAGGATGATAATGATAAGGATGATGGCCATATGATTTCGGGGACCGTTTGGGCCTTAAAGTTTTCCTGACATTTGTCTTACAGGTGAGGAAAAACCCCGATAAAAACCTCACCCAGAAAAACTGCCACAACCGGGGATCGAACCCGGGCCCGCTGTGTGACAAGGCAGCATGCTACCTCGAGACCACAGCGGTGGACATAATAATAATAATTTTTATTCAGGATTGTTTCTGTTATTTACACAGGTATCCTCAACCGAAATATAAAATTTTTTTTTTTCCATACTTCCCGATCTTGTGTGTCTCCTTCTGTTATATTTCTCTTCATCATGTTGTCTTAAATTCCCTTTATCCACATTTGCTTTGGTCTATCAAATTTCCCTTTTTCCAGGTGGTATCCATTTTAATACTTCTTTGTTTGTTTCTGTGTCCATTCTTGCCATTATATGTCCATACCATTTTTAGTTGGATTTTTTCAATCTCTTGTACAATATCCTTTTCTACATACATAATTTCTCTTATTGTATTATTTTTTATTTTGTCTAATAATAATAATGTCGTAATAATAATCAGTGGAACCAGAACAAATGTACATTTTATCTTAATTTTTTGTATTAGCTTGTTTGTCAATAGTCGACTATTCTTTTTTACCATTGGTAATAGACATGTTCCAAAGACTGTTTTTAGGTTAGATTTATGTTAGCTTCTCATTAAATTTTAAGATATTTTCAGGATTCCTTTAAAAAATACATATTTACATTTAACTTTCAGGAATTACACTATGAAGTATTATTTATGTAAGTAAATTGTTTTGTGGTAAGTGAACCACACTTTGCATACCATTTGTAGCACTTTTATGGAAACCACGCTGCTAGCTACCATTTGTACGTGTTAGAAGAACACAACCACGTGCACCATTTGTACGTGATAATTCCCCACCACACTACTGCTACCATTTGTGCTTATTAGAAAGGAACACAACCACGGTCTGCCTACCACTTGTCCGGGATCGAGTTTTGTTGATGCTGTATTTATTAATGTGATCGTGATATTCAAAGATGTTATCAGCAAGAAAGCAGCCTGCCTCGGGCCCATGAAAGGCAGCTATTACTTCATCTTTCTTTCCCTGATGAACATACATACAAATATAGATACTGATTATTAATTGCGTACAGTGAGTGATTTTGTTACAGGATAGTGAGCAATTACTATACTTGAATAATAACAAAGGGGCGTTGTATAAAAGATAACCTTTTAATATAAACAAGTTTGATTTTAAAATAAAAATAATAAATTAATAACAAAAGATGATTCTTGATCAATCAATCAAGCGTAGCTTGTAGAAATAACTGAATAAATAACGTACCATACATAATGCCACACTCACACAGATGTCCAAGCTTTTTAGGAATCACTTCTTCCGTACATTGCTGGACTAACTCAAAATCGACCTCTTCTCGGTCTCAATCAACTTGTCTATATATAGACCACCATATTAACTTCCCAGCTGCATGGTGAGCTAGAATTGGATTCCACTTTTGAATCCGCTTTTAAATAACTAAACGCCGCTTGCTAGGCTGATCGAATGATGATGTTCGGTAAGAGTACAATGCATATAAAGGTTCGCAAGTAGAGGGGATATGCGCTGTAGAGATGCGCGGCAGAAAGGATGAAAAGGGAAGGGGTAGCCGCACGGAAAAGAGGACATTGGCATATTTCATAAATGTTCTGTAGTAGGGAGGAGAACAAAGATACCATACTGAACCGCAGAAAGGCACTTTCGGTTCAATAACTCCCCCTGCGCCCTCCGGGTAAAAGAAAACAGTCCATAAACTTCAAAGTAATGTCCGGTAGAACAATCCCACGTTGGGAGGGGCACATCAATACTATCAGATTCCAGCGGTAAACTTCAATACAAATCTTCCATCGTCCCCTAAATCACAATCACCACACTCGCTTCCATGTTGACTATCCAGGCGCTGAAAATCTACTCCAACTGGACTCAGTCGCCATAGTGCAACTCTGCGGTGTTCCAGGTGAAGAACAGGGTGACGATACTATAATTGGATTGCCGGATCGCAATCCCGCTCCACCGCTTTCCAGGAATCTGTAGTTCCAGAGCCACTATGTCGGTCAGCTGGGCACTCGGGGGTCGGCCGGATCCTCCAAGCGCTCGACTGCCGAACATTCCAGGCTGCGTCGTAATGCCAATGTTAAGGAAAGGTAAACTGAAACAAAAAACAGGCGAAGACAGGAAAACAGAACCACAGACATACTAGTTCAACATGTGTCATAATACAAAATGTTTTTATAACCAATATCTAGTTTAACATACAGATATTTCCACTACAAACGTGCTTGGATTTACTCCATAGCATTACATAGTTTAACTTGACTGACATGTTGTTTCATAATGTGGCCATGGACGCTTACTAACTTCTAGTTACCCTCGTTTTAGAATTTAGTTTGCGTCTCATTAGCAAAACCTGGACCACGTATACTGAAACTCGCTCTAGCAACTCCTACAACCAAAAGGATGGCACAATCAGCTCATATACAAATATACATAAGTAGTTTACTCTAATATCCCAAACAAATATATATACAAACAAACCACGTAAAAAACTAAGATCGACACTCTCTAGAAAGATGTCCAAAACGCTGATATTTCCAACATTGTAAGTTACTTTTCGATTGCCAAGAAGAACGATTCGCAGAAGTATTAGATTTACTTAAATTATCAGGCTTACTTTTTTCACTGAAGTTCCTCTGTCTTTCAGCAATCTCGAAATCAGCCACTTTCCTAGCCAAGACACACATTTCGACTACGTTTTGAGGTTTCGTAGCAAAAACCAAATGCTGTCTGGTGGCCGGGGACATATTTTGTAGAATAATGTCAATTAACTTTTCTTCCGAAAATAGAGGGTTCAATACAAGTGAAGCTCCTTGAATATTGGAGATAAACTCCAGCAAAGATTCTTTAGAAAGTTGGAATCGTCGTGACACAAATTTAATCCAATAGTCCTCTAATAATCTAGGAGGCAACAACGAACATTTCACATATTCTAAACTCTCCATCCAAGTAAATCTCAATTTAACAACTTCACTCCAAACCTTCAACAGTATTCCTCCAATGCAACTCAAAATCGAGTTTACAAAATACTCATCGGGAACCAATTTCAATTCGAAGATCGAGTTAAGTTTAATAAGGAAGACAACTAGCAATTCCTTATCATCACCATCGCAGGGATCAACTTTTCTAATTAACTCTCGAAAAATTCGCTGATTATTTTCCTCCGTATGAGAAGAAAGGTTGGGGTCTGTTCCACTAGAAAAATCCTTGATAGAGCTAAGTCTACGATCACTTATATTCTTGTTCTGTTCTGCAGAATAATCCTCCTGAATTGCGCTGTCTACAATAAACTTACGCTTTATTAAATGTTTGTTCAGCCGGGGAGAGAGAATTCATATGAATTTTAAGTCGCTGACGTAGTATATTTACATCGCCTTCAACCTCAATACCTAGTAAGCTTAACTCTCGGACGAGATTATCTTTAGATATTACATCTATCCAACTAGGCATGTTTACAAAGTATAATGAACAAAAGATGTAAACAACTATAAGCGAACGTAGTTTAGTATGCATAAATCACTCTCTGTTTACGTATAAAGAAAGATGAGTCAAATATCATTTACGTGACATAATACAAACGCGTGAATTAATACTTTTCAATAACTTTAACATAAATACTAAGTATCGAAAACAAGTAATTATCCGCAGGGTAATATCTCTAAAAAAATGTCGATTTTCTAATTCCAAACTTCATTTACGACCATACAGAGTCTATACCCTTGTCTTGGTACTTGAAACCAAAACTCCAAAACTTGAATAGAAAATTTTAAATCGATACTACTAGAACCACAGTTAATAAAATACAGCATGTCTTTCAATGTGAAAGATACAAAACCACACGCTCGCTACCATTTGTGGTAAGTGAACCACACTCTGCATACCATTTGTAGCACTTTTATGGAAACCACGCTGCTAGCTACCATTTGTACGTGTTAGAAGAACACAACCACGTGCACCATTTGTACGTGATAATTCCCCACCACACTACTGCTACCATTTGTGCTTATTAGAAAGGAACACAACCACGGTCTGCCTACCACTTGTCCGGGATCGAGTTTTGTTGATGCTGTATTTATTAATGTGATCGTGATATTCAAAGATGTTATCAGCAAGAAAGCAGCCTGCCTCGGGCCCATGAAAGGCAGCTATTAATTCATCTTTCTTTCCTTGATGAACATACATACAAATATAGATACTGATTATTAATTGCGTACAGTGAGTGATTTTGTTACAGGATAGTGAGCAATTACTATACTTGAATAATAACAAAGGGGCGTTGTATAAAAGATAACCTTTTAATATAAACAAGTTTGATTTTAAAATAAAAATATAAATTAATAACAAAAGATGATTCTTGATCAATCAATCAAGCGTAGCTTGTAGAAATAACTGAATAATAACGTACCATACATAATGCCACACTCACACAGATGTCCAAGCTTTTTAGGAATCACTTCTTCCGTACATTGCTGGACTAACTCAAAATCGACCTCTTCTCGTTCTCAATCAACTTGTCTATATGTAGACCACCATATTAACTTCCCAGCTGCATGGTGAGCTAGAATTGGATTCCACTTTTGAATCCGCTTTTAAATAACTAAACGCCGCTTGCTAGGCTGATCGAATGATGATGTTCGGTAAGAGTACAATGCATATAAAGGTTTGCAAGTAGAGGGGATATGCACTGTAGAGATGCACGGCAGAAAGGATGAAAAGGGAAGGGGTAGCCGCACGGAAAAGAGGACATTGGCATATTTCATAAATGTTCTGTAGTAGGGAGGAGAACAAAGATACCATACTGAACCGCAGAAAGGCACTTTCGGTTCAGTTTAATTGACGATTTTATTATTAATGTAACACTTCTCATAGAAGGATAAATTATATTTGAAGAGAAAAATTTTCGGGTTCGAGTCCCGGTCTAGGCGAAAATTTTTCTCTTCAAATATAAATTGTTTAATATTTATGAGCTTTATTTTAAGTGAAGGAAAATTGTATCATCTCACCTCATATTCTTCTTCTTCATAGACCGGTTTTGGGACCTTATTTGTTTCCACCTCAGTATTTTCACATCTGTGTTATGTCATCAAGATAACATAACATTTTACTTAAATATATTTACATTGCTCAGAAATAATTTATAAACAATACAAAAATTAGAGACAAATGTCAGATTCAAGACATAACCAAATTTATTATAGAAAGATGAAAATATTGGAAAGATTATATAGAAAGAATGGAAGACAACAGACTTGCAAAAAGAGCTAAAGAAGTTAGACTAATGGACGGGAGAAGAGCAAGATGAAGACCAGCCAAGAGATGGGTAGACAGTGGCCTGCACATCCAATACGTTTTCCTTCAAGGAGTGATTGGGAAATAAACAGGATGAAAATCCTACAAATGAAGAAGAAGAAATTATTTATATTCTTATAATGTAATTTGTTAGTTTTTTATTTTTTTTTCTTGAAAAAATGCAGGTGATTGTCATTCTAAGATCCTCGATAGTGATAACAATCGATGTAGTTTGTAACCTCTGGGTAGTTGCAATGTGCATTTACAGTAATTTGTGCTACAGTAGTCAATTTCATTGATGCTATTTTTCTATTAATTTTTCACAACAGATTCTCAGTTATCTTCACCAATACATCAAACTGAAGGAAGTTTTAGTGCAGAGCAAGATGAAACACAGCAACCACTTGCCAAGTCTGGGAAGTCAGGAACACGACTTGCGAGGTTGGCAGTGCTTGCAGATGCAATGAAACATTGGGAAGATGACCTCAGTCACCCCATTCTACCTACAACTCGAGAGGTATGCTTTAATCCTTCTATCAGGCATTCTACAGCTATTGCCATGCTCCAGAGCCAGTCCTCCATAGCTTTCTGTTCTGTATATGTTCAATTAAAAAATCAATCCATTTCTGCTCATTGCTTCAGTTTTCTAATGTTTCCTATATTTTCTTGTTCTTATTTTTTTATTATTCATTTCACACATCTCAGTGATGGATAAATTATAGTTGAAGAAAAAAATATACTTACTTATTTTATGAATTCTCACTATGAGGTATATTCATGAAGGTAGAATTTTTTTTCACTCACATCATATTGTTCTTATTTGACTATAAACTATGTTCCGAAACTAGTTTATAGTCAAATAAGAAGAACAATATGAGGTGAGTGATAAAAAATGCTACCTTAATAAAAAAATATATACTCAGACTGGAGTTTGAAGCCAGGACCTCTCGTTTTCTATGTGAATGCTCTACCAAGTGACCTACCGAAAAACTCCAATCTAATTGCAATTTTTCTCTCTATACACTGTTAATTCACGAGTGCCAAATGCTATGAAACCATTGCTTCAATTTGGTTCAAACCCCAGTCTGAGTGTATATTTTCTCTTCAAATATAGTTTAACCATCATTGAGATGTATGAAATGAATAATAAAAACATTGTCCTTGACTTACTTGACTTGGTTCCTATTGTTCTCTCTGGAACACAGGGCATCTGTGAAACATTCCGCATGTCTCTTTGGATTGCTAATGTTTTGACCTCTTTCCACATTTTATTCCTTCTTTGGATTTCTTCTTCTCTGGACCTCCTCCAAATTGTCCTGGGACATCCTCTTCATCTGACTCTCTCTGGGTTCCTACCACTGCTCGATCCGATTTCCTGAGTATATGTCCCATCAATAATTGTCTATTTCCATTATATAATACATTTCAATGTATTACCATATATATATATTATATTTATTTATTTTTACCTTGTATTATTTACTATACCATGTCTATATATACATATATGAGGCGCTTGGAATAGCAAGGGCGTATCAACAAAAATCACATTTTTTTTTATTATTGCAATATAAACTCTGAACTTTCTTCTTTCATCCCTGTGAATAAGTACTGTTGATAGGCCTTGGAAGAGAATGAAATCTCCATTGCAATAACACGTGGTGTTAGACCTGTTACATTGCAGTGCAATAACAGTTAAGTTTGAGAATAGCATGCGGCCGGCCTAACTGCCCGCACACTTATCTCATCCAGGATATTTATATTACCCTTATATTCCTCGAGTTTGTTTAGGCCCGGATATTATCTTAAGTGCTTATTGTTGTCTGGTTATTTCTATTAGGGTGATGTGCAGACGAATAGGTTTTTCGTTCCATTGTTTTGCTGTACACGCTAAGTATTACATATATTCTCAGAGTCTTGTAAACTCCTAAAATACATAGGGTATACAGTACTATAAAAGGAAATTACAGAATCTTAAAATCGAAAATGCCTCTATGTTCATTTGGGATGAGAGCATTGGAAAACGAGGGTCTACTGAAATTTCAGGTTGCCTCATGCATTACATAGAAAATAAAATAGCACCAGAAGTGAAGACGTTGCATATTTTTAGAACAAAAATTTAAACGTAGTTTTATGAAAATTGAACACACATTCATGGTGCCAGGACACTCATACTTGCTCTGTGACTGTGATTTTGGTAATATAGAGAAACATCTTCATAGAAGAGAAGTGTTTACCGCTGTACTGTATGGGCAACACATTAAAGTATGCAGGAGAAAGAACCCTATCGATGTAGTGTCAATGAGGAGAGAAGATTCTAAAGACTCAAATTCTCCAGGATCACATAACTCAAGTTCTGGGTGCCAAGTTTTCGGAAGGCAGTGTGTTCATTTTTTCCAATAATTCCAAAATGGTATTTGGAATCAAACCTGCCTACAATACAGAAGAACCTTATAATATAAATCCGCAAAAAGGATGTGGAAAAAAATGTATGATCAGAATCATTTTAATCTTTCAATCACCTTATCCAAAAAATACACAAAACCACTAGCTATTTCCTCAGAAGAGCCGGCAGATATTCGAGTGTTTCTTAACTACATTCCAGCAACTCACCATGGGTACTTCAACAGCATATTTTCTGAAGAAACTGAATCGCTTATCCCAGGAAGAAGAGGATGAAGTGGATGAGGACCTGATAAATTATTAACCCAGCTTCAACAACAGTATTTTCACAAGTTCTTCCGCTTGCATCCACATTTTGGCCTTCCATCCATCCATAGTAATTCTGCCTGAGGGCAGGCCTTTCACTGCAATCATAGCATTTTCATGCTATGCTTTGCAACTTTACTAGGGAATTATAGGTGTGGTAGCTTCCTGTTGCTTTCCACACCATTGAAGGAGGATGATGATGATGGTTGGATGATTTTTGGGGACCGTTAGGTCCTAAGCTTTGTGACATTTGTCTTACAGGTGAGGAAAAAACCCTGAAAAAATCACCCAGGAGCCTGTCCCGACTGGGAATAGAACCCAGGCCCGCTGCGTGACAAGATTTTGGCCTTGGTGAGTCAAAATTATATTTAATTATATGTTTCGTTAATCTTTCATTTAGAATTTTACAATTCACTAAGCATGTTACTCCATTTCGTAATACGTAACATCAGTGAACAACTACAGTATTGTCTAAGAGCAAAATCCCTGGTTTATTTTTTACTCTACTGTTAAATTGTAATAAAAATTATGAATGTTAAAATAGAATAGCTTAAGAGTATTTTGGAAACCAGGGTTACAAAATTCACCATTAAAATATAAGTTCATAATTTATCACGTGAATAATCCAGATTGTCTTTTCTGAAGTAGCCTAATAAGTTTAACTTGCAATAGGCCCAATTTTTACTGGAAAGTCGATAAATATTATTACTTTCATATCAGTCCGAATTTTAAACCACTTCAGAACACAATATTTAACTTCTTCACATTGATGGATACGCTATGTCACACGATATAGAGCAAAAAAGTTTGTGAAATTTTAAATGCATTTTTCTCAAAACTACTATTTTGCATATATGCCCTTGCTATTCTAAGCACCTCATATATATATATATATATATATGTACATACGTACATACATACATACATACATACATCCATCCATCCATCCATCGTAATTCTGCCCAAGGGCAGGTCTTTCACTGCAATCATAGCATTTTCATGCTATGCTTGCAGCTTTACTAGGGAATTATAGGTGTGGTAGCTTTCTGTTGCTTTCCACACTGGAGAAGGATGATGATAATGATGGCCATATGATTTTGGGGACCGTTTGGGCCTTAAAGTTTTCCTGACATTTGTCTTACAGGTGAGGAAAAACCCCAATAAAAACCTCACCCAGAAAAACTGCCCCGACCGGGGGATTGAACCCGGGCCTGCTGTGTGACAAGGCAGCACGCTACCTCGAGACCACAGCTGTGGACACACACATATATATATTATGATTTTTTATCTTGTATTATTGACTGTATCTGCAACAACACAATTTGAAGAACTGTTTTTTAATTAATTAATTAAATTATTAACAGAAATCAAGTCCTGATAAACAACAAAATAATGAAGATGAAGATATTTTGGATAATGAAGAAACTGCAGAAATTATTGAGACTCAAACTAAGAAACAAAACTTAGGCATGACTAAACCCAAACAGGTAGTTTGGGATGACAACATCATTGCAGTTCTTGTAAGTAATGGAAATTTATTAATTTAACTAACTCACTGGCACTACAGAACTTGGAGGTTCATAACCATTCGGACATGTGCTCTCCACACATTCCTATCCTGAGCTAATGTAGTCTAATCATTCCCTGTATAATTCGTCTCCTCCAAATCAAAATTAATATTATTGTACAATCTCATTCTTGGTCTACCCACTACATAATATTCCCCTGATTTACAGAAGATTTCCATACCCCTCTTTCATTTGCAAGTCGTGCTACATGTCCTGCCTATCACAGTCTGAGATTTAACTATTATTACAACTGGTTGTAGTCTTATGTATTCACCTGTCTTTCTTTGGTCCAAAAAAGTTTCATAAGAACTTTATTCCGAAATACTCATAATCTTTTCTCCTCTGGGCACATCTTGTAGCTTTATGAAAAGGGATGTTTCGTTGGACCTTAATAGATAAATCTATGCCCTGACAGCTTCAAATAATCAAGGCTTGATTAGCATGATGCAATTCCTTAATCTTAGTTTTGCTTTTCTTACTTGGATTTTTTTACTTCTCAATTCAAATAGTTATCACATTTGTCCTCACGGAAATTAAGTGAACATTATTCCAGATTCAGTAATAAAATTATTTGGTATAGCTAGAAATTGAACCTAGGACCTGTTAATGCTAAAGAATAAATTGCAATAATCGGTTGAGAACTAAATCACTTCATTGAATGATTCCATTACATATTTCTTTTTATGTTTGTGTATTATTTCCAAGGTGGATGCTTCACTTCATGTTTGCACACATCGGTCTTAACTCAAAACAGTGAACCCTAATCTTATTAAGGTAGAATTTTTTATCACTCACAACAATATGAGGTGAGTGATAAAAAATTCTACCTTAATGAATATACCTCATAGTGAGGATTCCTAAAATAAGTAACTAACCTTATAATAATTAAATTAATCGTGATTTCTTCTTACCTCATACATCAGCTGATGATGACAATGTGTTGCCGAAACTGCAGTGCTGTGTTTAAAAAAAACATAGAAGTATGAGGTAAGAAGAAATCACGATTCATTTAATTATTGGTAATAAAATATTCCGGGCTATGTGGCCGTGGTCTATAACTGGTGTTTCTTCCAGACGTTTCTCCCTCAACTGCGGAGGGCATCTTCAGTGGCGAGCGCTTCCAGCTGTTGTTTCCCTGTCGTAGACTCGACTGCAAATGAGGTCGAGTCTACGACAGGGAAACAACAGCTGGAAGCGCTCGCCACTGAAGATGCCCTCTGCAGTTGAGGGAGAAACGTCTGGAAGAAACGCCAGTTATAGACCACGGCCACATAGCCCGGAATCTTTTATTACCATGATTACCGGCCGTGAAAGCCTGCATTCCACTATCATTTAATTATTATTAATTGAACCTCATAATGTTAAAAATTCCCAAATTTAATATATAACCTAACCTTACGTTTGTCCATTTTGTTTAACATAGGTTATTAATTAGGTCACATGTTCAGTTAGTTATAATATTAGTTTGTTAGACTTAAAAATATAACTTCAGTGATTCTAAATATTTCATTGAAATAAATAGTATAAAATTAGTTCTAGGCAAATTCTTACAAATTATCCACTAATGACCTTAGCTCTTAAAGAGCATTAAACAAAATAACTTTACTACTACTGTTGCTGCTACTACTATTATTGCTCATTCAGTAAAATATGTTTGGAGATCCTGATTGTGACTCTTACGCACACAGCTACAAGTTCCCTTCAGGATGATTAAATGTGATTTATTCAACCACAGATTCCAAGGCGATTCCTTTTAACCCTTTACCGCTCCCATTTACCGTCCTCCGACTAGGACCGGATGGTCGGGTTTTTTAAATGGGCATTTAAATTTAAATACCTATAGCATAATCTATGTTCCCCCTTAAGAAAAAAAATCATAAAAATTAAACTGAAAAAGATAGATTTATAATTAATTTTTTATCTAATTCCTAATATATTTACGCATGTAATAACATACTCACCTAGTTTTGCACCTCCACATTTCGCTGCTGGTGGTATTCCAAAAAATCCCACACGGCACAATGGAAGGTCACACTGTTTAGACTTAAATGTTCTCTGTTTATCCCTTCCAGATGAAGCTTTTTTATTTTTCTCTATACACAAAGCACACACTTTTGCACGGCCTGATATTTTTTCCAAGGAATGAAAACGTTTAGGGGATGCAGTTCCGATGGGCAAACTTCTCTTCCTGCCTGTACGCTTGCGAGACGTGAACGTACTTATTAGCTGATGCACCAGGTTTCGTCTGAAGGTCACTTGCCTGTTTCTGTGTGCTGTACTCGAGGGCTGGTTTGTCAGGTCATATAAGATGAAACAGAACCATCAGTCCGGAGATCGGAATTCGTGGAAAGGAGAAGAACAACACGTTTGTCTTGCCACACTACCGCCGTCACATCTTCATGCTGCATTTTTCTGGACTCGCCCCTTTTCAGTTTCAAAATAGTTGGTTTTCTTAATTCGGCTGGCCAATTCTTTCTGTTTGTCCTTGTAGTGCCACAGCTATAAGTGCATCCACGTCTCTTACTCTTTTACGTGATGAGCGAGATGTAGATGTCATGATTTCAACCTCAACTGAGCCCTCAGGAAGTAACTCACTTTTGAACTTCATTATCTGTGACCTATAGGAGTGTTTATCCTTGGTGCATATTTACACACGTGCAAGAATGCCTACTAAGTGATTTCATCACACCCGCATAAAGAGATCACTTGTTCTGTACACACGATGCAATATTTTTAAGATGCTTTCATCAAGAGCACTTTAGAGTGTTTAGGCCGGCAGGAGACATTTAAATCTCGAGTGCTTCGGAGCGTTAGGGCCAGCAAAGGGTTAACCTTGTTAATTTTGAAGTTTTTTTTTCTGAAACATATTGTCACTATTTAAGGTTTAATACACTAATGAATTTGGTGATAACATCATAAAATATACAGTCAATATGCCCAATTCACCAATTAATAATTAAAATAGTCAACATGTTTCAACAGCCAAGCTGTCATTTTCAAGACTAAATACTGACTGAAGACTGAAACAGGTAGAATTTATTTAATAACTTCACACTTCTTCTTCTTTCTTTCTTAAGTCGTTTCCAGTTGCTTGGATTGACTATTACAAAGAGATCTCCAGCTATCTCTGTCCTCCAATTAATAATATATATTTCTTTAAAAACAACCCTTCTGCTCTATGATTGAAATAAGAAATTCAAAGTCACCACTTTTTTTCTTGTCTTGAATAATAGTTTTATTTCTACTGCTACAATACTGGTATTTCTGCTGTTGCCACCACTGTAACATAGTTTGCAAAGCAATGTACTAAAGTGGATCAGAATTTTTTTTCTATGTTGGTATTGCGGCTGGGGTATTGAAATTTTACCGAGATAAACCTTAGTTTGAAGCTTTCACTGTGAACACAATTTTTTATTTGTGTTCAGCTCTAGCTAAAGAAGCATGAACTATGCAACAAAGATGATGCAAATGTCACTATCATCAGCATGTGAAGAGCAGCGAAGTGTAGTGGGATTTTTGTAGACTGTTTACTATCAAATTGGCTGTGGTGGACTAGTTGCTATGCTCCTTGCCTCTGGTCCTGAGGGTCACGAGTTCAAACCCGGCTGCGGTCGATGGATTATTTTAGGACGAAAATATCCAAGAAGCAAGTCCTCAGGGAAGGACTTTAAGCCATGAGTCCTGGCACTGAAGATTTTCAGGCTCGTAAAAGATCTTTAAGCCTGAATAAAAAGGCCTCTAAACAAAATTTACCGACCTCAACATCCTAGTAATACCTAAGTTACCTGCTAGATGTCTCATTGAGTCGGTGTGTTGACTGCTTGCCATTCAAGACATCTATGAGCAAATAAGGTAACTAAAAATTAGCTTGGTCTAGTAACTTCTAACAAAGGAGAGACTATGGCTGAACAATGGGTTATGCCATAGTAGATATAGATTTACTAGCAAAATGTAAAATCTTATAATGCTGGAATATTAATTGCTTTATTGAATCAAATTAGTGGACATAATCCAAGTGAAATTCACAGAGATATGTGTGGCGTTTATGGGGAAGACCGTATGGAGTGTAGCAACGTTTCCAGTGATGACATCCGTGAGAATCTTTGTGATTCATTCCAGCCAGCCGGCAGCAAATGATACTTTGGACCACTTAATGCATTACACTGCAGAAGGGCATGACTTTCTGAAAGTAATTGCCATTGGTGATGAGTTGTGGACTAACCATTACCTACCTGAAACATACTGGCTATTGCTTTGAGACATGCAGAAATGTGATCATCTGTCTGAATGGACATCTTTGAATTCAGTATATTGAAACTAGCACCCCATTAGGAGAAATGTGTTAAGAAAGTTGACGATTATATAGAAAAGTAGCTAAGAGATATGATTATATTAATGTTGGGAATTTAACATCTTCTGATAAAAAAGTTAACACCCCAGACAATAATTTATCAAATTAATTGCAAAGATTGCAATAAAATATTTATAGGGAAAACAAAAAGGAATTTGGACACTCGCACAAAAGAAGTCTTTAGAAATATAAAAAATTATGAAACTGAAAAATCGGCAATAGTAGCACATAGTTTGTTCGAGATTCATAGAATTGAAAAAGAAGCTAAACTTTTGAAACATCTATCCAAAACTTTAGAATTAACAGTTTGGGAAAAGATATATATTCAGAAAAACTGTTAGATCCATGAATTTTGAGTTTCTGGATAAACAAAATTTGATTACGAAGTTCTTCAAATCAACCCTAGATGACAGTTTAGAAGATGATTGACATGATGTAAAATCGACAGTCGTGATAGCAGCTGAAGATGAGAGCGATGTCTTTCGATACCACAGTTCTGTTTTAAAGAATATTGATGTATGAGGTAAGAATAATTATGATTCAAATTGATTTTTATTAAAAAATATGAGTTAATTTGTGTGTGTGTTTTTTGTTTAACTATTCTGATCCACTCTTGTATGAATTGAAGATAGACTATATTAATTCCATGTATTCGCTGACTGTGGAGCAACAAGCATGAAGAGTTGTTAGTGTCCTTGTGTCTGTTTTGCTTTGTGGTGTTGGTAGACTAGAGCTGCTTCATTGCTTTATTACAGGAATCACAAGGATACTCACGCACAAAGTCTAGTTCCAGACTTGTGTATGATTATTCCAAAAATTCTCCACAGGATGATAGTGATGAAGATGATGATGATAACATGTCTGCTGCTCCACTGAGTAACTTGGCAACCAATGACGAGGACACATGTTTTTTTATGAATGAGAAATCCCAGAATTCAGACATGGTGAAGGTGAGTTTTTCTCTTAAATATGTGTGTGTGTGTGCGCGCTCTGAAGTTAACAACAAAGCTATTCTCCTTCATGCTTCCCAATACTTGGATGTCGTCCTGCATTATCCCAGAGTACAGCAACTGCAGATATTCGTGGTAGATCTGGAATTATAGATGGATTTTCTAATACGAGTAGTATTTTAATGTTTTTGTCTCTGACTTTTTCAATTAAATTGGAATTGTAACTATCTTTAATTTTTTTCTGTATAATTCTTTTAATTGATTCATAAGAAAATGCAGTTGTTACTTTCTGCTTAATTTTAACTTTTTTTTTCCCCCAAGTATATAAGCTCTTTCATTCCCGTGTATTCCACCATGGGCTGAAATCCATTGTAAGATTGTATGTTTACCAAATTTCTCAATAGTCTGAATCATGTTTTGTATTTCTAATATTTTTTCCATTTTTGGATACATGGTAAATGCTATGGCCTGAATTGCTGCTTTGGAATCTGATAGAATGACAATATTTTTGAAATGTTGTAGCCAAATAAACATTTTTTAAAGTGAGAGATTAATAGCATTAATTTCATCATTCAGATTAGTAGTATTTCTTCCAGAGTGATTATAAAAGGAGAAGAATTGGCATGTTCCACCTGCCCCTGCTCCTTGCTCATCCAAGAGATATCCATCTGTATAAATGTGTGTACAGTTTTCAGAGGGGTAATTTGTGTATAGTTTCTAATACCAAAACCTTTGTCTCATCAGGGGATATATCTCTTTTCTCAGAAACATAATACATCATAGTTGGTTAAGTGAGCAATTTAAAAAATCAAATCATAATTGTTCATAAGTAATGCCACGAGTGATTTCCAAATTTATCTAGAGAATTTGGAAATCAAGAGTGGCATTTGTTAGCACTATTTAACAAATAAAATTAAGCTGTTTACTCACAAATCATTATTTAACTATAGTTATTTTAAAATATTTATATATTTAATGTAAACGGCGATGTTTGAAAACAAATGAGAAACGATAGGTACGCTTCATCTGCTTCTTTTGTTTATCACTGCAACCAGATCATACTATTTATTGCCAAAGGAACGCAATATTGTAAGAATGCTCTCTAGTGGAGAAAAAATGAAACACATCAAACTGTATATTAATTCATTTCTGATGTCGTATGATGTAAATATGACAATTATATTTTTCCGGATTATTACTTGGGAAAAAATACATTTAAGAAAGTGCAAACAGTGGTATAATAAATTGCTACAAATGTTTTTATATAAACTCCTGCAATCGCTATGTGTTGACATCTATGCACTATATATAAAATCTGGTAGCCGTATTTCTTAGTGAATCAGTCACTACAAAATAATGGTCAGACCTGTTCAGAGTATTAAAAAGGATGAGCTTTCTTTAATATGGTAAATTTAACACTGATAAATATTTTGTGAAACACGACTGTGATTGGTTGTAAAACAGAAATCATTGAAACATGATTGGTCATTGACTCTCATTTGGGGCATGAGTTAAATAGTCAATATAAATCACAAGTTTTAAAATTTACTATGAATTATCAGCAGTGTTAAGATTTCTATGTAAATACATATTTGTTTTTTGTATTACTTAAAGTTCAAATATCGTTATGTTTTTAAATTATGGTAGTTGGAGTAGTTTACGACATATTTGTTTTTTTCATATTTCGTATCTTTTTACATAATGGAATATTTTATTTTAAATGTCCTCCTCCATATTTTAAAGTAAAGTGGTCCCACAACAGGCCCGGAGGCCCTTGGGGTAGTAGGAGGTTAAGGCTCCCACTTTTTCTAGACAATCGGCACTTTATGTCAGCCGGGTTGTCAGCCCTGTGTGAAGGCCGCCTTTACCCCAGAACAAGCGTCTGGTACTCATTTCCATTAGAGGCTGAGTCGACCCCAGGGCCATAGTGCCGCCAGAGGGTTTGGGTCAGTTTAAAAATCCTGACCCCAACGGGACTTGAACCCTCGACCCTCCGGCTTGTAGCTCAGTGTCTTAACCACTACGCTACGGCGTTACGATTTCAAAATTATTCTTGTCAGATATATAATATAATTAAAATAACCTCAAAATATAACTTCCTAAAATTAAATATTATATAATTTAAAATTTGTTTTTCAGCTTTATTTTTATTGCTGAGCCTCTGCTTTGACACTATCAATCAACCCCTTGTGACAAATATAATTTCTTATATCTGATCACAGCATGTCTGGTCCAGGCAGTTAAGAAGTCACAGTATGTAGGCCCTGGGTTCAAATATTGAGCTTAATATGTTCTATTCAGTAGTTGACGAACTACAATCTTGTATCAAGAGTTGTGGAATTTCATAGGGAAAACAAGAAGAAATTTGAAAACCAGAGTGAAAGAACACCTTAAGAATATCAAATATGGGGAATTGGAAAAGTTAGCAGTAGCCACACATGCTTGCTCAAAAAAAATATCAAATTGAAAGAAAGGCTAATTTAATAAAACAAATAGCAAACCCCAAGGAGCTCACTGTTGGGTAAAAAATTCACATTAAAAAATCAAAGAATGAAAAATTAATGAATTTTGAATCTCCTGGAGAAGTTGATCTGATTGGGAGATTCATCGGTACACCATAGATGGAGTAAGAAGCAGTGCTCCTGGATGACAAAACATAGGTTGTATAATTACTGAAGATGTAACCACTAAGGTTACAAAAACAGTCTAATTAGAAGACAGGATATGAGGTGAGGTGAATAGAATTTTATTTTAAATTTTAGCTCACTGTTATTAGTTTTTTCCATTTACCATCTCTCTTTAGTCCACAAATTTTCCTAAGCATTTTATTCTTACTTAATACAGGCTTTCCACTTTACAGCAGTTCACCCTTGATTCCTGCTTTGCAGAGATTCCTATCTTCCCATTGTCCTTCTTCCATACCCCTCTTCATCATGGCATCATATATTCCCTCCTACCATGTTCTTCTACTTCTCTCCCTCTTTCTTCTGCCTGGTACCATCCAATCTAACACATGTTTAGGCCACTGGTCTCCGACATCCGTTGTACATGTCCATTTTATTCTCAATATTATAAATCCTTTCCCCCCTCTTAAAGCAAGAGACCACATTTCGCATCCATATAGTATAACTGGAAGAAACAACATTTAAATATTTTTAGTTTATATTTTAGAGAATAGGATGACAAGAACCCCTGTAATAGTATTTAATTAATATTTGTTTGTATTTTAAAAATACAATAGGAAGTAACATTAAGAGATTTTAATATTAAGATATTTGGTCTGTGTATTCTTACCTCTTATGACTGTTTTTGTTGAACATAAGTTTCAAGGCTTGTGAGCCCCATCTTTGTGATTACACACTGATTTTTCTCAAGTTGTTGGCCATGATTCTTGACTCCTGTTCCCTCTGCCTGTGGTCCAATGAACTTGCTAATGAGGTTCCTTTCTCCGAGAATTTCATAATCCTTTCTTTTTTTTTTTTAACTTTTATAGGAATTAATCACTATGAGGATCGTGATGAAGATTTTTGGGCTGTAGGCCGTGGTCGTGAGGCTTGTAGTTCCCTGACGTTTCACCAGAGACTGCGTCTGGCATCCTCAAGGGTTGTCTTGAGACTGGCAATTCTGTCCACTGTCTGTCCTATTTATACGTTCACCGCGATGTGTTCATAAGTTAGATCTGCCTTCTGATTGGTCAGCGTTAGGGACTTCCAATGCTCCAATGAGATTGCTGTTTGATGGTCTAGTTGACTGTATGTTATATCTGCCTTCTGATTGGTCAGCGGTAGGAACTTCCATTGTTCCAATGAGATTGCTGTTTGATAGTCTAGACGGCTTTACTTGTAGAGGTTTACATTTTGCATTTTTTAGAACCTGTATCCATACTTTGTTGACTTTTAATGATTCTTCTTTTCTACGTGAATACATTAATCACTATGAGGTTTAATTTCATCATAACTCTTTCCTCGTTCTGTATGTAGATTTTCTCCCATAAGGTGAGTTAATTTTTGTTTTCTAACTGTTTTAATAATTTTTGCATTTACATCTATTTTGTGTTTTTTTTTTACCAAACATGAGCAACCACTGCAGATTTTTCTACTTTCCCTTTTTTTTACCTTTCTTATGTGTTCTTTAGTTTTCGTTTTCCCAATGTATATCTTATTACAGTCTGCACATTTTATTTGATATATTCCTGATTTTTTTACCATCATCAATCTTTACATTTTTGTTGGTTTTTATTAATTTATTTAAACTATAATCATTCTTTGTACTAACCTAATGTTAAATTTTTAAAAATCTTTTGAAATTTATTATGTGCCCAAGGGTGATATGTGAATTTCCTGTATTTCTTATCTTTTGGTTTTTCTATCTAAAGAGTGCCATAAGAGGTAAGAATACACAGACCAAATATCTTAATATTTGTTTTGTAATTTTTCAGGGAACAAATGTAAGTAATGCATCCAGTGGTATGAACAATATTCGCAGCATCTCTTCAGGCAAGTTACCGTTATCGCCTGAGAAAAGAATAACATCTGTTAATAAAACAGGAAGCCCAAGATCCCCAGGTGTACCACAAATGGGTCTGCGTGTCAGAAGTCCTCTTAGAAGAGATGCATCACCAAAATCTGGTTCTGTCTTACACAAAGCTGCCATATTTGAATCCAGCAGTCCAACAAAGAAGAATGGGAAAGATCCAGCAGAGCTCTCAGTTTCGGAGAGATTGGCTCTCTTTGAACGTAATAAAGGAGAAGCCCTAGTTCCCAAGGCTGCATTCTCGATGCCTGTCCCTCCAAAATATCTTGACAAAGATGAGAGTAAGAATAAAGTAAATTCACCTGGTAAAGTGAATACCAAAGGCGTGGGTAGCATCATTAGTCAGTTGCAGAAAGGCATTGATGAGAAACCAAAGATTGAATTTCCATCTAAAGTGCCTTCTGGAAGAGCTGTTGGCAAGGCTGTGGAGAACTCGCTGACACAAATGAAAAAATCTGTTGCAGAAACAACAGTCTCTAATAATGGTAAGCTATCATAGTTCTGATTTAACAAATATTTTCATTATAGGCTATACAAGTGGGGTTTTGACATTGAGTATATCTACACTTGGGTGTATGCGATGACTTCTTAGAGAGTTTATATAAAAATTTTAAATAACCATACCTGGAAGTGCACCTAAGTAGCTCAATGGTATAGTGCTAATCATAAAGTTGGACATCTTGGGTTTCAAATTGGCAATGTGTGCAATAAGATACATAGATTTAATTAATTCAATACATTTAATAAATTATGGAAAAATGAATTGGATATTTTATCTTACATGTTAAATTTATCACTTCTCACCAAAAGACAAATTTTATTTGAAGTGAAAAATATACATTAAATTAATGTTGGAAAGTAAACATTATGAGGTACAATCATTAAAATTCATCGAACATTTTGTTAAACAACTCACCTCATAGGATTCATGCTTCCATGATACCGTGGTTTCAAACAGTCATGTTCATCCTCAGTCATAACTCCGACTGACGAAATTCTTTGGCCGTCAACTGTTCTATTGTCACCACCTTCAGTGCTGCCATCTATGGTTGAATTTATGAACTTCAAAATCAAAGTACTTTCGTTCGGAATATCAAAATTCATTGATCTATCTTTATTTTTCATTTTTATCAGTTTGGGAGAAGATATACATTCAGAAAAATAAAGATAGATCAATGGATTTTGATATTCTGAACGAAATTACTTTGATTTCGAAGTTCATAAATTCAACCAGATGGCAGCACTGAAGATGGTGACAACAGAACAGTTCATGGCTGAAGAATTTCGTCAGTCGGAGTTATGGCTGAGGATGAACACAACTGTGTTTGAAACCACGGTATCATGGAAGCATGAATCCTATGAGGTGAGTTGTTTAACAAAAATGTTCTCCAATGAATTTTAATGAAAAATATACGCCTGAATTAGAATTTGAGCCTGATGTCCCTTGGTTCTGTACATCAGCGCTCTGACCACTGGGCTACCAGGCTCCCGATTCAAACACATGTTAATTCTCTCCTTTATTTGAATTACCGCACGCCAAGGCTAAGAACTTTTTGTTCTACATGCTGTCTGAAGTTCATTTGAGTGAATATATTATTGTTTGAACTTTTATAGGAAAAAACTCACTATGAGGTTTAATTTAAAATTTAAATTACAATGTTTTATACCTCATCTCATATCCAGTCTTCTAATCTTATTAATTAGATGACTGGATATGAGGTGAGGTATAAAACATTTTAATTTAAATCTTACATTATTGCTTACATTTCAGATGTACCAGCATGTTCAAGCAGAGCATTAGCACAGATGTTTGAACAGGGTAATGTAATCTCTGCAGATAAGAGCATGTTTCGGAATGCACAAACTGAACGTCAGAAAGAGATGGAAATGCTTTTAAACCGATGGAACAAAAATAAAGAAATTTGTTCTTCAGGGGAGAACAACTTAATTACGCAGACTGAGGATAAAAAAATTGAATCTGAAACAAAACAGGTACTTAGCATAAATTATATTTGAAGAGAAAAATTTTCGCCTAGACTTAGCATAAAATTCATGAACTCTTCTTTTAATTTCTTATTAATTACTTTTCTTTTAATTATTTCTGGATTAACAATGTTTATGGCTGTACTTGGTGCTAATTTTGAGTGTGATTTAAATAAAATAATTGATTTTAGAATTAGTTTTTTTTGTTTAAAATATTTTAGCAATTTTTGTTTGTAGTGGATATAGTTTTCAGTATGTGATGCAATATTTTTGCTAAGTCCGAATCAGACACCATGCACATTTGCCAGCAGATGAAAGTGGATACCATTTAAAATGAAGCAACATTGCCAACATATAAAATGCTTAACTTTTTTAGAAATTAACACTATGAGGTATTATGGTGAAATTGTTAAACTATGAGGTATTAATATTTAATTTTAGGAAGTTATATTTTAAGGTTATTTTAATTATATTATTTTTAGTCTGGACATCTTACCTCAACATTAATGTTGATTTGTTCTTGAACATGTTTCAAAACAATTCTGTTTTATCGTCAGCTTTTCCAGACGAGGTATTATGTAACTTTTATAGGAATTAATCACTATGAGGTTTAATTTATGGTGAAATTAAATGTTTCTTACCTCTTCTCATAAATATTTTCTAAGTTCTTGAAGAAGAAGAAGAGTTTCTTCCGATCGACATAACACCAGTCGCCAACAAAGTTCTGATGATGAGACAGTTATAGTCTTGAAATCGAGATCAACTTAGAAAATATTTATGAGGAGAGGTAAGAAACATTTATTAAGTTATGTAGATAGGAAATAACACTATGAGGTTTTTTAATATTGTTTATTTTTTATTATTTCACTCACCTCATACTTCATAATTCCTAGCAGACCCAGGGTTTCTTCACATCATTTGTGACATTCTCAATGCTGTGTCACGTTCACAACTGACGTCCAACGGCCTTCTATCCTGCAGACTGACCTCCGCACCATCTGGTGGCCAACCGACGAAAATTCATCGGCCGGCCACCAGATGGCGCGGAGGTCAGTCTGCAGGATAGAAGGCCGTTGGACGTCAGTTGTGAACGTGACACAGCATTGAGAATGTCACAAATGATGTGAAGAAACCCTGGGTCTGCTAGGAATTATGAAGTATGAGGTGAGTGAAATAATAAAAAATAAACAATAAGAAACATTTAATTTCACCATATGAGGTATTATTTATTTGAATAAAATGCTCATTGCCAATACTGTAGTCTGGGAATATTGCAACAATGTTATTATCTTCAAAAAATAAAATAAAAACATAAATTATTATTTTAACTATTATTACTGCTGTAGTCTCGAGGTAGCATGCTGCCTTGTCATGCAGCAGGCCTGGGTTCGATTCCTGGTCGGGACATGCTCCTGGGTGAGATTTTTTACCGGGTTTTTCCTTACCTGTAAGACAAATGTCAGGAAGCTTAGGGCCAACGGTCCCCGAAAATTATCTGGCCATCATCATCCTTATCATTATCTGTCATCAGCATGGAAAGCAACGGAAAGCTACCACACTATAATTCCCTAGTAAAGCTGCAAAGCATAGCATGAAAATGCTATAATTGCAGTGAAAGATCTGCCCTTGGGCAGAATTACTATGGATGGATTATTATATATATATATATATATAAAATATCTTATTTTAGGAATTCATACACTGAGGTATATTCATTTAGATTAAATTTTATCACTCACCTCATATAGTTAAGTAAAGTAATCCCACTACAGGCCTCGGGAGGCCCTTGGGGTAGTAGAAGGTTAAGGCTCTCACTTTTTCTAGACAATCGGCACTTGATGTCAGCCCTGCGTGACGGCCGCCTTTACCCCAGAACAAGCGTCTGGTACTCATTTCCGCTAGAGGTTGAGTCGACCCCAGGGCCATAATGCCGCCAGAAGGTTTGGATTAGTTTAAAAATCCTGACCCCACCGAGACTTGAACCCTCGACCTTCCGACTTGTAGCGCAGTGCCTTAACCACTATGCTATGGCGTGCCCCCACTCACCTCATATTATTCTTCTTATTTTACTATAAACTAGTTTTGGGACTTAGTTTCCATTCCATCCTCAGTATCATCACAACCGTTGTTCTGTCGCCTTTTGCTTCATCCATTGGCAGACTGAAAAACCTCGAAACCAGGTCATTCTTCCCGGGAATTTCAAAGTTCATCAATTTCTCCTTTTTGCTCTTTTGAATGTAGATTTTTTTCCAGACAGTAGTTCTTTTGATTTTTCTATTTGTTTTAATAATTTAGCTTCCTTCTCGATAAGATGTTTTTCAGACCATGCGTGGGCAGCCACTGCAGATTTTTCTACTTCCCCTTTCTTGACGTTCCTGAGATGTTCTTTCACTCTAGTTTTCAAAGTTCTCACTCTTCACATTTAATCTGATAAATCCCTGATTTGTTTTCTTCTTTTATTTTCTCATTTTTATTAGGTCTATAATCAATCTACTGATGGTATAGTCATTTTTGGGTGCTAACCTTATGTTGAAATCTTCAAAAATGTTTTGAAACTTGTGAGGCTTCAATGGATGTGAATTTCCTGAATTTTACATTTTCTTTTTTTCCTTTTAGAAGAGTACTTTGATTAATACATTTTTGTCCTTCCAATGAAAAGCCGGTAGTCATAATGTCGGTTGAAAAGGAGAGAGATGTTTCTCTTGAAAACTAGTTCCCGTGTTTAAAGAAACATGAAATATGAGGTAAGATGTAAAAATGGCTCATTAATTTACGAAATGTAAACTTACCTATCCAAATCGAAATCTAACCTGTCAATGTATAATGAAATTAATTTTTTTTTTTCACAATTTTCACCGTTAAACTGCCTCTAGCGTTCTTACATCAAGGTAGACTTTCTTCATGGCTGCAATGCATATGAATGTCATGCAGAGCTATGTCGGCATTGGGTGATTATGCTATACCCTATCATGTAGAGGCAAGGTGGGGTAGGGGCCTTCAAACAAGGGAGAGATTCAACTGACGATGTCTCGCAAGGGACATTTTGTGTCAGCTCACAATGATGTATCAGTGACAGTAGTCAAGCAGTGCTTCCATGCCATACCTCTGCATGAATATTGTCATGCATTGCAGCAGCCAGGGAGAAAAGCTATCTTAATGTTAAATTCTTCAATATTATGTAATTTTGATACTGCCATCTTGTTAACAGTTATTCAAACAGTTCTTAACACTTTTTTTTTCTTACAACTTGAATGGTCAACTTTATTTAATATTTGTACGAAATAACTCTATGAGGTTTCTTTTAATTATTATGAGTTAGGTATTTTGACTCACCTCATAATTTTATATTCTTGTAGACTTTAGTTTTGTTGCATTTATGCGACATTGTCAATGCATTCTGTTGTATTTGCAGTTGTCGATCCGGTAGGTTGATTTCTGCTCTTTCTGATGTCTGACCGATGAACTTCCAAATTTTTTTTTTTTCCTTTTCCCTGGGAATTTCAAAATTCATAGTTTTTTGCTTATTCTTGTGGATGTAAATTTTCTCCCAAATTGTGAGTTCCTTAGATTTATCTAACTGTTTCAGTAATTTGGCCTTAGTCTCAATTCTGTTTTTCTGACCATGCATGTGCATCTATTGCTGTTTCTCCATTTTTAACATTTCTAAGGTGTTCTTTCAATCTTTTATTAAAGTTCCCTTTTATTTTTCCTATGTATATTTATTTTTTTCACAATCTTTACTATTAATTTGATAAATCCCTGATTTGTTGCCTTCATCAATCTTTTCATTTTTCGATGTTCTTATTATTAATTTCATACATCTCAATGATGGATAAATCATCTTTGCAAAGATAGAAGCAAAAGGCTTCAAGCATTTGGTGGGCTGGAATTACAACGTATATAGAGAAAAATTTGCGTTTAGATCGGTACTTGCTCAGGTAGCTCAAATGGTAGAGCACTTGGACTAGAAAACCAAGGGTCCCGGGTTCAAGTCCCGGTCTGAGCGTATAATTTTTCTCTTCAAATATGACTTTTCATTTTTGTTGGTTTAATTAATTTATTCAAACTGCAATCATTTTTCAGTGCTAATTTAATGTTAAATTTGCTGAATTTTTTTTGAAACTCATTAAATACTAAAGGATGGTGTGTAAATTTCCTGAATTTTTTACCAATTTCTTTGTCCTTCTGATATTAAATAGTATGTAGAAATAGTACTGAGATTATATTGTTTTATTAATGTTCATCAGGAAACAATGGGAGCACCAGTTCCTCCACCGATGCCAGGGACAGGAGGTTCTCCTCAACTTCATTTCCATCTCAAGTCTGAAAAATCATTGCAACAATCACACACGGGTCCATCTTTTAAGTCACCGGTGAAAAATGAATCACCTCCTGAATCTTCTGTTCCTGTTGCTTCACCTGAGAAGAAAAATAAAGGTTTGATATTCAGAGTTTAGTTGTTTATAAGAAAACAGTTTTGTGCACACTGTTATTCATTTTGCACCACCCAGGGGACACACAGCATAAGCTGTGCTGCAAACATGAGTAACTCTGTCTCAATTATTATACTTAACAATTTTCTAGGATTATTTCCACATATTTTTACCAGTACTAGACATATAATAATAATAATAATTTTATTATTAGCTTGTAAGCCACATGGACTAGTGGTTATGCTCCTTGCCTCCAGTTCCGAGGGTTGCTGGTTCAAACCCGACTAGGGTTGGTGGATATTTTTATGATGGAAAAATCCAAGGAGCAAGTCCACCGGGAGGGACTTTAAGCTGTGGGTCCCGAGTCTAAAGTTCTAACAACGTCAAGAAAGCCACCCCCACTAAAACACAAATTAATAAAATCAAACTAACAATAAATATTATAAATAATTCCAATACTATTTGTAAATAGCTTACAACCTGAATAAAGATGCCTCTAAGCAAAATTTACCGACATCAATATCCTAGTAATACCTTAGATGTCTTATTGGGTTGGCTGAAGATAAGAGGGACTCCTCTTGAAAACAGCAGTTCCCGTGTTTAAAAAAAAACATAAAATATAAGGTAAGATAAAAAGTGACTCATTCATTCATTCATAAAAAGCTAATTATACGTAAATTTCGTATGTTTTCTGTTTTCTTCTTTTTCAGTTAGAAGGGTACTTTCTTTGATTAATTTTTGTTTTCTGAATATATTTATTTTCTTGTAAATAGTTTTCTTCAAAGCCATTCTCTTGCTATGTTTTTTGTGTGTTCTTTCTCTTGATGGAAACATAATGTTACTTACTAAAAATATAAATTTCCAATCAGTATATATGTCTGCGGTGGACTAGTGGTTATGCTCCTTGCCTCTGGTCCCAAGGGTCACGGGTTCAAACACAGCCGGGGTCGATGGATTTTTTTAGGTTGGAAAAATCCAAGGAGTAAGTCCTCAGGGAGGGCCTTTAAGCTGTGGATCTCGAGTCTGAGGATTTTCAGGCTCGTGAAAGATCCTTAAGCCTGAATGAAAAGGCCTCTAAGCAAAATTTACTGAATTTTCCCATCCTAGTACTACCTTGGTTTCCTAGATGCCAGTATGATGGGGAACGCTGATCACAGACCACTCAAATGACATCTATACAAAAACAAGTGTAACTAAATTAGTATGGTTCAAATTCTTCCCCTGTAGGGGGAGAGCGCCTAAATCTCTGTTAAGGGAAATATGGGCTTACAAGAAGAATATATATATCTATTAATAATTTACCACAAAGCATCACTTCCCATTAATTTTTATTTTTAAAAAATGTACTTATTTATTTGTTCAGCTAATTGAAATGGTTAATCATTGATTTCATTAAATTATTTGAACTTATTTTTCTTCATTATATTTAATATTTGTTTTATTTATTATATTGTTTACTGTAACTGTTGTAATATTTTTACAGCCCAGAATGTCAGTCAGAACTTTGCTGGTTTGACCAAAGTAAAGAAGATTAAAGTTAGCCCACCAAAGCCTGGTCGCCTTTATCCTTTGTTTGTCCGATATAGAAGTTACAACAGAGACAGAAAGTGAAATGCAAGATGATTATAATCAAAGGTAATTTTAGAATGATTTGTCCAAAGTTATTCTAAACCAGTGATATTTAAGTTTGTTAGATTTTGTATGAATCTGTTCTGTATCACGGTGTTTATTGTGTGTTGCTTCTCTGTGTTATGTCATGGAGTTGAATCCTGATGCTTTTATATAATTGTGTCATTCCTGTGAATGCCAAATTCTAATTTACTGTTCTCTTTATTTCTGATTAATTTCAAACATAACATTGGTTCATAGTTAAATATGGGAAATATCATTAGGGGGTTCATCCACCACTGTGGTCTCGAGGTAGCGTGCCCGGGTTCGATCCCCGGTTGGGAAAAGTTTCCTGGATCAGGTTTTTTCAGTGTTTTTCCTCACCTGTAAGATAAATGTCGGGAACCTTTAAGGCCCAAACGGGTCCCGATCACCATCTGGACATCATTACCATCAATATCACATTTGCCTAATTAGCTTAAGTTTAGTTTAAGGCCTCTCCTGGCGCATCATTACCATCATCATGAACTCTCATAACATCGGGGCAGTGTAATCCCGCCTTCCAGGCACCCCAACCTCAGAAGTGGGTTACAAGTACACCATGCAAGGATAGAACACCAGAAATGTCGAAATGACAATCTGGGGCATTTGAAAAAAAAAAATCATCATAGTAATTCTGCCCAAGGGTAGGTCTTTCACTGCAATCATAGCATTTTCATGCTATGCTTTTGATAAGGATGATGATGGTGGCCATATGATTTCGGGGACCGTTTGGGCCTTAAAGTTTTCCTGACTTTGTCTTACAGGTGAGGGAAAACCCTGATAAAAACCTCACCCAGAAAAACTGCCCTGACTGGGGATCGAACCTGGGTCTGCTGCGTGACAACAGCGGTGAAAAAAAAAGGAAAAAAAGAATATTATGAGGTGCTTAATTCAATGAATGAATGAGTCACTTCTTATTTTACCTCATGGTTTGTTTTCTTAAACACAGGAACTGTAAATTAAATTTGAAGAGAAAAATTTAATTTATCCTTCAATGAGATGTGTTAAATTAATAATAAAAACATCAACGGGAACTGTAGTTTTCAAAAGAACATCTCTCTCATTTTCAACTGATATTATATCAATTGAAAATTGCAGTTCCCATGTTTAAGAAAACATTAAATATGAGGTAACATAAGATGTGGCTCATTCATTCATAAAATTGGTGCCCTTTTTTGTTTCTGTTGTAATTTTATTTATATGTTTTGAATTTTCAGCATTTAACATCATCTTGACTTTTTATTCATAGGTCATTCAATGTTGACAGTCCATTGATGTTTCTAATATAAATTTTAACATTTGCAATGACGGACAATTATTATTTTGAAAGAAAAAATAATTGATGCCTGAGTTGGGATTTGAACCCAGGACCACTAACTTTATACATTAGCGTGTTACTGACTGCACCATTCAGGCTGCTTATTCAAGAAGATTTACTATAGCTGTATTGCTAATATTGTGATTTTTATGTAAATTTATACATTCAAATTGAATGATAAATTAATTTCTGAAGAGAAAATTTTTTGATCCATCTGAGATTTGAACATAAAATCTCTACTTCTGAGTATTAATGCATTAACCAGCTATGCTATCTGGGCATCACACTGTAAATTGAAATTTCTCTCTATCTTATAATCCCATGAGCATGCAGCAGTGAACCTATGATTTTTTCCTAATTTAATTTTTTTTACATTTTTTATCCATACAAACCAAGATCTGTTAAATTGAATATTTACTATGTACGCAAGTTTAAAATTTCTTCCAGGGAAGCATTGTGACGAACAAAGGCTGTGCCCAAAATATTAACTACCTTTTTAACTAAAATCCAACACGAAATCTCTCATTTAAACTATAGGGAACTAATACAACTTCTATATTGGCAGACGGGATAACCCTCTCTACCTGCTGTCTATGCTGCATGCTGCCTTTCTCCACTCTGCTCTTAACTCATGCAGGGATGTACATCTGCTCTGTACAGTGGGTTGCCATTGCTGGATTTTGGCTTTGATTTGTGTGCCTTTCAGTTAAAAATGACGTAATATTTTGGACATGACCTTGGTACATCACAATGCTTCTCTGGGAGAAATTTTAAGGTAGGTTTCGGCATGTAATGGTTGGCAGTTCAATTTTGAGATAATTAATATTAAAGTCTGATATGTGTGTCATATATCTGTTTTGAATTTTTTTCTTTTACAGCTAGTCTGAAAGGAATTTTGTTATTTTTGATTACATAATCAATAACATGCTTCAAAACATAATGAAGTCAATAAAACAGAAAAATATTTGAATAAACTTTACAACCTGTGATGCTACTTTCATAAACTCTTGTCAAATTTTATTCTTAGGTTTATTTTTCAAATTATATCCCACCATTTACAGTGACTTTACATTTTTTCTAACGATTATTTCAGTATATTTTTCTATGATATTTAACTAGCATGAAGACATGGCAGCCATGTTGATTTTAACGAACATTCTATGTAACAATAAAGACATGTTACAGTGCAGCCAACATAGAGTTTGTACTAATTAACTGTACACATATACTTCAGAATTTCAAAACTTACTATTTATTTTTGGGTGTCACTCTTTTACAGGTCAGTGTGCTTAAATTGCATTAGGTTAGCTTTTAGGTTGGTTAAATATTGTGTATATGTTGGCTGCATCCTGTGATTCCATAGTGTAAACTGCTTCGTGTTTGTTGGCACATGTGCATGATGTGTGATCGGAACTTCGAAAAAATTTTTTGTCACTCGTTGCAAATATTTTTTAGAGAATGCGTGGGTTACCTAGAATTTTATCCAGAATCCTCAATTCTGTCTTGAACTTTGATTTTTGTAGCATTTGAGAAATATTGAACTGAAGATTATATGAATATATTTTAGCATTTCTGATGATATGGATTCGAGTGAAGGGAACATTGGGGACACAAGTTTTGGGAGAGAAATATTGCAAGCTGCAGGAATCCAAGATTCAGCCAAAAAGTCACAACGGCAGGCTCAGCCAGATAGCAGTGGTGATGAATCTGACATGGAGTCTGCAGTGTTAGAGGAGATTGATGATTTCTTAGATGAAGCTCTGGGTGATGACTCTGATTCAGAAGAATCTCCATCTCCACCAAAAAGGACAAAAGACTCCAGTCGCTCTCCACAGGTATGATTTTTTAAAATTAATATTTAAAGGAAGTAACTCTATGAGGTTTATTTTAATTAATATGGAGTTAGAATTTTAATGAATACAAGGTGAGTCGTTAAAATTTTAACTCTCTATTAATTATTTTTTTAAGATCAATATTTAAATCTGAATAATTGAAATATTTAAATATTAATAAAATCATGTCTCACTTCATTCCTCATACTAAATTAAAAAGAGGAGGAATCAATCTTCATTATGATTTGTATATATCATTTTCAGATGCCACATTGGGCGCTTTCAAAGAAGTTCCTACCATTAATGGAAAAGCAAAAATAAAAATAGATCCAGGAACACAATCAGGAAAAACTCTTAGATTAAAAAACAAAGGATTACCTAATATTGAAGGATATGGTTATGGAAGTCTTTTAATTCATGTAAATGTTTGGACTCAGCTGTTACAAGGAATCTATTTTTCCTTCTTTCAAAGCTTTTACGGCTTTTTTAAAGATAAAATAGGATATTTTCCTGATTCAGGATGATTTATTTTTGTAGATTCAAATTTAATGTCTTCTTTCCATATATTGAATATATTTATTTTATAATCAACAACTTTAAAACTTCTTACTTTTGTGGTGAAATTAAATGTTTCTTATGATGTTTTTATTATTGATTTAACATTTCTCAATGAAAGATAAATTATGTTTTTATTATTAATTTAACATTTATTGGAAATTTAACATTACTTTAAAAGCCAGTAAGGCCTCTAATGATGTTTTTATTATTAATTTAACATTTATTGGAAATTTAACATTACTTTAAAAGCCAGTAAGGCCTCTAATGATGTTTTTATTATTAATTTAACATTTCTCAATGAAAGATAAATTAAATTTGAAGAGAAAAATTTTCGCCTAGACCGGGACTCGAACCCAGGACCCTTGGCTTTCCGGGCCAAGTGCTCTACCAACAGCTACCGAGGCGAGTTACGATCTAGATGCAAATTTTTTCTCTTATATACGTTGTAATTCCCTATCGCCAAATGCTTTTGAAACCATTGTTTCTATCTTTTGCAAAGCACTTGGCCCGGAAAGCCAAGGGTCCCGGGTTCGAGTCCCGGTCTAGGCGAAAATTTTTCTCTTCAAATTTAATTTATCTTTCATTGAGAAATGTTAAATTAATAATAAAAACATCATTAGAGGCCTTACTGGCTTTTAAAGTAATGTTAAATTTCCAATAAATGTCTTCTTAACTAAGAAGCCGCCATTTGCAAAAGATAGAAACAATGGTTTCAAAAGCATTTGGCGATAGGGAATTACAACGTATATAAGAGAAAAAATTTGCGTCTAGATCGTAACTCGCCTCGGTAGCTCAGTTGGTAGAGCACTTGGCCCGGAAAGCCAAGGGTCCCGGGTTCGAGTCCCGGTCTAGGCGAAAATTTTTCTCTTCAAATTTAAAGATAAATTATATTTGAAGAGAAAAATTTCAAAAGCATTTGGCGATAGGGAATTACAACGTATATAAGAGAAAAATTTGCGTCTAGATCGTAACTCGCCTCGGTAGCTCAGTTGGTAGAGCACTTGGCCCGGAAAGCCAAGGGTCCCGGGTTCGAGTCCCGGTCTAGGCGAAAATTTTTCTCTTCAAATATAAATGTTTCTTACCTATCCTGTCTTCTTTTTAGACCAGATTTGGAGAAGTTAATAATCCTCCGTTGTTAGATTTTACTCAGTTGGTATTCTGTCACTAGTGGAGGTTTTGGAGAAATTAATAATCCTTAATAGTGAGTGGAGAACATATTTTTAATGACTCGCCTCATACAATTTCAAATATCTTTGATACCGATGGTTTCAGACAACATATTGTCCCTCTTTAGTCATGACTTCCACAACATTAATTTAAATTAATCCTTCTTCGTCAGTTTTTACTTGATCGTTGTTTTGTTACTGGTGATGGTTGAGTAAAAACTGATGATGGAGGATAATTAATTTCTCCAAAACTGGTGAAAAAAGAAGACAATTTATGAGGTGAATTACAATTTTATTAATATTTGATTATCAGTACCTTATAGTGTTGCTTCATGCAAATTTTTGAATAGAAATATATTCACTTCTTTTGACTTCTTTCTTTTTTCCTTTTTCTTCTTCTTCTTTTTTCTGTTAGTTATATAAAGCACTGTAATCAATGGTAAAGAGAAAAAGCAACCAAATTTGTTGTACAGAATCTAATTTAAGAAAGACAAATTAATTTAGGTAGAATTTGAATTTTTTATCACTCGGCTCATGTTGTTGTTCTTATTTGACTCTAAACTAGTTTCAGAACATAGTTTATAGTCAAATAAGAACAATATGAGGCGAGTGATAAAAAAATTCTACCTAAATGAATATACCTCATAATGTGAATTCCTAAAATAAGTAAGAAAAATTAACATTTCAAACCTGGACCACTCATATGGAAAATGAGGTCCAGGGTTCAAGTCCCAGTTCAAATGCTAATTTTTCTTTCTTAAATTTGATTCTATCCAGGATTGGAAAATGTTAATTTAAATAACAACATTGAATACCAAATTTGTGTTGTGAATGAAGTTTCACTACCAGAGAGAACTTTGTGCTTGGATAGGAAGGAAGCCTGAATTAGCTCTGTGTAGAGTATCAGCATGTAAAGCCAAGTTCAACATTAAATACAATAACTTAGCTGTATGTTAATTTACTTATTTCAATGAAGATAATAATTTTAGTTGCATAATATTTTTTTATCTATGTTTATTATTATTGTAATACCACTTTTTAGCTAGTAAAGCTAAAAATATTTAAATATAAGCTTTACTAGCTCAAAAAGTTGTGTTAGATGATTAATAAACATAGGAAATATGAGCTTTACTGGCTATAAAGGTAGGTTTAAAGAGTCCCATTAAAATGTCTTCTTGAATAAGAAGCAGCTAGAAGGTTTGTATAATGAAGGTTCTTGACTTCGAGCGCACAAAATTGTATAGGGGAGAGAAAAATTTCCATTTAAATTTAGACGCTTAAATAGCTCAATGGTTTAGAGCACTGGTATGTAGAACCAGAGACCTTGTGTTCAAATCCCAAAATGTTTCTGTTTTTATTATTCATTTCATACATCTCAATGATGGATTTGGGAGAAATATTTGTGTTTAGATTGGAACTTGTTCAGATGGCTTAGTTGATAGAGCATTGGCCTAGAAAGCCAAAGGTCCTGGATTCGAGTCCAAGTCTGAGTATAATTTTTCTCTTCAAATATGATACATTTTTCTCTTTAAATATTAATTTGTGCTTCAATGTAAGTGACAAATTTAAAATAAAAACATTGAAAATTAATTTACTTAATGTTAAATATAAAGCACATCTAATAAATATTGGAATTGTTTTAATACAAGTTCTATAATTTTTACAGAGAATTTACACAGACCATGGAAAAAAGAAATACTGCAGTCCAACAACATCCCAGTCGCATAGTTTCAAATATTCTAGAGTTCAGGCACATTGTGAAGCAGATAATGACGCAACGGCCACAACCGAAGATCATGTTCCTTCATATGTTGTGGAAGGCTGTGAACAAATACCTCTGATGCATACAGTCAGCTTTTATCGTCGTCAACAGAATATGGTGAGTTCCATCGACATTACATTAATCTTAATTATTTGAAAAAAAATGTGGATGTGTTTTCCATTAGAAGTGCTTTACATAATTAATCAAGAAAATAGCTTATTAATGACATCTACATAAAGTGAACAAATCTACATAATTTTCTGAAGACTAAATTTTTTTGCTTGGACCAAGATTTGAACCTAATTCTTCCAGGTTTACATACTGATCACTTCTGGCACCCAGGCATCCTTAATCTGACACTAGTGTATTGAGAATCCCATCATATCAGCAGCAGAACTACAGCTTGATTTGAACCGCAGATCCTCCAAAATTCCATCCATCCAACACAGTCTCGGTCGTCCCACATTCCTTTTTCCTTCAAATATACATTCCATAATTTTCCTGGGTATCTCATGTTCGGTCATTCTTTGTATGTGCTTCACCCCATCACAATCTTCAAACTTTAATTGATGTAACCACATCAGCAGACTTAAACAACTGATAGAGCTCAGAGTTATATGAAAATACAATAGGAAGTAACATTATGGGGAATAAAACCTCATAATGTTAAAAATTCCCAAATTTATTATATTAAAAAAAACATTGAGGTTTTACTTAATAATAAGTTTTGTCATAGAAAATGTTTATTTAAAATATAACATCATAAAGGTTTTGTCATTCATAGTCAAATATGGGAAATAACATTATGAGCTTCTTATTCAATGAATGAATGTGTCACTTCTTGAAAACTGCAGTTCTCATGTTTAAATAAACATGAAATATGAGGTAAGATAAGAAGTGACTCGTTCATTCATTGACTTTTGTCATGTTTAATTCTTTCCTCATCGTTGTTTCTGTTAGACATATGTTTCAAGGCTTGTTAGCCTCGTCTTCAGTAGTTACAAACTGGTTTTTTCCCCAAGTTGTCGGCCCTGGATCTCGACTCCTGCTCCCTCTTTCTGTGGTCCAAGGAATTTGCTATTTAGATTCCTTTACCTGGGAATTTCAAAATCATAATTCTCTCCTTGTTCTTCTGTATGTAGATTTATTCCCATATGGTGAGTTTGTTTTCTAACTGTTTTAAACTGTATTAATAATTTTGTGTTTAAAATCTATTTTGTGTTTTTCTGACCAAACTACTGCAGATTTTTCTACTTCCCCTTTTTCTTATATGTCATTTTCCGTTGTCGTATATTGGGCCATAAATTTTTCTTAATATCTTCTTTTCAAATGAACTGGGTCTTGACATGTCAGTCTAATCCTATCACAATGTTTTCTTTATATTAGAAGCAACAAAATCACATTTTGAATGATGGAATCTTTTTAAAAATCTATTCAAATGATACAATAACTCCCAGAATTGAATAATAATAAATTGCTTTATACCTCAGACTAGATATCTAGTTTTGTAAAAATGCACCACAATTAATTCATTATATCATAAGGTTCATTATATCTTGTTTTAGGGTGTTAAAGGAACCCCAGTGCGTCAAGTAGTGAGACATATTGATATTGGTGAAGAAGTGTCAAGTTCTTCACAAGCTAAATCAGAGGACACAACTGCAAGAAAGAGAAAAATTGCTCGGTTGGTGGATGAAGTAAGTATTTTCAATCTTAGATATTTATCACTTCTCTCTGAATGACAAATTTTGTTTGAAGAGAAAAAAAAAATTGTGAAAATACAATACGAAGTAACATATGACGTTCTTTAATAAATTAATGAGTCATTTTAACATCTTACCTCATATTTCATGTTTTATCAAACACGGTAACTATAGTTTTCAAATGATCTTGTCATTCATTTTCAACCGCCATTATGTTTCCCAATTTTAACTTTGAATATGATGTTCTTCTTAATAAATAAGTTTGGTCAGTCATCTACGAAATACTGTATGAGGTAAGAAGAAGGCAGACAATCTTATTTATTAAAAAAAAATATATCCCTGCTTTTCTTTTTCAATGTTTTATTATTCATTTCATACATCTCAATGATGGATAAATTATATTTTAAGAGAAAAATTATATGCTTAGATTGGCTTTGAAAGAAGCCATACTGGCTTTATAATGTAATGTAAAATTCTTAATAAAGAAGCCACCATTTGCAAGATAGATTCTTAGCATTAGGTGCATGGGAATTAGCAGCATATATAAGAGAAAGATTTGCGTTTAGATTGGAGTTGCTCAGATAGCTCACTTGGTAGAGCATTTGCCTAGTGTGCGAAAGATCCTGGGTTCAAATCCCAGTCTGACCGTATAATTTTTCTCTTAAAAAAAGTATTTATTGATTTAAATTTAATATACAGAAATCTGTAGCATTTTTAATAAAAAAATTCATTGATCTGAAATCATTACAGCATCTGCTGTAAGTTCAAGTGAAATTTACATAGTGTAAGGATAATAAGTTAGGTCTGTTTAATTCTTATCTCGTATCATTGTTGGTCTACCTACTGGGTGCTTTCCATATAAAGGTACATACACACTTGTGTGCTGCACTGCATGCACGCATCTTGTTCTTTAGGTTTGTACGGGGTTTCAAGCTGCATGCATGCACCGCACACATGCGGCACACCACGATTCACTCATAGTCAGTTTTTTTCCACCAACACTTCGAGTGCTCGCTAGATTTGGACGGATGCGTGACAGGTTCGTTGTTTTCTGCACGCACCTGCAGTGGTCAGAAGAAGACGTGTTAAAACTTATAGATATTTATAGAAACAAGCCATTATTGTGGGATCCTCAACATAAAGATAATTTTAAAAAAAAGACCATTGAAAGCAGATGCCTGGAGGGCAATAGGAGATCAGATGGATATATCTCCAGATATATGCAGGAAGAAGGTTATTATTTTACTTTCTTCCTACCGGCGTGAGAAAAGTAAAATAAAAAGTAGCCAAGTTACAGGGAAAGGTAAGTTGTAATATATAATATTATTTCAATGTTTTATTATTATAATTCATAAATACAATTGGATGGCGTTATGCATCAACCGACTAAGCTCCATTTTAAAAAAGTTTTTGATTTCATCTATTGCACTGGCTCATGAAGTATACACTTTTAGCACCAAATCTTTAAATATAGCCTTATTTTTAAATACAAATATAAATGCCTTCAGTCCTATCAGAGATTTTGCAAGTTGTGTTTGCATAATACGTTTATTGAATGTGTTTATATATTGTCTTTTGTGATACTTCATACATATTACATAATGAAATGTGCGTGTTAAATGAATAATGTTTTCTAAATAATTCTAATTTATTCATACAATTACAGTGCATACAAAAAAAACTGCACCCAAATAAATAATAATAATAATGCTTTATTTATTCTGACAGAATTAAGATCATTTTTCTTTTTCTTTTTGCACAAACTTGTCATTGTCAATGCTGCACCACTCATCACCAAAATCGCATAATTTTCCTTGTGCGATAGAGTCATGGTTGGTTACACCTGCTCTGCAAAATGTCTACTGAAGGTTTGTGGGTTTCCTATGGATCACAGGAGGTTCATTGAAATTAATAATTCCAACAAACAGAGCGCGCAAGTGTATACACACCTTAAGAAGTATCAACTTCACTCTTTCATTTTGTGATAAATAGTGTATAATTAGGAAATAAATAAAATATTTATTCTTCACAGGCATCAAAACAATTAACAGTAATATCACAGGCCACCCAAGCTTTAAATCTGTGCTCTGCAACCGTGGAATTTTCTGGTTCAGCAGAGGAAGTTGAAGGTGAAAGACTTCTGCTCCTTGCAAGTAAGTGTTCAACTATATTTTGTTATCAGAATTCATACAAAGTAACACTGTGAGGTAATTTATCATATGTAATGTGACGAGTGATTTCCAAATCATTGATAAATTCATGAAGTGATGAGTGAATTTATCTAGAGGATTTGGAAATCAAGAGTAGCATTTGTTAGGACTATTTAACAAATAGAATTAAGCAGTTTACTCAAAAATTAATATTTAAATATAGTTATTTTAAAATATTTATATATTTAATTAAATGGTGATATTTGAAAACAAGTAAGAATTATGCTATATTTGAAGAGAAAAATTTTTTTTTTCAAGGGTCCCGGGTTCGAGTCCCGGTCTAGGCGAAAATTTTTCTCTTCAAATATAATTTATCTTTCATTGAGAAATGTTAAATGAATAATAAAAACATCAAGAATTATGCTGTTATGTTTCATTTGTTTATCCAGTGAAACTTGATCATATATTATTTATTGCCATCTGGCATGAGTAACTTTAAATAGGATCACAATATTGGAATATATTAAACAGTACCAACTAAATTGGAAACACCATCTTGAAAGAATGAGTTCAAATCGGATCCCCAAAGCTGTTTATAATTATATACCAAGAGGACGAAGATCACTGGGCCGTCCTATGAATTTTCTATAGGATCGTAACAGGCCTTGGCCTAATACTTGGAAGGAAGAAGAAGAAGACAATATTGTAAGAATACACTCTATAGTGGAGAAAAAATTTAACTCTTCAAACTGCATATTATACCCTCCATGGTATCTTTACCTTGTCGTGGTGGAGTGGCTTGTGTGCTTAAATGATCCTGAGAGCTATGCCGGCGGTAGCATTGCTGCCGATAGGGTTACCCATGCCAGACTGGTCGAAGGTGATAAGTCAGACGAAATAAGTACCTTGGTTGAAAGAGTGACGATCTTTCACCGTAAAAATACAACCGTCAAGAAATGCGGACATGGGTTCTACTGGGGTAAAATTTTCCGGAGGTCAAATAGTCCCCCATTCGGTTCTCCGGGCGGGGACTACTTCAGGGAACCCATGCCAAAGGCTCAAACACAGGGACATGTTCCTAGGAACATGGAATGTTAGGACTTTATACAATAGCGGGGCACTAGAGATATTAATGCGGGAATTGGATAAATCGCCCTTGGATATAGTCGCTTTACAGGAAGTTAGGTGGCCAGGAGAAGGTAGTCAGGAATCAGGAAGCTTTGCATTATACTATGGGGGTGCAGAAAGACCTGCATTTGGAACGGGTTTTCTAGTCAGAAGGAGGATCCTATCCGCTATCCGAGATATTAAGTTTGTTAGTGATAGGATATCATACATAATTCTAAAGGGTAAACGACATGATTTTATAATTGTAAATGTACATGCCCCCACAGAAGATAAAGATGACAAGATCAAGGATGAGTTCTATGAAGAATTAGAATGCTTATTTGATAGCCTTTCACGATATCATATGAAAATTGTCTTAGGAGATTTTAATGCAAAAGTGGGGCGGGAAGATATATTCAAACCAACAATAGGCAAATTCAGTCTTCATGAAGATAGTAACGACAACGGGGTTAGATTAGTCACATTTGCCACATCAAAGAATCTCATTGTTAAGAGCACAACATTTCAGCATAAGGATATTCATAAATACACCTGGACGTCCCCAGATGGAGAAACTCGGAACCAGATAGATCATGTATTAGTGGATAAACGCTGGCACAGTAGCATCATTGATGTTAGATCAGTTAGAGGGACAGACTGCAATTCAGATCATCATCTGGTCAGGGTGAAAATCAGACAACGGCTATCGCTTATGAGAGGAACAAACGCTAAAGATGATTCTGTAAAATATGAATTAAAAAACTTGAAAAATGATGAAATGCGGCAAGAATACCAAATCAAAATTGCTAATAGATTTGAAGTACTGGAATCTTCAGATGACAATGTGGCAAACGAAGAAGAAACTGATATAAATAAAGAATGGGAGGCTATAAGAGATACTATTAAATTGTCAGCATCAGAAAGCATTGGTTGTTTAAAAAAGAGGCAAAACAAGAAATGGTTTGATGAGGAATGTGCCGACATTGTAAAGAAAAGAAACCTAGCAAAAAATGAAATGGTTACACGAGCCAAATGAGGTAAATTTAGAGCAATTGGGTAGTATTAGACGGGAAACCACCAAGTTACTAAAGAGTAAAAAGAGGGAATATTTGAGAGAGACGATTAATGATCTTGAAATAAATGCAAAAAATAGGAACATTAGAGAATTATATCAGGGAATTAGTATAGAGAAGAAAGGGTTTCAGGCTAGAACAAACATAATTCGGAATGAAAATGGGGATATGATTGCAGATTCCAAGAGTATATTAAATAGATGGAAAAGTTATTTTAATCAGCTATTAAATGTACATACAGAACAGGACATTGAGGAGGATAAGTTACAGACAGCAGAAATGCTAGTCGCAGAGCCAAGTGCATTAGAGGTTGAAATGGCAATTGAAAAATTGAAGATGTAAAAAGCATCAGGTTCAGATGAGATCCCAGCAGAACTGATAAAATCAGGGGGAGAAAAATTGATGGACAAGATATGCTGGTTGCTTAGTATGATTTGGGAAAAAGAAACTCTTCCAGATGAATGGAAGGAATCAATTATCGTACCAATTTATAAGAAAGGAGATAAAACTGATTGCAACAACTATAGGGGCATCTCATTACTTTCAACTTCGTACAAAATTCTAACAAATATATTAGTAAGCAGACTTACTCCCTATATTGATGACATTCTAGGAGATCATCAATGTGCATTTAGAAGAAACAGGTCTACAACAGATCAGATTTTTAGTATAAGACAGATTTTAGAAAAGAAATGGGAATATAATGGTACTGTACATCAACTATATGTAGACTCAAAAAAGCATATGATTCAATTAAGAGGGAGAAGTTATATAGTATCCTGCTGGAGTTCGGAATTCCTAAAAAGTTAGTTAGACTTATACGAATGTGTCTAAATGGCTCAACGAGTAGGGTGCGTGTAGGCAAACAGTTTTCAGACACTTTTGAAATCCAGAATGGGTTGAAGCAAGGAGATGCACTATCTCCTCTACTATTTAATTTTGTACTAGAGCATGCCATTAAATCTTTAGAGAATGAGGAAGGCTTACAACTGAATGGTATTAATAAGCTGTTAGTTTATGCTGATGATGTAGTACTACTGGCCGATAGCGAGGAGATACTAAAGGCCAACACGCACACACTATTGAGTAACACTAAGAAATTAGGACTGGAAGTAAATATCAGTAAAACTAAATATATGGTCACACGTAGAAATACATTATATAATGGAAATGGACAGCTAATGACAAATGAGGGAAATTTTGAGGAAGTGGCTGAATTCAAATACGTAGGAACAATAATCACAAATAGGAATGAGATGCACAAATAAATTAAACATAGGCTCAATTCTGGAAATGCATGCTATTATGCATTGCAGAGACTTTTGATGTCCCAACTCCTTTCAAAAAACGTTAAGCTGAAAATATATAAAACTATTATTCTACCAGTTATATTATATGGGTGCGAAACATGGACTCTTACTTTAAGGGAGGAAAGGAGATTACGAGTATTTGAGAATAAAGTTCTTAGGAAAATTTTTGGACCAAAGAGAGATGAACAGACAGGTGAATGGAGAAGACTACATAACAATGAACTACATGGTCTTTATAGGAAGCCAGATATAATAAGAACAGTTAAGTCCCATAGACTGCGATGGGCAGGACATGTTGCGCGTATGGGGAATGAAAGACGTGCATGGAAACTTCTTGTAGGAAAGCCAGAAGGAAAACGCCCAGTTGGTAGACCAAGAATGAGGTGGGAGAACAACATTAACTATGATTTGAGGGAAGTAGATTATACAGGAAATAATTGGAAAGCATTAGCTCAGGATAGGGATGTATGGAGAGCTTATGTCCGTGCGGCCATGAACCTACGGGTTCGATAGTGCCAGTGAGTAAGTAAGTAAGTAACTGCATATTATAACCAACATTATAGGTTATTTATTTTTTTAGAAAACAACTTAGTAAAATCATTATTTAAAAATACAATTATTGAACAAAATCTTTCAAACTGGCTCTACATATATTTCCTATTACTTTGAGTGTTTTGAGGCTTAGATTGCTGGATTATTTTGCCTATATCTTCATTTGAAGCGCAGCCAAATCTTGTCAGCCATTTTGTACATTCAGACCTGGTGGCTTTGTTGGAGAGTCAGTCACTGCAAAAATAATGCTCTGATATGTTCAGAATATTAAAAAAACAGGAGGTGGTTAAGAGAATTTGGTAAAGAGCGAGGTGAAACATGACTGTCATCAGTTGTAAAACAAAATTCATAGAAACGTGATCTGTCATTAACTCTCATTTGGGGCATGAAATAAATAGTCTAAAGATTGAATTAGTAGTGCACAGTGGCCTCGTATTTTACCTTCTCACATGCCATATAATAGTTGGTTACGGCTATACATTACAAGCCAGAAGATCTGAGGTTCAATTCCACTGGTATCAGGCATTTTAAACTGGCCAAAACCCTTTGGCATCAGCCTTGCTGGTCTCGGGGACCAGAGGGACCGAGGGTTTTGGGTTCAAACCCAGTTGGGGCTGTTGGAATTTTTAGGATGGAAAAATCCTCTGGGAAGAAGTTCAACCTTAAAGTAAATGAGCATGTTGAACTTTTATAGGAAAAAATCAATATGAGGTTTAATTTAAGATTTAAATTGAAATGTTTTATACCTCATCTCATATCCAGACTTCTAATTATACTGGTTTCAAAGCTTAGGTAGCTTCATCTTCAATGATTTCTTGTCGACAAGAAATTAGAAGACTGGATATGAGGTGAGGTATAAAACATTTTAATTTAAATCTTAAAAGTCTATAAATGAAGAGAAATTATATGCTCAGACTGGTGTTTGAACCCAGGACCTTTGGCTTTCTAGGCAAATGCTCTACTGCTGAGCTATCTGGGCACTCAAATCTAAACACTAATTTTTCTCTTATACATTGTTAATTCCCGATTGCGAATGCTACAAGCCTTTGCTTCGATTATGTAAATGGCAGCTTCTATTTAAGAAGACATTTTATTGGGAATTTAAACATTACTTTATGAAGCCAGCAGGGCTTCTTTCGATGTTTTTATTGTTAATTTAGCACTTCTCACTGAATGACAATTATATTTGAAGAGAAAAATTATATGCTCAGACTGGGGTTTGAACCCAGGACCTTTGGCTCTCTAGGCTAATGCTCTATCACTGAGCTATCTGGGCACTCAATCTAAACACAAATTATTCTCGAATTAACAGTGTATAAGAGAAAAATGTGTGTTCATGCTTAGTGGTAGAGCATTGGTCTAGAAAGCCAAAGGTCCTGGGTTCAAACCCCAGTCTGAGCATATAATTTTTCTCTTTAAATATCATTTGTCCTTCAGTGAGAAGTGTTAAATTAATAATAAAAACTTAAAAGTCCATGTTTGGCAACCATATAATATAACTGTGAGAATGACAGTTTTTATATATTTGCAGTGTAATGTTTTTGAGAGGAGTTGAGTTCAGTAAGTAAATTTTAACGTGTGCTCAGTTATAGTAAATTTGTTTTTTAATAACATATCATACAGTATTAACATTTTTATTGATGTTAGAGTAAACTAATTTATATTTGAAGAGAAATATTATACGCTCAGACTGGGGTTTGAACCCAGGACCTTTCGTACTCTAGACAAATGCTCTATCAAATGAGCTATCTGAGAAACTCCATTCTAAACACAAATTTTCCTCTTATACACTGTTAATTCCCACGCATCGAATGTTACGAAGCCATTGCTTCTACCTTGCAAATGATGGCTTCTTTATTAAGAAGACCTCTAATTGGGAATTTTACATTACATTATAAAGCCTGTACGGCTTCTTTTGATGTTTTTATTATTTATTTCATACATCTCAATGATGGATAAACTATATTTGAAGAGAAAACTTATATGTGCTCTGACTGGGATTTGAATCCAGAACCTTTTGCACTCTAGGCGAATGCTCTACCAAGTGAGCTATCTGAGAAACTCCATTCTAAACTCAAATTTTCCTCTTATATACGCTGTTAATTTCCACGCACCGAATACTATGAACCCAGGACCTTTCACACTCCAGTCTGAGCATATAATTTTTCTCTTCAAATATAATTTATCCGTCATTGAGTTGTATGAAATGAATGCAAAGGCTACTGTCTTTAACAGAGAGGAGACCCTTTAATTCCTTCCACCGAAGGCTTAAAGGAACTGACCTGGACAGTAACCTAGTGTCCAATCCCTCACCTTCTCGTGGTGCAGCTGTTAGTAATCATGCTTATGCATGATGAACGAAAGGGAAGGGCTACTCACCAACAAGCACTGGTCAGCTTGGTGAGTTTTTCTTTTTTGACCGAATTGGTATTACTTCTCCTTCCCATACCAATTCCCTCTTTCAACTTTTCTATCCAGTCTCCCTTGACTGACCTCTTGTTTCTTTCGACCCTGATGGTATTAGAGTATTCGAGGCCTAGGGGTTCATTTCTCCTTCCTTCCTATACCTACTTTCTCTCTATGGGTGATGTAACCACCACATGTGGTGCCTACTACTAAACGGTTACAACTAGTTTATTGTACTCCAAAACAAACATGTTTTCTACTAAATATAGGAGTGCAAGAGAGCGAATGATTTCATTATCAAGTGCTCGACATTAGATACCAACCATAATAAAAGCATTGAACTAATTTAACTTATAGGTTGCGTGAAGTTTAATTTCCTTCAAGGTGGATCCCTGACTTAAAAATATTGAGAGTCATTGTTCTATAATATTTTAAAAATTATATTCTTCTCTAACTAAACTATATACTAGTTTGAAAGTAACAGTGAAATTTGATTTGTAGCTCATCGTCGTCAAGCTGCACTAGATGAGATTCAACAACTGCAAATGGAAGCTAATTTGAAACAAGCAAGTGAGAATTCAGCGTTGACTGAAAAAGGTTCCCTACAAGTTACAAATATTACTTTACCTTTGAAGAAAGAATATCTCCGAGCTCTGGCTGCAGGTAATCCCTTATCTGTAATTTTAGTTAATGAAAATTGGCAAATTTTCTTTCAATAACTTAATATATACAGATGATTTGGTATTATTGGCTATCTCAGAAGATCATTGTCTAATTTGAAATTAATATCGGGAAATATCAACTGAAAATCTATTCATAGTTAAATATGGAAATAACATTATAAGGTTCTTAATTCAATGAATGAATGAATGAGTCGTATTTTTATTTTAACTGATATTTCATATTTTTTTGACATGGGAACTGCAGTTTTCAAGAGGAGTCCCTCTTATCTTCAGCTGACATTATGACTACCGGATTTTTGTTGGTATCTTCATCTATAACGTTGCCATCTGGTGCTGATTTGATGAACTTTGAGATCAAAGTCCTGTTCATCGAGAATTTCAAAATTCATGGATCTAAATTTGTTCTTCTGAATATATACCTTTTCCCAAACTGTCAATTTCAAATGTTTTAAAAGTTTAGCCTCTTTTTTTCAACTAGCTGATTTTTCAATATCACCACTTTTTATATTTCTAAAGTGTTTTTTTGTGCGAGTGTCCAAATTCCTTTTTGTTTTTCCTATGTATATTTTATTGCGGTCTTTACAACTAATTTGATAAATTCCAGATTTTTTACTGTCTGGGGTATTCACTTTCTTATTGGTTATTAATAGATTACCTAGGCTAAATTTATTTATCGGTGCCAATGTATATTGAATTTCTTTAAAATTTTGTTACGTATTTCAGGATGATAAGCAATTTTCTTTAATTGTTTTCCTTTCTTTGAATCAGATTGCAGGGTGGAGTATTGTTTTAATTTTCCTTCTTGTCTGAATTTCTTTAATTTATTTATAATTATTTCTTTTCCAAAACCATTTTAATTAGCTATTAAATTAATATTAAGAAGCTGAAGCTGTTACTAGGGAGGGAAGCCTGAATTAGCTCAATGGTTAAGAGCATCAGCACGGAAAGCTGAAGGTCTGGGGTTCAATTCCCGGTTTCAGGCATAAGTTTTTCTCTTTACCACTTGATTACAATAATTCAATTAGCTATGTTTAAAATGTGTTTGTATTCGTTCTTAAAATCTTAATTTAGTGGAATATTTAACAATCTTAATGTTGAGTGATTCCGGGTTATGTGGCCGTGGTCCATAGTTGGTGTTGATACCATTCTTCCGGAGTGTCTCCAGGTGTCTAATACGTAAGTAACTTTCCTCCCCGTAGAGGCGTTTAATAGTTGAATGCAGGCTTTCACGACCGGTAATCATAATGTTGAGTGATTCCGGGTTATGTGGCCATGGTCCATAGTTGGTGTTAATCACCAACTATGGACCATGGCCACATAACCCGGAATCACTCAACATTATGATTACCGGCCGGGAAAGCCTGCATTCAACTATTTAACAATCTGTTTATTAAAGTGTTGAAAATTGCATGTTTATGCACAATATGATTGAAACCTGAAGACTTTAAATAGTCTGCATGAGTATCCTTCCTGTAAATATTGATTTCGATCCTTTGTTGTTGTTCATTCCTTATTATGTACCAAATCCCGTTTTTTGGATCTGAAGATTCCAATGAAAATTCGGTAGTCATAATGTCAGCTGAAGGTAAGTGGGACTCCTCTTGAAAATTGCAGTTCCTGTGTTACAAAAAAAAACATAAAATATGAGGTAAGATAACAAGTGACTGTAATCGCTGACAATGTGGCTCAGAAGGCTTGAAACATACGTTTGAGAAAAACAACCATAAGAGGTAAGAATGTACAGATAAAATGTCTTAATTAAAAAAAAAGCGACTCGTTCATTTCTTGTGTATATGTTGGCTGCATCCCATGATTCCATAGTGTAAACCGCTTTGCATCTGTTGGCGCATGTGCATAGTTTATGAATGGAACTAAGAACATTTTTTCACTTCAGATTTTGTAAAATATCCCTGCCTAATAAATTGAATTTCACCTATTCAAGGGTTGACAAAAGAAATATATATTCCATAAACCAGCAGAATTTGACCATAAATTGGACTTGCTGGTGAATTCACTTAGTTTACACAGTTCCTGCATGACGGATAATGTTTTTTATTCGGTTTCTTTCTTGGAAGATTTGTAATGATTTAATTATTACAGCTGAACAGTGTCATCATTTTGTGTGCTTGGTGAGAGCACAAGAGCAGGTGATGGCAACACCAGTGCTGGCAGCTACGAGCGAGAACTTACGTCAGTGTGGTGGGTTATCTTTGCAGTTTCCTGGTTCACTCAAGTTAGATGGTCTTAGCAGTAACTTCAGAGTAAAACTTGAAATATACAGCCTTCAGACACAGAGAGAGATACTACCTCATGATATCAAGTATCACATAGCTGGCAAGAAGGTATTGACCCTTTATTTACGTATAATTTTATCACTCCCCTCATATTTTTCTTCTTATTAGACTAGTTTTGGCACTTTTTCAGTGCCATCGTCAGTACTTCCAAGACTGTTCTTTTGCCATCTTGAAGAACCATCTTTTGCTCCCTCTTGGTAGACTGGAAAACCTCGAAATCAAGTAATTTTGCACGGAAATTTTAAAGTTAATTAATTTCTCCTTTTTGTGTTTTTAATGTAGATTTTTTTCCCAAACAGTCATTTCTTTGGGTTTTTCTACTTGTTTCAATAATAATTTTGCCTTTCTTTCAATAAGATGTTTCAAGCATGGGCTGCCACTACAGTCTTATCCACTTCCTTTTTCTTGACATTCCTGTGATGTTCTTTCGCTCTTGTTTTCAAATTTCTCTTTGTTTTCCCTATGTAGACTTTCTCACGTTCCTCACATTTAATCTGATAAATCCCAGATTTGTTTCCTTCTTCTATTTTCTCATTCATCTAATTAATCTAATGATGCTGAAGTTGTTTTTTGGTGCCAATCTTATGTTGAACTTTTAAAATTTTTTTAAGCTTATGGTGCTTCAATGGATTATATGTGAATTTCTTGCATTTTATGTTTTCTTCTTTTTTCTATTAACTCTTTATTTAAAGACTTCTTCGTTTCTATTAATATTAATAGTAGCTACAACATATAGTCTTCCATGACATAGCTGAGTGGTCTGAGGCATCCAGCTTTGTAAAAAGCTATAAAACAAGGAGAAAACATTTTCTCATGGAATTTCGGCCTGTTTATGGAACTGGTGGCTATTGACATCATCATAGATGGCACTAGAGCAGATTTGCACTTAGAAATAACATATTACAAAATTTATCATTAGTATTCTTTATATAAAAATTTTTCAAAGTACATTTACTCTGTTAAATGAAAATTTGGTACTTGATGAAATTTTATAAGATTCATGGTGTGTTCCGTTGAGGTTTATTCAAAATTAATATAAAATTATAGAATATTCACCTGAAAGGTCCATCTCCTCAACTTAATTAATCATTTAACTGTAGCGCTTTCGGGACTTGTCCCATCATTGGCAGGATTCAAAACTGGTGTTTCACTGAAGATCTGGTAGAGGGGGTTGCATGTATTGCGAAGATAAACGTACTCGAAGAGATGGAAATCATGAAAGCAGCTCACAACGACAGCTTGATAAACGAAAACGAACCAAATACATGCAACCCCCTCTACCAGATCTTCAGTGAAACACCAGTTTTGAATCCTGTCGATGATGGGACAAGTCCCGAAAGCGCTACAGTTAAATGATTAATTAAGTTGAGGAGATGGACCTTTCAGGTGAATATTCTATAATTTTATATTAACTTGATGAAATAATATTAATGAAAATTATTTAGATTGTAGAGGAGTTACTATATTCCTTATTTTAAATTAGAGCAGTAATACTCTCCTTGCACATCTCAACAATCTTGTATTTGCAAGAACACTGCAACATAAATTGCTGGCTAAACCAGGTTTTGTGAAGGGGAGAGAGAATGCATGCACGTGAAAAACCAACAAAAGAAATGTGTATTTGAAGAGAAAAATATACTTATTTAATATATGTAGGAAATAGCACTGTAAGGTTTCTTTTGATTATTATTGAGTTGGTTATTTTGACTCGCCTCATATTTCTTGATTTTTGTGCAGACCTGGTTTCGTCGCTTTTGTGCGACATTGTTGACAGTTCCCAACTGTTTTGCGATTTTCCATGCTGTAAGTTGATTTCTGCTCCCTCTGCTGGCTGACCGATGAACTTCCAAATCAAATTTTTTATTTGATTTTGAAGTTCATTGTTCAGCCAGCAGATGGAGCAGAAATCAACTTACAGCCTAGACCGGGTTTCAACCCAGGACCTATGGCTCTCTGCCAATGCTGTAACCAACTGAGCTACCTAGGCCTCTAATCTAAATACAAATTTTGCTCTTATGCATAGTTAATTCTTGAGTGTCAAATGCTACAAGCCGTTGCTCAATTATGCAAATGTAGCTTCTGTTTAAGAAGACTTTTAATTGAGAATTTAAACACTACTTTATAAAGCCAGTCCACCGCTGTGGTCTCGAGATAGCATGCTGCCTTGTCACGCAGCGGGCCCGGGTTCAATCCCCGGTTAGGGCAGTTTTTCTGGGTGAGGTTTTTATCGGGGTTTTTCTTCACCTCTAAGACAAATGTCAGGAAAACTTTAAGGCCCAAACGGTCCCCGAAATCATATGGCTATCATCATCATCATCATCACGATCATCCTTCACCAGTGTGGAAAGCAACGGGAAGCTACCACACCTACACAATTCCCTAGTAAAGCTGCAAGCATAGCATGAAAATGCTATGATTGCAGTGAAGGACCTGCCTTCGGGCAGAATTACTATTAAAATTAAAATTATAAAGCCAGTAGGGCTTCTTTTGATGTTTTCATCTAATGAAAACATAAAAAAAAAATTTTCTTCATAAATTAATTATGGAAAATAACAGTATGTGGTTTTGAAGTTAACTAATAAGTAGTGAGTCGTGAAATCTCACCTCGTACTCCATGATCTTCAAACACGGTACTGCAGTTTCAAGAGGCATTCCCCTCATATTCAACCATCTTTACAACTGTTGAATTTTGGTCTACACCTTCATATTTGCCATGTGGTGTTGATTTGATGAATTTTGAGATCAAATCTTGCTCGCCGGGAATTAAAAAATCATGGATCTAAATTTGTTCTTCTGAATGTATATCTTTTCCCAAATTGTCAAATCCAAGGGTTTTGCCGAACAATTTATTTTTAATAATATAGGTGATCATTTTGAGAATTCACCAATGATTGGGTGACATGAATAAGGAGAATGGTGGAATGAATTTTTTGTTAGGGGAAAATGGGAGAAATCGTAACAAAAATGTGCCCTGACTCCAATTCATCCCCACATGTATTTTTAATGCATGTTTTTGTATGTTTATTACAGGATGGTAATACTAACAAACTTCGTTTAACTCCAAAGAAGTTACTGAAACAGGAGTCTCGTCTAGTCATGCCAACAATACAGTCTCCTGCAGGACCTTCTGCAGTCCGTGCACCTGCTTTTCAAATGTGTGGCTTCGTTGTATTTTCCTTGCGAGAAGTTAAACGCACACACTTCACTCTTAATAATGTAAGTTACAAACCCAGTTAACATCTTATTATGAGGATCAAGAAAATTAGTAAACATATTATGTTTATTTAAAGAGAGAAATATGTTTAATATTTGTAGGAAATAACACTATGAGGTTTCTTTTAATTATTGTGAGTTAGTTATTTTGACTCACCTCATTTTTTTTTATATTCTGCGAACTATAGTTTTGTTGCATCTGTGCAGCATTGTCAATACATTATAACTTGTATTTGCAGTTGTCCTGTAGGTTGATTTCTGCTCCCTCTGTTGACTGACCGATGAACTTCCAAATAATTTTTTTTTTTTTTTCCTGAGAATTTCAAAATTCATAGTTTTCTTCTTATTCTTGTGGATGTAAATTTTCTCCCAAATTGTGATGAGTTCCTTAGATTTATCTAACTGTTTCAGTAATTTGGTCCTTCATATTTAAAGAGAAAAATGATATGCTCAGACTGGGGCCTGAACCCATGACTTTCGCTTTCCGGGTCAATGCTCTACTGACTGAGCTATCCGAGCAAGTTCTGATCTAAACACAAATTTTTCTCTTATATACTTTGTTAATTCCCGTGCACCAAATACTATGAAACCTTCGTTTCTATCTTTGCAAATGGCAAAGACATTTATTTGGGAATTTTTATATTACATTATAATGCCAATATGGCTTCTTTTGATGTTTTTTATTCATTTCATGCATCTCAATGATGGATAAATCATATTTGAAGAGAAAAATTACATGCTCAGATCGCTATGATTTGTCCATCATTGAGATGTATGAAATGATTAATAAAAACATCGAACTTGGTCCTTGTTTCAATTCTGTGTTTTTCTGACCATGCATTTGCAGCTGTTGCAGACTTTTCTATTTCTCCATTTTCAACATTTCTAAGATGTTCTTTCAATCTTGTATTCAAGTTTCTTTTTGTTTTTCCTTTTGTATATTTTTTCACAAACTTTACAATCAATTTGGTAAATCCCTGATTTAATCTGCCCTCATCAATCTGTTCATTTTTGTTGGTTTTAATTAATCTATTCAAACTGTAATCATTTTTCGGTGCTAATTTAATGTTAAATTTGCTGAAAAAATATTTGAAACTATAGTCTACACAGTATAAAAAAAATATGAGGTGAGTCAAAATAACTCATAATAATTAAGGGAAATATATTCAAAGTTAAAATTGGGAATCACATTATGAGGTTATTAATTAATAAATTAATGAGTCATTTTAACATCTTACCTCATATTTTATGTTTTATCAAACACGGTAACTATAGTTTTCAAATGATCTTGTCATTCATTTTCAACTGCCATTATGACTCATAATGGCGGTTGAAAATGAATGACAAGATCATTTGAAAACTATAGTTACCGTGTTTGATAAAACATAAAATATGAGGTAAGATATTAAAATGACTCATTAATTTATTAAGGGAAATATATGCCTAAATTGGGATTCGAACCCAATGCCTCTGGTTCTGTAAACCAGTGCTCTTAACCACTAAGTTATTAGGCTTCTGATTCAACCCTTTAGGTGCCGTGAGTAGATTAGATCGGCTCTGATGCTTCTGTCCATTACCTGCCAGACAATATATTTAAACTATTTGCAAAGCTGATCACATCGGCGGATGCAATTTAAATCTCTGACACAAGAGATTTTACCAGTAGCATGTAGAAGGTTAAACACATATTATTTCTTTGATTTATATGAACCCCTGCACGACAAGACTATGAATTTTTTCGTTCCATACGCCATCTAGTGTTTTTAACAAGAAGACTTTAATGGAAATCAATGCAACATTTATAGTTAGTGAAGCTTTATATATGGTTGGTTGGTATCTAATGTTGAGCACTTGATACTGAAATCATTCGCTCTCTTGCACTCCAATATTTAGCAGAAAGGCTGGTCTCTTCTACAAAAGCTGGACAACGGAGAAGATGGTTTCTTTCCATATCTTCATTTAAATTGCAAAAAGGGCATTTAGGTGAATCTGTTATGCCAAGTCTGTGTAGGTGTTTATTCAGACAGTGATGTCCCGTTAGCAGTCTGAATGTTGCTACTGCAGATTTCAATAAACTAGTTGTTAACCGTTTATTAGTAGGCACCACATGTGGTGGTTACATCACCCATAGAGAGAAAGGTATAGGAAGGAAAGAGAAATGAACCCCTAGGCCTCGAATACTCCAATACCATCAGGGTCGAAAGAAACAAGAGGTCAGTCAAGGGAGACTGGATAGAAAAGTTGAAAGACGGAATTGATATGGGGAGAAGAAGTAATACCAATTTGGTCAAAAAAGAAAAACTCACCAAGCTGACCCGTGCTTATTGGTGAGTAGCCCTTCCCTTTCGTTCATCATGCATAAGCATGATTACTAACAGCTGCACCACGAGAAGGTGAGGGATTGGACACTAGGTTACTGTCCAGGTCGGTTCCTTTAAGCCTTCGATGGGAAGAATTAAAGGGTCTCCTCCCTGTTAGAGACAGTAGCCTTTCCGCAGCTTTATATATTATTTTTATTTTATTACATGTCATATTTGACCTCTGAGTTGTAACGTTTAACATATTTGACTACCATTTCAAGGGCATGTTTTTGATTCCTGTGGTCCAGATTCAATTTTCGGTGGGGAAGATTTTAAATCTCCACCTTGGGTCGAAGTGTGTGTTATTTTAGGGAAAATGGAATTTAAATGTGTGTGTATATATATATATATAGATGGGGGGGGAGAGAGAGAGAGTGCAATTGGTAGTGCACTAATGTATAGAGTTAGAGGTCTCGGGTTCAAATCCCAGCTTAGGTTCTATACCTGTTCTGTCTTCATAGCATCTTTCCATCTTTTATTAAAGTGTCTTCCTGCATCTCTTAAATATGTGACTATATTTCAGGTGGCGTATTCTTGTCCATTAGCTGGTAACATACAATTAAAATTGAGTTCAGAATTGGAGATAGATGTCCAGGAAAGAGGTTTTCTCACAATGTTTGAAGATGTTTCTGGTTTTGGAAACTGGCATAGAAGATGGTGTCTGCTGGAAGGTGCAACTCTTTCATATTGGAAGTATCCAGATGATGAGAAAAAGAAGGTAAATTCTGAATCATAGTCTTTCTAATATATACAGATGTATCTGAATTCACTTTACAGGCTTCTACTGGTGATCAAGGAGATTGTTTTGCTTGGTAATCATGTTACCCTTTTCATCTCCAAGCTTTCAGCAATATTACGGTATCAATATGTGGGCAGGTTTTCTGGATGGATGTGTTACTGGACCATATTTTCAGTTAAACTCACGGGCGACAAGAAATTTATTTTCCTTCTACATGAGCTCTTGGGAGGTGACTATTGAACATTCATCAAGATAAGATTTAAATTAAATTCCTTATACCTCACCTTATAATTCCGTCTGGCTTAATCATGTGAGACTTTTAAGATTTTTTTTTTTTCAAATTATATAGAAGATTTTGAGAATTAATATAATCATATTGTACACGTAACTAACATAAATGGTTTTGATGAAGACATAATAAAGAAGAAATTAAAGAAATTTAAACAACAGAAAAAGTTACATGAATACACCCTCTGCAACATAATTCCAAGAAAGATGAAAAATTCAACAAATTTACTTACCATCCAGAAGTTCATAACAAATTTCAAACGATTTTCAAAAAATGTAATATAACATTGGCTCTGATTAACAAATTCAGCCTGGGTTCTGTTAACTAATAAAAAAGTTAACACCCCAGACAATAAAAAATCTGGAATTTATCAAATTAATTACAAAGATTGCAATAGAGTATATATAGGAAAAACAAAAGGGAACTTAAGACACTCGCAAAAAAGAACACTTTAGAAACATAAAAATGATGAAATTGAAAAATCAGCTATAGCAGCACATAGTTTATTAGAGAATCATAGAATTGAAAAAGAAGCAAAACTTTTGAAACATCTATCTAAATATTTTTATTATTAATTTAACACTTCTCACTGAAGGATAAATTATATTTTAAGAGAAAATTTTTTGCCTAGACCGAGACTCGAACCCGGGACCTTTGGCCCGGAAAGCCAACGGTCCCGGGTTCGAGTCTCGGTCTAGGCGAACATTTTTCTCTTCAAATATAATCTATCTAAATCTTTGGAATTAACAGTTTGGGAAAATATATACATTAAAAAAAACCATACTAGAACCATGAACTTCAAGGTTCCAGATGAACCACCAAGTTTGATTACAAAGTTCTTCAAAAGTACACCAGATGGCAATTTAGAACATTACTTCTTCAGAAGTGCACCAGATGGCAGTTTAGAAAATTACCAGCAAAAGAAAAAATTGACAGTTGTGGAAACAGCTGAAGATGGAAAAGATTTTTTTTTTTGAGGAAAAAAAGCATAGATGTATGAGGTAAGAAGAATTCATTTGATTCTCGAAGTTCGTCAAATCAACACCAGATGGCAACGTTATAGAGGGAGATTCCAACGAATATCCGGTAGTCATAATGGCGGTTGAAAATGAATGACAAGATCATTTGAAAACTATAGTTACCGTGTTTGAAAAACATGAAATATGAGGTAAGATGTTAAAATGACTCATTAATTTATTCATTTGATTCTTATTATCTATGTCAGTGGAGTTGATAGAAGGGATGTCATTTTACTACCCCCACTACTGTAGGGGTGCATACAATAACTAGGCCAAAGCTAGGCATGTGACTGTTACCAGTTATAAACCAACTCCCCCAAAGCTATGAAAACCAGAAAATAAAATACTATAATTTATTCTTTTTTCAGAGGATTTTTGTAAAAACTATGATACATAGTTTTTAATTCCTGACTTATTTTGTTATACTTTAAATTTATATTAAGATTTCTGTAACTAATATAATACAAATCACACAGTTTTAGTATGATAATTTGCGGGGTGGCAGACCGGCAGAGGGCCATCTATTGTTAATAGTGTAGTTGAGTACTGATATTGTATTGACAGCACAAAAAACATTTGTCTTTCTCAGTAGACTGTTCTTAGTTCTAGCAGTGTGGTGGATTTTTTAATTGTCTTGAAAATTCAGTTAATACATAATTTATTTAGTAGAATTAAGTGTTTAGTTAGCGTTTAATAGATTTTTCTCTTCATATTTAGTTTAATAGATTGTTTTTATACATTTTTTAAAAATATTTAGATAATTATTTTTTTAGTAATACTTAGTGCTTAGTTATTATGCGATAGATATAAGGAAAACACAGTTAAACGTTTGAGTGTGTATATATATATATATATAAATTTTAGTTTCAGTATAGATTTGAACATAATTTAGACACAGTAGAAGCTGAGATTTAAATATGCATACAAAGGAGATGTTAAACAAGTAGAAACAAAAAAAATGTATATATAGGTATAAGTTTTAAAAATAACTATTATGTATTATAAATTTTTTAATTGTTCAGTATATAATCTAATATAATTTAATTTTCATAACATAATTTAGAAGACTGATGTTATTTGTAACAGAGAGTAGTACCTTCCCCTTTACTAGCTGCCTATACCTGCTAGTGGAGTGAGTGAAGGGAGGATCTCTATCAATGGTTTGAAATTGAGAATAGATGATATAGTATTAATTTTTGACAGAGAAGACAGGCTGCAACAGTCAATCAATTAAATAATATATGTAAGAAATATAATATGACAATAATTAAGATATTTGGTCTGTTTATTCTTACCTCTTATGGTTGTTTTTGTTGAACATGTGTTTCAAGGCTTCTGAGCCCCATCGTCAGCGATTACAGACTGCAATCATTGACTATGGGGCTCAGAAGCCTTGAAACATATATTCAACAAAAACAACCATAAGAGGTAAGAATAAACAGACCAAATATCTTGCTTATTAAATAAACCACTTAATTTTATATAATAAATTTGGGAATTTTTAACATTATGAGGTTCAATTGATAAGAATTAAATGAATCATGATTTCTTCTTACCTCATACTTCTATGTTGCTGAAGATGGTGACAATGGTCGCTGATACTGCAGTGCTGTGTTTAAAAAACATAGAAGTATGAGGTAAGAAGAAATCACGATTCATTTAATTCTCATAAATCACTTAATGTTACTTCCTATTGTATTTTTAAAATAATATAATTTCAAAAATTAAAAACTAAAGTAATGGTGTTCCATGAAAAGTTGCCAGTAAGAACAAAAATAGAAATAGAAGATAAAGTAATAATTAAATTAATGTTTTTATTACCTCACCTCATATCCTTTTTCTTCTATACTGCAGTTTCAGAGCTTATCTCCATTGTCAGTAGCCTCTGGTTGACCGGTGTTATGTCGTTTCTTGGCGGTTTCCTTCTTACTTCTATCGGTGGACCGATGAACCTCTGGATCAGGTCAAAATTTGCGGGAGTTTCAAAATTCATGAGTTTGTCTTTCTTGTTTTTTTGGATGTGGATTTTTTCCCAGACTGTGAGTTCCTTTAGTTTATCTGTTTGTTTGATTAGGCTAGCTTCTGTGTCAATTAAATGTTTTTCAGACCAAGCATGGGCTTGTCCACTTCACCCTTTTTTACATTTCTAAGGTGTTCCTTCAATCTAGTTTTTAAATTTCTTTTTGTTTTTCCTATATAGATTTTGTCGCAATCTTGACATTTGATCTGATATATTCCTGATTTATATTCTTCTCCAATTTTTTCATTTTTGTTGGTTTTAAATATCTTGTTTAGGCTGTATTCATTCTTTGGGGCCAATCGAATGTTAAACTTATTGAAAATTTTCTGGAACTTGTGGTGTTTTAAAGGATGGTAAGTGAAATTTTTTGAATCTTATGTTCTCTTCTGTTTGTTTTTTAAGTGTGCTTTCATTAATTAGTTTTTGCCTTTTAAACTTATTTATTTTCTTGTGTACCATGTTCTCTTCATAACCATTTTCTATTGCTACTTTAATTATGTATTCTTTTTCTTTTTCATATTTTTCACGGTTCAGGGGTACATTCACCAATCTGTGTGTTAGGCTATTGAATACAGCTTCTTTGTGAGCGAAATGGTTGAATCCTGATGCCTTAATGTAGTTATCTTTATGTGTGTTCTTTCTGTATATTCCAAATTCTATTTTGTTTTTTTCGTTTCTAGTTAGGTTTAGATCCAAGGCAAAAACTAATTAATGAAAGCACACTTAAAAAACAAACAGAAGAGAACATAAGATTCAAAAAAATTCACTTACCATCCTTTAAAACACCATAAGTTCCAGAAAATTTTCAATAAGTTTAACATTCGATTGGCCCCAAAGAATGAATACAGCCTAAACAAGATATTTAAAACCAACAAAAATGAAAAAATTGGAGAAGAATATAAATCAGGAATATATCAGATCAAATGTCAAGATTGCGATAAAATCTATATAGGAAAAACAAAAAGAAATTTAAAAACTAGATTGAAGGAACACCTTAGAAATGTAAAAAAGGGTGAAGTGGACAAGCCCATGCTTGGTCTGAAAAACATTTAATTGACACAGAAGCTAGCCTAATCAAACAAACAGATAAACTAAAGGAACTCACAGTCTGGGAAAAAATCCACATCCAAAAAAAACAAGAAAGACAAACTCATGAATTTTGAAACTCCCGCAAATTTTGACCTGATCCAGAGGTTCATCGGTCCACCGATAGAAGTAAGAAGGAAACCGCCAAGAAACGACAAAACACCGGTCGACCAGAGGCTACTGACGATGGAGATAAGCTCCGAAACTGCAGTATAGAAGAAAAAGGATATGAGGTGAGGTAATAAAAACATTAATTTAATTATTAAATTAAACCTCATAGTGTTCTTTCCCTGTGAAAGATAAATAAAGAAGATAAAGTGTTGGAACAGGTTTCACACTTCCAGTATTTCGGCTGCGATATAAGTTATGAAGAAGAAGAAGATATAAATAAAAAATGCAGAAATTTCAACATATTTATGGAACAATCAGACGAACACTGAAGAACAAAGTAAGAAAGGATACGCAGCTAAGGTTTTACTCAACGATGGCACTACCAGTGGCGATGTATGGAAGTGAGACTTGGATCCTGAAGGAAAAGGAAAAGAGTAAAATTCAGGCAGCGGAAATGAGATTCCTATGGGCTGTGAAAGGTTGTACAAGAGAACATATTAGAAATGATATATCCAGTTATATGGATAAGAGATAAGGCATAAAGAATTTTAATTTAAATCTTATATTTAAGGTGGAATCAGAGGAAGATCTGCTGACAGCAGAGGATATTGTATTAGCAGGTGTTGTACCAGAATATGATAGATATGTATTGAGTTTTGTATTGTTACATATTTTTTATTCATTACCCCAGGTTGTCATTTCGACATTTCTGATGTTCTCTCCTGGCATTGACATAGTTGTAACCCACTTCTGAGGTTGGGGCACCTGGAAGGCAGAATTACTCTGCCCTGTTGATATGATGGGTGATGATGATAGTGGTGGGCCAGGAGAGTCCTTTATCCTAAACTTAATATAAGGCGAATGTGGATGTTATGATGGCCATATGATGTTCGGGGACCGTTTGGGCCTTAAAGTTTCTTAACATTTGTCTTACAGGTGAGAAAAAACCTCACCTAAGAAACTGTCCTGACTGGGGATTGAACCTGGGCCCGTTGCGTGACAAGTAAGCATGCTATATCGGGACCACATCAGTCGATAAAGATTAAGCCCTAGCGGCTAAATTCATACACTCAGGTTGATCGTTAAATTATTTTTTGAGGAGAAATTTTTATTTTATTTATTAAAGTATAAATTGAGTTGATAAAATTTTTTACATCTTACCTCCTGTTACCGGTTTCAAAGGCCTTTTTGCCTTCATCATCAGTCAAAGTTAGAGTTTGCCATAAAAAATAATTAATGATATTTTGTTTTGAGATTTTATTGTAATTTGGCACACAATTTATTGCAAAGCAACTAAAGTGGGAGAGATCAACAAGTAAAATTCATCGGAGAACATATTGTTTAAACAACTCACCTCATAGGATTCATGCTTCCATGATATCGCGATTTCAAACATAATCATGTTCATCGTCAGCCATAACTCCGACTGATGAAATTCTTCGGCCGTCAACTATTCTATTGTCGCCATCTTCAGTTGGCAGCACTGAAGATGGCGACAATAGAATAGTTGACGGCCGAAGAATTTCATCAGTCGGAGTTATGGCTGACGATGAACATGATTATGTTTGAAATCGCGATATCATGGAAGCATGAATCCTATGAGGTGAGTTGTTTAAACAATATGTTCTCCGATGAATTTTAATGATTATACCTCATAATGTTTACTTCCCAACATTAATTAAATATAGATCAACAAATGTCTAGTGAATTTTTGCTTTTAACACATGGCAAGTTCCAAATCTTTGAGATAGGACATTGCTAGTCTCTTTTTGTCTGTGTGTTTCTTACTTCTATTGAACTTTTCTAGTATAAAATCACTATGAGGTTTAATTAAAAATTTAAATTAAAATGTTTTATACCTCACTTCATATCCAGTCTTCTAATTATACCAGTTTCAAAGCTTAGGCAGCTTCATCTTCAGTAATTTCTCCCTCAGAGGGAGGAAGATGCAGTTCTCCTGATCGACATAACATCAGTCAACAAGAAATTACTAAAGATGAAGCTGCCTAAACTTTGATTGAGGTGAGGTATAAAGCATTTTAATTTAAATCTTTATTAATAATCAATTGAATTGGTGTTTACTTGATGAAAATCCACATTAACATGTCTGAAGAAGGTACAGTGTACCGAAACAGCTGTCACTGAATTATATAATAAATATGAAAATCAAATAAAACTACGTCTTATTATAATTATATTATTTTTGGTCTGGACATCTTACCTCAATATTAATGTTGATTTGTTCTTGGACATGTTTCAAAACAATTCTGTTTTATCGTCAGCTTTCCCAGACGATAAAACAGAATTGTTTTGAAACATGTCCAAGAACAAATGAACATTAATATTGAGGTAAGATGTCCAGACCAAAAATAATATAATTAAAATAACCTCAAAATATAACTTCCTAAAATTAAATATTAACTACGTTTTATTTTTAAATCTTTCTTACTTCTACTTGATTTGTGATGTCTCTTTGCATATGTGTTGTAGATTTAATGTTATTTTAATAAATTGTACATTATTTACAGATCCCTATAGGACAGCTAGATCTGAACATGTGCACGACAGACTCTGTGGGTCTGGCGTCACGTGACATTTGTGCAAGACCACACTCATTCCTGTTGGAGACGAGAAGACCATCAGAACCAAATGACGAAAAATCTCTAGTTCTTATACGATGTGGGTCACACACTACAATAAGGTATGTACAAACACTTAGAAATGTTAAAAATGGAGAAATAAAAAAGTCTGCAATAGCTGCACATGCATGGTCAGAAAAACACAGAATTGAAACAAAGACAAAATTATGTTTATTCTTCAGTGAGAAATGTTAAATTAATAATAAAAACATCAAAGGCCAAATTACTGAAACAGATAAATCTAAGGAACTCACAATTTGGGAGAAAATTTACATCCACAAGATTAAAGAGAAAACTATGAATTTTGAAATTCCTGGGGAAATAGAAAAAGATTTGATTTGGAAGTTCGTCGGTCAGTCAACAGAGGCAGTAGAAATCAACATGCAGGATGACCACTGCAAATGCAGAATGCATCGACAATGTCGCATAGATGCTACGAAACTATAGTCTGCAGAATATTAAAAAATATAAGGTGAGTCAAAATAACTAACTCATAATAATTAAAAGAAATCCCATAGTGTTATTTCCTACAAATATTAAATAAATGTACAAACATTCTATTTTTCATTCCACTTATCATTGCCTTGTGAAGTCACCTCCTTGTCATTCTTCTTAGTTTCCTTAATAGCATTTATTTTAGATAGTATGAGCTAAATATGTACTACTCACCTCATATTTGTAGCCCTTTTTTTTGAAGACTCTTGAGTTTTGATGCCATAGACATCATTGTCAATTCTTTCTACTGTTGAAATGGCAGTTGGTGATCCTATGGGTTGATTTCTGCTCCCTCTGCTGCTTGCCTGATGAACTCCCAAATCAATTTTTTTTTTTCATTGCCTTAGGTTGTCATTTCGACATTTCTTGTGTTGTCTCCTGGCATTGGCTTAATTGTAACCCACTTCTGAAGTTGGGGCACCTAGAAGGCAGAGTTACATTACCTCGATGATATGATGGGCGATAAATGATAATGAAGTGCCAGGAGAATTGTTAGCCTAAACTTAACCTAAATTCCAGGCCATGTGCAACCACAGAAATAATTCCCTTTAAGGAAAAATTCCTATGGTTTGACCAGGAATGAAACCTGGGACCTCGTGAACAGTAGTCAGAAATACTGACCACTAGCCAATGAGGCTGGTCTCTCTGGGAATTTCGAAGTTTTTTTTTTTCGGTGTAAATTTTCTCCCAATTGTGAGTTCCTTACATTTATCTAATTGTTTCAATAATTTTGCATTGTTTCAATTCTGTGTTTTTCTGACCATCCATGTGAAGTTATTACAGATTTTTCTATTTCTCCATTTTTTACATTTCTAAGGTGTTGTTTCAATCTTGTATTCAAGTTCCTTTTTGTTTTTCCTATGTATATTTTTTCACAGCTTTTGCAATAAATTTTATAAATTCCTGATTTATTGTCTTCCTCATTCTTTTCATTTTTGTTGATTGTAATTAATTATTCAGGTTATAATCATATTTTGGTGCTAATTTAATGTTAAGCCCCATGCCATAGCTGAGTGATTAAGATAAGCCTTTTTGCAGAGCTACAGGACTTGTGCTGGTTTGAGTTCCCATGGGGAAAAAAATTTTTCTCATGGAATTTTGGCCAGTATGGGACCGGTGCCCACCCAGCATCATGAGGCATTTGGGTAGCTACAATAAGTAGTGACTCCAGGTTGAGAAGATCAGCTATAACGGCTGGGGGACCCGACATGCTGACCATATGTCACCCTTACACTGGCTAGATGATCGTCTACCTCTGTGATTAACACATGTGGAAGTGAGGCCATCAGCTGGCTGGTAGGCCAAAGACCTTCTAGACCTGTCGCACTTTGATAAAAAAAATAATGTTAAATTTTTTAAACTTGTTACATGCCAAAGAGTCCACCGCTGTGGTCTCGAGGTAGCGTGCTTCCTTGTCACGCAGCGGGCCCGGGTTCGATCCCCGGTCAGGACAAGCTTCCTGGGTGAGATTTTTCCTCACCTGTAAGACAAATGTCAGGAAGCTTAGGGCCCTATGATCCCCGAAAATCTTCCAGCCATCATCATCATCCTCATCATTATCATCACCATTCTTCGTAGGTGTGGAAAGCAACGGGAAGCAACAACACCTTTAATTCCCTAGTAATCTTTAAGTCCCATTTAAATACTTCTTAGTTACTGCTTCTGTTTTGGCTCCATAATTTAATATAGGTTTTTACATTTTAATGATATATCTTTATTCCATTTTATAGCTTTTGTGCAAGCTAAATGATAGTATTTCATAGTTAAATGTGATTGTGTTGTCAGCAAATAGCTGGATACACTAAGAAGATAGATAGTTAAATATGGGAAATAACATTATGAGGTTCTTAATTCAATGAATGAATGAGTACTTCTTATGTTAACTCTTAGTTTATGTTTTTTAACTCGGGAACTGCAGTTTTCAAGAAGACATCCCTCTGATTTTCTACCAGATTTTCGTTGGAATCCATGTATAACATTGCCACCTGGTGTTGATTTGATTAACTTTGAGATCAGGTCCTGTTCATTGGGAATTTCAAAATTGATGGGCCAAAGTTTATCAAATCAACACCAGATGGCAACGTTATAGATGGAGATTCGACGGAAATTAGATCCATGAATTTTGAAATCCCGATGAACAGAACCTGATCTCAAAGTTCATCAAATTAACACCAGATGGCAATGTTATAGATGGAGATTCCAACAAAAATCCGGTAGTCATAATATCGGTTGAAAATGAGTGGGATGTCCTTTTGAAAACTTCAGTTCCGTTCGATGTTTTCATTATTCATTTCATACATCTCAATGATGGATAAATCATATTTGAAGAGAAAAATTATACGCCCAGACTGAGACTCAAACACAGGACCTTTGGCTTTCCAGGCCAGTGCTGGACCGACTGAGCTACTGGGGCGAGTTACAATATAAACGCAAATTTTTCTCTCATATACATTTTAAATTCCCGTGCATCAAATGCTATGAAACCTTTGTTCCTATCTTTACAAATGGCGGCTTCTTTATTAAGAAGACATTTATTTGGGAATTTTATATACATTATAAAGCCAGTACAGCTTCTTTTGATGTCTTTATTATTATTTCATACATCTCAATGATGGATAAATCATATTTGAAGAGAAAAAATTATATACCCGGACTGAGACTCGAACCCAGGACCTTTGGCTTTCTGGCCGCTATTTGTAAAGATAGGAACAAAGGTTTCATATCATTTGGCGTGCAAGAATTTACAACATATATGAGAAAAAATATTTGCATTCAGATTGTAACTCGCCCCAGTAGCTCAGTCGGTAGAGCATTGGCCCGGAAAGCCAAAGGTCCTGGGTTCGAGTCTCAGTCTGCAGTTCCATTGTTTAAGAAAACATAAACTATGAGGTAAGATAAGAAATGACTCGCTCATTCATTAATTGATAGTACCTTTGTCTCCAAAATGGACTACAAGAATGCAAAGACATTTATCTTCTTGTATCTTGTAAACCCATGTTTCCTTTAATAGAGAGATTTAGGCGCTCTTCCCCTACAGTGAAGAATTTGAACCATACTAATTTAGTTACACTTGTTTTCGTATAGATGTAATTTGAGTGGTCTGTGGTCAGCATTCTGCCTCACACTGACATCTAGGAAACCAAGGTAGTACTATGATGGGAAAATTCGGTAAATTTTGCTTAAAGGCTTTTTCATTCAGGCTTAAGGATCTTTTACGAGCCTGAAAATCTTCAGACTCGGGACCCACGGCTAAAAGTCCCTCCTGGAGGACTTGCTCCTTGGGTTTTTCCATCATAAAAAAATCCATCGACCCCAGCCAGGTTTCAACCCACGATCCTCGGGACCAGAGGCAAGGAGCATAACCACTAGTCCACCGTGGCCAATTCAAAGACATTTAATTTCCTTAATAAAACCACATAAACTAACTTTAACAACTACTTATTTTAGGAATTCTCACTATGAGGTATATTCATTAAGGTAGAATATTTTATCACTCACCTCATATTGTTCTTCTTATTTGACTATAAACTAGTTTCGGAACTTAGTTTCTGTTCCATCCTCAGTATTGTCACGACCGTTGTTCTGTCGTCTTGAAGAGCTGTCCTTCGCTCCTTCCATTGGCTGACTGAAAAACCTCAAAACCAGGTCATTCTCACCAGGAATTTCAAAGTTCATCAATTTGTTCTTTTCAAAAGAACTTACTGTTTGGGAAAAGATCTACATTCAAAAGAGCGAAAAGAAGAAATTGATAAACTTTGTTTTAAAACAAATAGAAAAACCAAAAGAACTTACTGTTTGGGAAAAGGTCTACATTCAAAAGAGCGAAAAGAAGAAATTGATGAACTTAGAAATTCCAGATGAGAATGACCTGGTTTCGAGGTTTTTTAGTCAGCCAATGGAAGGAGCGAAGGACAGCTCTTCAAGACGACAGAACAACGGTTGTGACAATACTGAGGATGGAACAGAAACTATGTTCCGAAACTAGTTTATAGTCAAATGAGAAGAAAAATATGAGGTGAGTGATAAAATATTCTACCTTAATAACTTTAACAAGTCTATTCAATATGGGAACACATGGCATTGCTAATGGTTTTGCTACACCCTGTAACTCAAAATAAATGTTATTTGTAATTTCAGACACGTGTTATCAGCTGACACTCGAGAGGATCGTGTTGCCTGGTGTAATCAAATCAACAAAGCCTTGGCCATGCTTAGGACATGGGGAAACATAACAACGCAGCATTGATAATCAGTTATTAAAGTGCATTTAGATTCTTAAACACTTCATATGGTAACATTAGGTTTATACCCTCATAACTTGATTTTATCAGATGCATAACTAAGTATATTTTAAGTAATATTCCATTATTATAATTAATATGAATGTCTTATATTAAAATTAATGTTGGGAAGTAAACATTATGAGGTTATATCATTAATATTGAGTGGAGAACATATTTTTAATAACTCATCTCATACAATTTCAAATTTATTTGAGACCATTGGTTTTGAATGAATTTAAATGAGGTGAGTTATTAAAAATATGTTCTCCACTCCATATTAATGAATGTTTTACTTGGAGTTAGATATCAGAATACCATATATTCTGTTTTAATCATATATAAAATAATTTTATAGTCTGGGATCAAAATGTTACATGTGTTTGTGTTAGCATCAGAGTATCTGACAAGGGTACTGTCAACCATTGCATGCCAAAACCTACTTTGAAATTTCTTCCAGAGAAACGGTGATATACAAAGGCTGTGCAAAAAATTATCTACCTTTTTTAACTGCAAGGCATTAAAATCCAGCTCCACATCTCTCATTTGAACTATAGGGAAGTAATATAACTCCTGAATTGATAGATTGGGTAATCCTCACTACCTGCTATCTGCACCGTGTCCTGCCTCACTTCACACTGATCTTACTCATGCAGGGAATCCATCTGCTCTGTACAGTGAGTTGACATTGCTGGATTCTGGCTTTGATTTCTCTCCCTTGTAGTTTAAAAGGCAGATAATTTTTTTGGACACGGTCTTGGTATATCTCAATCCTGATTTTAATGAATGAGTTGGTGAAAATGCTTTAACATCTCACCTCATAGAGTTGCGTGCCTTCATGATACCAGTTTCAAAAGTATAGTTTTACTTCTATCTTTTTTTACTTCTGTCTTCAGTTAAATTCCAACTGTCGAAATTTGACTGAAGATGGAAGTAAAAACTGTACTTTTGAAACCGGTATCTTGAAGACGCGCAACTTTATGAGGTGAGATGTTAAAGCATTTTCTCCAACTCATTCATTAATATAAATACCTTATAATGTTACCTCCCACTTTGATTTTGATTAAATTACAATCCTTATTATTCTTCTTCTAGCTCTACAGCCCTTTATGAGCTCTGGCTGCTGTTAGGACACTGCTCCATGCATCCCTATCCAATACCCTCCTTCTCCATCCCCGGACCCCGAGCTCCTCTATTCCATCCATCCATCTCATCTTCGGTCTTCCTCTTCTTTTTCCTCCATCTGGTCTCAGTAGTGTAAGCTTTCTAATGGTGTCCTCCTCCATTCTCATTATTTGACCCACCCATCTCAGTCTACCAATTTTAATCATCATCATCCATGCAAGTATTAGGCCGTGTGGCCTGTTATGGTCTGAAAGAGGAATTTTCCATCCAGCGCTTTTTTGGACACCGCAGCGATATTTTGTCTTGGGGGCAGTAACGAAGCATGGCTTTTGGAATTCTATGAGACGACATTTGTTGAAGATGGGTTTTCCAGTTGTACTGGTAGTTTTGTATATGGTGAAGAATGAGTTCTACATCCAACTCTTCCATAATTTCCTCATTTATTTTATGGTCCCACTTTGTATAGCCTGCTGTACAGTGCATAAATTGCATCTCATTTGCTGTTATTCGACTTTCATCTCTTCTTCGTATTGTCCATGCTTCACTACCATATCTTAATACTGATCTTGCGAGAACCTTATAAAGCCGTAATCTTGTGTTCTTCTGTACTAAAGATGGTTTCATTATACTGTTAATTATCCCCATTGTTTTTGTGAAATTTGTAGTTTTCTTTGATATATCAGCTTCATCTTGAAATGTTAAATTATAACCCAAATAATTATCATTTACTCGTTCTAAAATTTCATCATCCAAAACAATTTTGCTAGGTATAGGGTATTTCCCACCCATCACTTTAGTTTTCTTTGTATAATATTTACAATATCTGGGTCTTAATACAAATTGTATATTTCATTGTTATATATTATCTGCCATACTCCACAATAATTTATAGGTCCCACGATTTTCCTTTAAAAAATTCTCAGTCTTTCTCCATTTTCTCTGCTAAGTGACCAGGATTTGCTGTCATAAATAGCAACTGGTCTTAGTATGGTTTTGTAGATTTTTAGTTTTGCATCCATACTTAGAATTTGTGATTTGATTCGTTCCTTAAGTGCATAATAGCATCTGCTGGCGTGGAGAATCCTGCTCCTTATTTCCTTATTAATATTATTATCAGTGATACAGTGCCCAGATATTTAAATTCACGTACAATTTGAAATTTATATTCACCTATTTCTAGTAGGTCTTTAGCTATGGGTCCGTTGGAGATCTGTATAAATTTTGTTTTTTCTTCATTAATTTTGAGTCCTGTAGATTCTGCTGCTATGGAAATGGCATTAAAAGCTTCTGTCATAGATTTCATGGTCCAACCAATCATAACTAAATCGTCGGCATAATCACAACGCTTCTCTGGGAGAAATTTCAAGATAGGTTTCAGCATGCAATGGTTGAGAGTTCCCTTGGGAGTAAATATTATGGTACATTCGCTGTAAAAGTGGATCGGTGGTAGTCAGATATTGGATGGCATATGACTCGTGCAGACAAATTGGTTATCAACATCACCAAACTGCCCACTCACTCTGCATGGGATGAGAGAGTATGAATATGGAAAATTTCAAATCATGCCAAATTTCAGACATTGTGACTAAAATTATGAAGCTGCAAGGAAAATGGTTTCGTTGTCAAATCCCGAGCTCTAACTCTACAGTTAGAAAGATTGATAATGACACGTAGGGTATTGAAAGCCAGGGTCTTCAAGAAACTACAAATATGAGGTGAATCGTGTATTTTCTAACTCCTTTTGTTTAAAAATAACCTTATAGTGTCACTTCTTTTAAATATTAAATAGATTTAACAACTCACATGTGTGTGTATATATATAAATAATACAATACAATACAATACAATTATGAATTACAAATAACTAGTGTGATAACAAAAATAGAAGAATATAAAAATAAATGGTTTGGACATGTTAGTAGAATGAGTGAAGAGAGGATACCTTATGAGATGTTAAATTATAATCCATAAGGACATAGAAGTCGTGGACAACCATATAAAACATGGAGCGAGCAACTATAATATGGAGCCGGAACAGATCAGAAATGGTCTAAACTGTGACGGTAGATAATGATGATGAATTATACAATTATAAGGTGAGTTAATATTTAATTTTAGGAAGTTATATTTTGAGGTTATTTTAATTATATTATTTTTGTCTGGACATCTTACCTCAATACTAATGTTGATTTGTTCTTGAACATGTTTCAAAACAATTCTGTTTTATCGTCAGCTTTTCCAAACTGGTTTTATTTATGTTGCACAACCTGGATGTCGATGTCAGCTCCATCCTGTGGTTGGCCAAAGAACCTCCAAACAAGGTCACGCTCCATCGGTATATCAAAATTCATAACTCTGTTTCTGTTCTTCTGAATATAAATCTTTCCCCAAATAGTCAGCTCTTTTGTATTTTCTAACTGTTTTAATAATTTAGTATTTAATACAGTTAAAAAATACAAAAGAGCTGACTATTTGGGAAAAAATTTATATTCAGAAGAACAGAAACAGAGTTATGAATTTTGATATACCGATGGAGCGTGACCTTGTTTGGAGGTTCTTTGGCCAACTACAGAATGGAGCTGACATCGACATCCAGGTTGTGCAACATAAATAAAACCAGTCTGGAAAAGCTGACAATAAAACAATTGTTTTGAAACGTGTTCAAGAACAAATCAACATTAGTATTGAGGTAAGATGTCCAGACAAAAATAATATAATTAATAAGGTGAGTTGTTAAATCTAACTAAATTTAAATATTATGAGTTAGTTATTTTGACTCGCCTCATTTTTTTTTATTCTGGAGACCATTGTTTCGTCGCATCTATGCAACAAAACTATAGTCTGCAGAATATAAAAAATAAATATGAGGCGAGTGAAAGTAACTAACTCGTAATAATTAAAAGAAACCTCTTAGTGTTATTTCCTACAAGTATTAAATCAACTAAATTTATTAACCTAATTCATAGTTTCTTCCATAGTAATTCTGCCCGAGGGCAAGTCTTTCACTGCAGTCATAGCATTTTCATACTATGCTTTGCAGCTTTACTAGGGGATTATAGGTGTGGTAGCTTCCCATTGCATTCCACACCGGTGAAGGATGATGATAATGATGGCCAGATGATTTTCGGGGACTGTTGGGCCCTAAGCTTCTGTCATTTGTCGTACAGGTGAGGAAAAACCCCGAAAAATACCTCACCCAGGAGCCTGTCCCAACAGGGAATCAATCCCGGACCCGCTACATGACAAGGCAGCATGTTACCTCAAGATCACAGTGGTGGACTATTGTTTTAAATGTAACTGAATGGGTTCTTGGTTCAAACCCCAATCTGAGAATATAATTTTTCTCTACAAATATATATTATTTTATATTCTAAAGTAAAGTGATCCCACAACAGGCCTCAGGAGGCCCTTGGGGTAGTAGGAGGTTAAGGCTCCCACTTTTTCTAGACAATCGGCACTTTATGTCAGCCCTGCATGACGGCCGCCTTTACCCCAGAACAAGTGTCTGGTACTCATTTCCATTAGAGGCTGAGTTGACTTCAGGGCCGTAGTGCCGCCAGAGGGTTTGGGTCAGTTTAAAAATCCTGACCCCAACGGGACTTGAACCCTCGACCCTCCGGCTTGTAGCTCAGTGCCTTAACCACTACGCTACGGCGTGCCCCCATTTTATATTCTAGATAATGTATTTATTACTGCTTTAGCTATTTAATTAAAATTCATTAAATTTAGGCTTACACAACAATAGGAACTGAAAGGAAATGGATTGGAACCGTTTTGGAAAATTAAAAGCTCATCAGATAGTAATGGCAGCAACCTGTTCGTTCAATAATAGTCTTTTTTCAGCTTATCTCTTTATCGTCTACTCCTGATTTTTTCAGGCTAATGAAAAAGAGAAGGTATGTGAAAAATTGAGAAACACAATCAAAATATGACCTATAGAATATTTATATAAAAGAAAAGTATGCATTAAATTATATTGTCTTTACTAAAAATAGTCAGTGATTTTTTACAGCAATAATGTCCTTAAATTCAAAATTCAAGCAGTTCATATAGTTTAGTATGTTTTCAGTTAACTGAATAGCAACACTGTGACTTACACGCGGGGTATTGTCTTCATCCCGTCTGGCTGATTCACCTTCAACATTTACAATTCTGCACATGACTCCCCTCTTAAATGTATCTATTAATTTCTGCTTGTTCTATTGTTAGAACTACATATGTATTTCTTGCTAAATTTCACAACCTGTGATGCGACTTTTCTAATTTCTTCATAAACTCCTGTCAAATTTTATTCTTAGGATTTCATATTGATTTTAATGAATATTTTGTCTTCCATACTTTTAAAATTCATGACAAAACACCATTGTGGTCACTGTAAAATTTAAAATATAAAATAGATTTATATATTAAATTTGGGAATTTTTAACATTGTGAGGTTCAATTCATAAGAATTAAATTGTGATTATTTCTTACCTCCTATGTTGCTTTAAACACAGATAAAGGAACATAGAAGTATGAGGTAAGAAATAATCACAATTTATTTAATTCTTATAAAATAGATACCTGAGATGTCAGTTGTCTGCAACTTAAAGTTGAGAACGACTGAGATCTCAGTTATCTATTTTATATTTTAAATTCTGTGTTTCAGTGCAGCCAACATAGAGTCCGTACTAATTAACTTACACTGAATAAAGTCAGTGTGAATTCTTTCACAGGTTAGAATACTTAATTTGCATTAGGTTAGCTTTTAGGTTCGTTGGCAACATGAGTTCAAATATTGTGTATATTAAATTTGAAGAGAAAAATTTTCGCCTAGACCGGGACTCGAACCCGGGACCCTTTGCTTTCCGAGCCAAGTGCTCTACCAACTGAGCTACCGAGGCGAGTTACGATCTAGACGCAAATTTTTCTCTTATATACGTTGTAATTCCCTATCGCCAAATGCTCTTGAAACCATTGTTTCTATCTTTGCAAATGGCGGCTTTTTAGATAAGAAGACATTTATTGGGAATTTAACATTACTTTATAAAGCTAGTAAGATAGGGAATTACAACGTATATAAGAGAAAAATTTGCGTCTAGATCGTAACTCGCCTCGGTAGCTCAGTTGGTAGAGCACTTGGCCCGGAAAGCCAAGGGTCCCGGGTTCGAGTCCCGGTCTAGGCAAAAATTTTTCTCTTCAAATTTAATTTATCTTTCATTGAGAAATGTTAAATCAATAATAAAAACATTATTGTGTATATGTTGGCTGCATCCCATAATTCCATAGTGCAAACCATTTCGTGTCTGTTAGCATGCGCATGGTGTTATGATTAGAACTTAGAAACATTTTTCGCGTCATATGTTGTAAAGTATTTCCATGATTTTTATCTGTGCCATTTCAACTGCACTGAATAGAAACTGAAAACTGATAACCAAAAAACATGCAATACTGTTTAGTGAACCCATCCTTCTATTCACTTGTTATATTCACACAAAATAAATGGTGAAAGATTCTAATTCACACACTTTTTCAATTAGCGTTGTGAGTTCGGAAATTTAAAAAAATGTATTTAGAAATCAATGCACAAATAAACTCCAAACCAAATAATCTGCACCCAAATTATCAAGAGTTTACTGTATGTCTGTTAGTGATACATATTTTTCTACATATAGGAATAATGAAATAATTATAATTTATTTTATTTTGTAAATAAAATTCTTATTTTTAAATATTTGTTAATGGTTTTTAGTTTTACTGTAGTATTTTGAATTGTCTCAGACTTAAAAGAAATGTTTATTTTGTCTCGGAGCTATGATTATATCAGAATGTCAGATACATGTAGTGTTCACAAAAAAAAATATTCTGCTCACTGCTTTAAGTATTATGGGATTTGTCATATGCCATCTAATAATTTTGAAAAGTAGTTGATAAAATATTTAAGCATTATTTTGTACATGTTAACCTCCAATATCCTTTTTCTCCTTGAATGAAGTAAATTGTTTTTAATATTATTTACAGTTTTATGTAAGTGAATTGTGTACAGTGCCAATACTAACATATACAGAAGTATATTATAGTATAAAGAGTGTTCTAAAAAGTTATAATATTTCTAGAGTAGCTAGTATTTGACAAAACAGGAAAAAAAATTATTAAATTTAAGAAAAATGTATCATCTCACCTCATACTCATATTCTGTCTAGACCGGTTTCAGAATCTGATTGGTTTATCTTCAGTATTTTCAGAACCATTTTTCTTAAATTTGATATATATATCATAATGTTAATTCCTTTAAAGTTAAAAAAAATGCTTTAGCTGTGGTTCCTAATAAAATTGATATCTTCTGATTTATGATCTTTTACTCTGAGCAGTTTGGAAAAGAAACAATTGAAAAATTATAGATATTTGTTACCTAATCTGAATGTTTCATAAACAATGGTTTGGTCAGGGAGACCAGTAATAGATGAAAATAATCTTCATTAATATATCAAGAAAGTGGCACTGAGATTAGTAACTGAGTTAAATTTAACATCTCACCTCATAATATTGTAGATTTCTTGAAGACCTGTTTCGATACTTCTGCATATCATCGTCGGCTCTATTAACTGATGGAAGTATCAAAACATTTAGGTATAATTTTTTATCACTCACCTCATATTGTTCTTATTTTTTACTATAAACTAACTTTTATAAGATTCATGATGTGTTCCGTTGAGGTTTATTCAAAATGAATATAAAATTCAGGTGAATATTCCATAATTTTATATTAATTACTATAAACTAGTTTTGGAACATATTTTCTGTTCCATCCTCAGTATTGTCACAACCGTTGTTCTGTCGTCTTGAAGAGCCGTCCTTCGCTCCTTCCATTGACTGACTGAAAAACCTCGAAACCAGGTCATTCTCACCAGGAATTTCAAAGTTCATCAATTTCTTCTTTTCGCTCTGTTGAATGTAGTTCTTTTCCCAAACGATAAGTTCTTATGGTTTTTCTATTTTTTTTAATAATTTAGCTTCTTTCTCGATAAGATATTTAAGAAGCTAAATTATTAAAACAAATAGAAAAACCAAAAGAACTTACCGTTTGGGAAAAGATCTTCATTCAAAAGAGCGAAAAGAAGAAATTGATGAACTTTGAAATTACTGGTGAGAATAACCAGGTTTCGAGGTTTTTCAGTCAGCCAATGGAAGGAGCAAAGGACGGCTCTTCAAGATGACAACAACGGTCGTGATGATACTTAGGATGGAACAGAAACTATGTTCCAAAACTAGTTTATAGTAAAAAATAAGAACAGTATGAGGTGAGTGATAAAAAATTCTACCTAAATGAATATACATCATAGTGTGAATTCCTAAAATAAGTAGTTATCAAAACATTTTGAGAAATCTACAATTATGAGATGAGGTGTTAAATTCTAACTCAATTATTAATTGTATGAAAGTTAATATACCTGACTGATAAAGCAATACTGTAATAAGTTGATAAGAGTGCACAAGATTTTCTGCTCCTGCTGGTGGGAAGATCACATCTATACCAAACATCCTTTTACTCATTTATTTAACTTTCACAGGGAAAGAACACTATGAGGTTTAATTTCCTTTTACTCATTGTTGGTCTTCATTGGTGCTGCATCCAAATAATTTTATTTCTCTCTGTCAATGAAATGTTGTTTACATGTATGCCACGCCAATGGTAACTTGATATAAATAAAGGCCGATATTCAAGAACCAAGCTCTCTAGGCCATGCCATCTCCGTCTTCCGTAAGTTGAGGCTCTCATCTTTCAATTGTTCCTGGATTTTTTAAAATAAATATGTTGAATAGAGTGAGCCAGTTGGGTAGTTTTTGCATGACCCACATAATTAACCACCGAGAGACGGGCTGAGAGTCGCTCTTTGCAGAAAGTTTGGTTCTAGAATACCGGCCTAAAACTGTCATGATTAACATGCAATAAAATGTTTTAAATAATAATACAGTACCTTTTTTTTAAAAAAAAAACTAATACATGACCTCAATTGTGATAACAATGAATATTAAAAATGTTAAGATTAAATTAAATGCTTCATACCTCACCTCATATCCAGTTTGCTACGTAGACAGCAGTTTCGAAGCCTTGGCGGCTTCACCTTCAGTACCCTCTCCTTGACTAATGTTATGTCGGCCAGGAGATTATTAAAAATGTTGATTAACATGCAAATCTCTTGAACTTCTATAGGAAAAAATCACTATGAGGTTTAATTTAAGATTTAATTTTAAATGTTTTATACCTCACCTCATATCCAGTTTTGTAATTATACAGGTTTCAAAGTTTAGGTAGCTTCATCTTCAGTGATTTCTTGTTAACTGATGTTATGTCAATCAGGAGAACTGCTTCTTCTTCTTCTGTTGGTAGACCGATGAACCTCCAGATCAATTCAGAATCCCCAGGAATTTCGAAGTTCCAACACTACTATATGGATCAGAACACTGGGTCTTAATCAAAACCCAAGAACGAAGAATAGAAACATCAGAAATGAGGTTTCTGAGGAGTGTGACTGGATATACAATAACAGATCGAAAATGAAATGAAAATATATACAGAGAACTAAATATATTCAAACTATTAGATAGAATTGCACAGTACAGAGATGAATGGATGGACCACTTCAATAGAATTCCGAAACAGATTCTTTATTACAAACCTATGGGACGAACAAATGTAGGAAGATCCAGTAAAAGATGTTAATCATTTTCTAAGATCTCATACACTATAAGTTATTGCTTGATACAAATAGCAACAATATGTGCTGTGTAAAAGTAACAAACTTGTTCATACAATGTTTCTTCATTTGTTTTTTTGCCAAAGTGTTTGGAGTATAAGATATGCTGCTCTTACAGAATAAGACCATAACTCAGAAAATATTAAGTTTAGGAACCATGGTTAAGGAAACTTTTTTCTTGTGTTGTCAAGTATTATCTCTTTAAATATTAGAATTTTTCAGATCATACTATATGTCTCAAGTGGGTTAAATTTTATGAAAGGTCTCTATTTTTGTATTATTGATTAACATGGTGATGGTATTTTATTAGTTTGAGCCATATTTTTTTTACTAATAATAATAGTAAAATAATACTAATAAATGTAACAATAAAATGGTGATATATTATAATAATATATTAACCCAGTCCACTCTTATTTAAACAGCCTTGTGTGTACTGCTGACACATTTAAATAGCAGTGGATGGATTTCTAGAAGTACTGACAAAATATGTTATAAAATGAAAATAGAGATATATAAATATTTCACTGAAGATTTCAAAATATAGCCTATCTTTAATTTGTTGTTGTTTTTGACTCGCCACATACTTCTTAACTCCCTCGCAGACTCCAGTTTCATCACTGCATTTGTGACATTCTCAATGCTGTATCATGTTCACAAATGCAGTGATGAAACTGGAATCTGCGAGGGAGTTAAGAAGTATGAGATGAGTAAAAACAACTCAACATAAATTAAAATAAACCTCATAGTGTTATTTCCTACCTACATAACTTAATATAGCCTATCTACTTACCTAGAATTTTGTTTTGGTGCCATAAATAGGGTTCGTAAGTTGAGGACCTATAAAGGACCTTTGAAAAGATCTAAAGATATGCTAAAAAAGACCTAAAAACTGGAAGAAAAAAAAAGGATGTAAAAATGCAATTAAAATTAAATAATTTTAGTTTCAGCTTCATTTTTAATGAATGTAATAAAAATGTGGTTGGTTGGTTGGTTGGTATCTAATGTCGAGCACTTGATAATGAAATCATTCGCTCTTGCGAAAATGTTTAAAAGTACAAAATTCTAATGAAACTTCAACATACATTGCAAAAAGAATTGATAACTGAAAATGCTTACTTCATACTTTAATTTATTTTTTAATTCAACATAGTTTGGAAAAGGAACTCTGTATTCATTAAACAGAAAGTACTTGGAGAATTTAGAATGAATAATTTTTCCCACATAGAATGAAGTCAGTGAACCCACAATGGATATCAGGCAATTAGTAGGCTGTTAAAAAATAATGGGATATTTTTTTAGGGTTCAAAAGTTTTTCGTGGAACAAATGTGTTTGCAATGTGAAAAGTGTTTAGAAAGTAAAACTAGATAGTATTTTTTAAAAGAAATTGGAATTGAGATTAGATTCTGTGGATTCTTGAATTATAAATGATATAAATGTCATAAGAAGGTAAAGTTGCAACAAAAAAAAAGTCATAAAGACCTTAAAAAAAAGACCAATAAGCCAAAAATGTTGAAAAAGGAAAGATATAATCCACCATTTTCTGGCCTACGATGACCCAAAATGTATATACATAGTTGAGTATGTATTTTTTAACATTCTTACCTCATATGTTTGTTTTGTTGGACATCTTCAGCTTGTCACATTCACATATTGGTTTTTTTTTTTCTTTTCTTGAAGAAAAAAAACAGTATGTGACAAGCTGAAGATGGAGCAATAAGCTTTGAAACGATTGTCCAACAAAACAAACATATGAGGTAAGAATGTTAAAAAATACATACTCAATTATTAAATTAAACGTCATAATGTTACTTCCTAACAATTTTAAAATGTATATATATATTTTCTTTTTTTTTTTTTTTTATTTGGGCCTCGTCTTCAGACATAAAATGAAAAAAGGATTTTTCCTCAACTTCAGAGCCCTAGTCATAAATCTCATAACAGTCTGCAGTGACATTTCACATTTTTTACACTGCTAAGTAAGTGGTTCCACTATTTGTTTCGTTTTTTTTTTTCCCCCATAGGGAATGTGCCAAATTTCTTGTTTGTAGTCTAATGGGAGTTGCAACGAGTTGGTCAATCCCTGACCTTGTAAAATGGCAAATGCACATTCTCAAGAAACTGAGAGGCAACGACCACATGGAAGTCTGTGTATCGTCTCTTATGCTCTGAGAAAGTACAGTGAGCAATAAAAGAATTGAATAGACAAATATAAAGAAGATAGGAAAATATCTCTGTTTTTATTATTGATTTAACATTTCTCACTGAAAGATAAATTATATTTGAAGAGAAAAATTTGCGTCTAGATCGCAACTCGCCTCGGTAGCTCAGTTGGTAGAGCATTTGGCCCGACAAGCCAAAGGTCCCGGGTTCGAGTCTCGGTCTAGGCGAAAATTTTTCTCTTCAAATATAAATATCTCTACTTGTTTGCTTCATGATTGGATAAAGTGCAGTGATCTGATCTTGTAAATCTATTCCGTTCATTATATCTTCATTATACATAGATAGCCTTGGTTTTCTATTTCTTCTATAGGTACAATCCATATTTTCTCCATAGGCATAATATCAGCAGATTGGTGTTTGGAAGAAGGAATATGTGCATCTTTATTGCCCTTCCATTTCAGGCACACAATATTGTTACATGCCAAGATTTGGAATTTGCCTGTCTTCAGTTTTTTTATGAAATATCTAATGGCATGCTTTTTCTATTGGCCCTGACAGTCCCTTTCACTAACCCTTTTATAGTAGTCTGTCATTTAGTTTACAGGTGCTTTGCTTTGTGGTTATGTCTATTTTGCATTGCACAAGTATTTAGCATTTAAAGCAGCACTGTCACGTTTCGTTCACTGGCACTTTCATACTATATTATAATAATATTGCAAAAGATAAAAGTTGCAACGCTGTTAACCCATTGAAGACACGTTTAAAGCGCCAGATAAGTTCACTGGAAACCCATTTAAATCTCCCCAGTGCTACTCCGGCTGCATTGGATTTTAAATCAGAATACCCAAACCATGCATACTGCGTTCTGTCACAAATGGAATTCAGATAGTTTGTGTACCCCTGTTTTTTCTTGTAGTATTTTGTACTTTTATGAATAGGAAAGGAATGTGGCCTGCCTACAACCCTCCTTTTTGCAATTTAACTGTTATCTATTGTTAGTTTGAAGGCTGTGAAAGTTGACTAACATTTCAAAAACCATCTTTTACTAACATTTCTCGGATATTATATTTAAAGTAAACACGAATCACATGTTCTAACAGGAACGGTAAAAAATAACAAAAATATTTAATACTTCATATTATAAAAATAAATGAAACTAAACATATAAAAGCATAGGCCTATACATTATCAAATCATAGAAAGTTCTTGCTATATATCTTCTCAAATTATTGATAATGTAAAAAGCAATTTTTCTATAGCACTTTACAAATCTCATCATTACTGGAAAACAAGCCACAACCTTGCCATGTCGAACTTCTGCTCCCATACCTTTATTGTATTCCAGAATGCATTTAGCCTTTGATTTTTTCTTCTTATTCTCCATCTTTATTCTTCCTCTTACTGGTGTCTGTCATTTCGACATTTTCGTGTTTGGATGATAATATATAAATGCCTTCCTTACCTTTCCACTTCTATGCTAGAACTCTCCGACTAGATCATGTTGTTAGCTCTCCTTTTTTTTTCTTTCCAATTTGATGTTCACTAAATCCATAGGTATATTTCTTCTGTTAGATTGTACTGTCCCTAATATATCTCTCGTCTACTCAGTTCTAAAAATAAATTAGGAGAACACAATTATAATGTGTAACCTTTCTCTACGAACGGGTTTGCTAATTCTAGGACTAAACTCTAATTTGCTGTAAAATCTGAATTTTCATGTGAATCTTGTCCAGTGTTTGAGTCATATCCTGAAGAGTACAATTTCTAGTATGTTATTCCAAATCGCGCCGTTTTATTCCGTTTAGAGAGTTTGAACTGAATGTGTTTCTAAAAAAGTTAAATTTACAACCATGATAATCGAAAAAAAAAAACATTGAAACTACATATATATTTTACCGTAATAAATACCTAAAATATATTATTCTATAAATTATATCTATAATAAACTATACAATATACTAGGACTACATATATGCTTTATATAAACCAGCAACAAATTTTACAGATGGCGAACATAAATTTTTAATCACTAAAGATCGAGCCAACTTCTTATAGTGAAGGGTTTTAACACGAGTGTAGGTCGAGGTTGAGCTGTTTGGACTTTCTACCTGCTCACGAGCGAGGCTCGTTAAGTCTCCAATGGGTTAAGATAATTATATCCACATGGATATGTCAATTAAAAATGCTAAGACATTATTGGCAGAGAACTGTTTTTGGTGATTGAAGCGGCGTTTTAGATGCCTCGAATAACTCCCTGGCTCTATCTGGCAGTAACAATGTTATCTTTTAAACCAGAATAAATAGTTGCCTTTGATGCCACCTGTAAACTAAAATACTGAGCCGACTTTACAGAGTTCTGGAGACATGTATGAGTTGTCAATATACAGAGAGTGGCCCTTGAACAAAGGTTTGCACGTGTGCATTACATTGTTTCTTGCACATAATGAAGGATCCATCATTTCATCACCTGTATAAATCCTAATTGTGTTGCAATAGCCCCTATTTGCATCACAAATTTTATAATTTTTTACCATTTGCTATGATTACTTTGGACATATGGTAATCAACTGCAAAATTTTATGAGAAATTCATCTAAAGAAATAATTTTTTTTTCCCAAAAGGAGAAATAATGTACAAAAAGTGAGTAATTATGTGTCTGAGTTTCTTCAATTTGTCATTTACACACTTGTAACAGTATTATTGGTGAAGTGAAGGAAACAGAAAATAAGGAGAACATATCTCTCATTTCAAAGAAAATGGGGATTTCAAGACATCTGTTTTTACTCTTGTAAAGTTGGGTACATGGTTAGCGAACCAGGACATCAGGATGCACAAAGCAAAGTACACTCATATACGATCCCACACTGTTTTAAATCACTTACCATCCTTTCTTTTTTTCCTGCTTTCATTTGATAGTAAGTATCTGTTGCAATAATTATGAACGAGAATTCATAAATAAATAAGGTGAATCCGGATTCATCTTGCCTTATAAATTGTTTTCTATTTGAACATGTGTTGATATCCCATGCATACCAACATCAGTTTATCCAGTCTGTTGAAATTTATGTTGTTGGATCAGGATGTTGACTCCCACTCCATCTTTTGGCTGACCGAATAACTTGCATATTAAAATCTTTTTCCCGGGAATTTCAAAATTCATCTTTTTTTTTTTTCCCCCTGGATGTAGTTCTCCCAAATGCTGGAGCTACCTATGAAAATAGAATGAAAAGATTGATGATAAAAAATCAGGAATGTACCAAATATAATGTACAGATTGTGATTATATATATATGTATATATATATACTATATAGGAAAAACAAAGAAGAATTTAACCATTAGAACTAAACAACACACAAGAAATGTAAAAAAAAAAAAAGTAGAAAAATCTACAATAGCTGCTCACATTTGGTCAGAAAAATATAAAATAGATGTATACACCAAATTATCAAATCAGAAACACAAATTAACTCACTATATGGAGGGGGAAATCTACATACTGAAGAACAAGGGGAGAATCATAAATTTTTAAATTCCAAGGGAGAGAAATATAATATGCTAGTTCTTTGGACCACAAAAAGAGGGAGCAGGAGTTGACATCCAGTTCTGACAACGTTAAGATTATCAGTCTGTATGAACTCATGATGGAGTAGAGATGCTTTGAAACATGTCTTACAAGAAACAACGAAATGTGAAGTAAGATGATGGCAGACCCAACTTATTTATTGGTGAGTTCGGCCCAACTGCACTTCTACTTACGCTAGATTTTTCAGTTTATTATTGTAAACTACAGCTCATCTTCTGTATTTACTAACATTATTTAATATTTTAAACCTTTTCAAACAATTTTTATAACATTATTAGACAATTTTGAAGTATCTATTTAAATATGCAAATCACGATATTATGACTGTTAGACAATATCGTGATGCTAACTGCTGTTTTCTCCACAGAGTATATTACTTAGTCAATGATTTTTCTATCGCTGGTTGGATCTGTGTTAGGGAGTGATAAGTAAGTGTACACCCATTTTTAATAAATGTTTGGTAATTTAAATATTTTTTTAACATAGGTTTGGGGATTTATTGCAAAGATTTGTCATTTAAATTTCATAGTGACGGATAGTAATCGAGGATAATAATCAATTGTGGGTTATCGCTGGCTCTATAAACTCTGGTGCATGTGCACTGTTCTATAGGAAAACATTTCACACAAGTTTAAGTGCAGTTTTTCCGTGAGTTCTTTTGTAATTTCTAACTGTTTTAATAATTTTATGTTTGTAGAAGTTAAAGGTCCATATATGCATTTTTCAACGGAGTAGAGAAACATAAACGAGCGCAGAGAGGAATCTCAATAATACGGAGGGTTGTTTCTGATCTCTGAGAATGATTTGCCAAGTAGATTGTGATGTTGGAGTGTGAGTCATCAGGACAGGAGTGTGCAAGGTGATCAAACCAGTCAGTGTGCTGCTTCTGTTACACTCGCACGCGTGTTGCTCTCATAATGCCTAAACAGATAGACCCGTTTTGGGAAGAGTATATTACTGCCCTTTCTGACACTAATTATAGTTATTCCGCGATTATTGAGGCTTGAAAAAAACATAATTTTGTGGTGTCAAAGTGTGGAATTAGCTCAGTGCTTAATAAAAAGGGAAAGGGTTGCTTGGGATTAATTCCAAAAGGAAAAAAAACAGACAAATCCATGACCTGCTACTACCCGCACCCCAGATGTAATCAGAAAGGTCAAGGCCCTTATCTCTGGTGGTAACCCTGCCACACAAAGGGTGATTGCGAACAGATTGGGAATATCCCTTAAAACTGTAAACACCATAATAAACAAAGATTTAATCATGGAGAAGCACCACAAAAGCAGGGTTCATAAATTGTTGCCACGTCACATTGCCGAACGCCACACCAACAGCAGGAAACTATGAAAAGCACCTGGCAGGAGAAAAATGGAAATTTTTGGTTACACTTGATGAAGCATATGTTTAACTAGTTGACTGCAACAAACCCCGGGTAATTTACTATAGAGAAAGGAGTGAAAAAAAATTTCAAAAGTGGTATGCCGAATGCAGAGAAAGTTTCTCCAAGGGATATTTATGGTCATCGCAGGATATTGCTACAATGGAAAACTGACCATTCGTAGAGTAGCTAAAAATGCCAAAATCAACTATCAGGAAGAAGTTCTCATTTCAATTTACCAGACCGAAATCTCAGCTCTCTATGGTACAGACAAAAATCAAGTTTGGGTGCACCAAGACAAGGCCTCCAGTCACACTTCGGGTTGAACCCTGGCATTCCTGGAGAGAATGGAACAGGAAACTGGAATACATGCTATTCCATTCAGCAACATCCCAGTGAAGTCTCCTGATGCATCACCGACGGACTTTTGTGCCTTTGGACTCTTCAAAAGGGCACTGGGAAACGGCGTCTTCGAACAATAGACGGACTCTGGAAAGCGTGTAAAGAGGAGTTGGAACTTCTAGACATGCTGTGCTGCGTAAGAGTCTTCTGCAGTGGAAACTCCGATGCCGAGCCATAGCTTGGGTGAAGGGCCATTAAATAGAGCATGATCGATGGTGGAGACACGGCTTTTTTTAAGGTAAAACTTAAAAATCATTTGATAGAGATCAGAAACAACCCTCCGTAATTAAGAAGAAATTTAAAAAATTTATAACTAGTTGGGAGGCCATAAATGAAAATATGATTAAAATGAATATAAATATTTTTGAGAAAAAAGTTACAATTCTAGGAGTGTATGGCATAAGCCAAGATGAATCGCCTATGAAGAAAGATGAGTGACAGAAGAAAAGAATAAATATTGGGAAAGAACCTGTCAAAGAATTCAGACTTATATTGGAGGAAAAAGGTGTTCAGAGGCATGGAGAACTTTGAAAAATTTAAGAAAGCCAGGACAATAAAATCAATATTCAGGGAAATTCTTTAAATGAATGGAAATTCTATTTTAGCAAGCTATTGACTGAAGATCATTTGGAATTTTTAAGTGGAATTGCAGAGGAACTGATGATCAAAACAGAACGAGTATACATTTAGATATTGAGACAGTAGAGATAGCAATTGGAAGTTTAAAAAAATGGAACGGCTTGTGGGGAAGAAGGAGTACAGGCAGAATTAATTAAATATGGTACAAGGAAATTATTTGAATTGTTAAGGAGCCTTTTTGAGAGATGCCGAAACGGAGATGATGTACCAGTAAAATGGAAAATTGGGTTGATATCAGTCATTCATAAGAAAGGATGAGTGCAATAATTATAGAGGAATCACCATAATGAATGTTTTTAGTCATATATATGGAAAAATAATCAAATACTATTTGGAAGAAAATTATAAACATAAGGAGAATGAAGTACAAGCAGGCTTTAGGTCTGAGATATCTACAATTGATCTCATGTTTGTGGAAAAAACAATTGATTGAAAAGACGAATAATTACAACCAACAAGTTCATTTCACATTTGTGGATTTATAAAAGGCATATGACGCTGTACCTTTACAAAAGTTGTGGGAAGCATTAGAATATATGGCCATAAACTATACAATTGTTAATGCAATAAAAAATTTGTATAAAAATGCAGTATCTAAAATTAAAATTGGAAAATATATATCAGAAGAAATTAAAGTAACAAAAGGCCTTCATCAAGGTTGTAGCATATTACCAACATATTTAAGATATTTATACATAAAGCACTGTCAAACTGGAGCAAAAAAATGTTCAGGAATGGGAGTACCAATTGAAAATGGATCAACAGATACAATATATACACTGTTATTTGCGGATGACCAGATAATAATTGCTCAAGAATATGAAGACATGGAGTTTTATGTTCAGAAAATTATTGGACGAATATGATAACTGGGGTTTGAAAATAAATTTAGAAAAAACATTTTATATGGGATGTGGAGCCGAAACCGAAGATTTGATATTAGAAGATAAAAATGGGTATATTAGAGGATGTGAAGAATTTGAGTATCTGGGAGTAAAATTAGATAAAGGGGATAAACAAGAAAGTGATATTAACAGCAGAATAAATAAAGGTAGAGCAATAACAGCAATGATGAATGGAGTCTTATGGAACAGACATATAACCAGGAAAAATAAGTTACAAATATATAATTCAATAGTGAGAAGTACTGTCATATATGGAGCTGAAGTTTAGAAATTCAACAAAAACTTATATAGATGGAAATGGATTTCTTGAGGAGAGCAGCAAGATGTTCAAAATTAGACAAAATAAATACTGTCATAAGGGAAAAAATGAATATTGGTTATTCAATAGCAGATTATATACGGTATAAGCAATTAAATTGGTATGGGGACGTACGACAATTGCAAGAAGAAAGATTACCCAGGAAAACATTGGAATGGTGTCCACCTGGAAGAAGGAGGAGAGGAAGACCTCAAAACTCGTGGATGCAGGAAATAATAACTGGAATGAGAGCAAGAGGACTGGAGGACATGGATTGGATGGAGAGAGATGAGTGGAGAAGAAAAATAAAACTTTAGGCACAGAAAGATGTGTAAACATTAAAATTCTGTATATAAATAAATAAATTTTATGCTTTTCTGACCAAATGTGAGCAGCCACAGCAGTCTCCATTTTTTTACATTTCTAATTAGAAATCTTCAGACTCAGGACTCCTAAAAATCCATTGAACCAGCAAGCCTCAGGTCTAGAGGCAATCAACATAACTACTAGTTCACTGCAGCCAACAGAGGTGAACAGTCATCCAACTAATATAGGACTGGCATCTGATCAGTATGTTGGGTCCCACAGCTGTTATAGCTGGTTTTCTTAACCTGGAGTCTAATTATTGTAGCTACTCAAATTCCTTTCGATGCTTCAATATGCACACTTTATGAATCAGCGATAACCCAAACCTTTCCATCCTGTTCTACATAATCTTCAATATGGTCAATATATGTTCTACATAATCTTCAATATAGGGCACAGTCGTTTTCACTGTGTTCCAATATATTTAAATAATCTGGCATTATAAATTAGGTTCTGTCAATTTACGGTGTTGTATTTTATATATATATATATTTATTTATTTATTTTTCTGCATCTATGGTTACATTGCAAAAACAAAGGATGAAATGGTGAATCTGATGAAATTCCAACCCAAAATTTGCCTTGATAATTGAGGAAAACAAGAAGAAAACCTTAAATAGGTTGATCCTCACCAGAGTTTTAATAAGGGTCGTTCCAAATATGTTTCTCAAACAGCCCCAACTATGTGCCTCCATCCATTTCTATCTTCTGTTTTCCTTCACCATCCCTGGACTCCCATAACATTGAGATCCTGTTCCATGCTGTCTAAGCCATCTGGTTAGAGGTCTTCCAACTTTTCTTTTTCCCTTTATTTTAGAAAATGTGACTTTGCGAGCAATGTCTGTTTCTTCCAATCAATGTAAATGGCCCATCATCTCAACCTTGAAGATTGTATTATTCTGACTCAGTATCACCATATAAGTAATATAATTCATGATTATATGAATGTGTATTATTATCATCATCAACAACAAGGATTAAGCCCAATGGCCTGTTCCGATCTCATTATAGGTCGAATTGGTCCTTCCATCTCTTCAATAGTCTTCCCAACAATCTTCTCCCTTTTGGCTTATAATTATACAATGTGTGTATTAGCTATTCCTATTATTTCTTTTACCTGATGTTGCCATTGTTTATTCCTGTGCACTCCAAACTGGGAGCTCATTGTCTAGAAGCTTCTGGCATGAGACACATTTGAGATCACTTATGCTAGGACAAGGAACACTCTGTAGTCTTTACTCTTGTTACTCAGCATGTGGTATCTACTCTGCTTCGGGCTTTAACTTTTTCAGTCGTATCCTGGAAGCTCTCACCCTCTCGTAAATTGAACGACCTTCAGTCGTAATGATTCCTGAAATATTAAAAACTACACCTTGTGTTTTTTTAATTCAGAACATTTTTGTACATTATACTGACATCCAAATGAGTTATATCTCTTGCATGAGTACAGTTCACTTAAAACATTTTGTATATAATACGTAAACAATTTAAACTGACAGGATTTAAGGCCATAAGGACTTCTATTTCACTTAACCAGTGAAAAAAAATGTTTCATAATATGAAGGTATACATTATATAGATGCGATAAAAGTATAGGTTTACAATTAATTTTTGTATGTTTAGTAGTGCTCAAATGTATTATTAAATTATTAAACCAGGACTAATCAGAACTTTAAAATGTCAATGGCATAGAAAGGTCTTTTATTTCTATTAATGAATGTTTGATTTTTTTCATTGGTTAAATTAGCTTAGTGCTACCATCAAGTGACAGTAAATAGTAATGTCAAATATTAAGGGTAATGCCCAGGGGATTTTGATCTATGGGCAATACCCACTGGGTAATATAGAGGGACTGCGTAAAGTTTAATCCAGAGATAATCCACTATATTTAATCATTACACACGGCCTACTCTATCATATGATCATCTATGATGAATCCTTATTTTTAAATAAGATTTGTAATCAAGAAGGCCGTGACATTTGGCAATAACACTGCCAACTGCTGATGGTGAATCATAATGTTTGTGTCGTTAAATTATTTTAGCCAACTGTATTGTTAGATAGATTTCAATGTGATCTCACAGCTATAATATTTTTTTAGATAAATACAGTAACGTTTTTATTATGATTTAACAGATTTTTTTCTGGTTAAAATAGCAGTGATTGAAAATATATGTTGGTAGCGGTTATTTGTAGTATTTTTTTTATATGATGACCACTATAGTTGTAATGCATGGTTGTAATGTGCAGGTTTATAATAATAATCCCTGGTAATGTGTGTGAAGTTTATTATGGAAGATGGGGCTAGTGAATTAAGACAAGTTATGTGTTCCTCTATGAAGTTACTATGTACAGAAAGTTCAAAGTAATGAAGATAAGTTCAATAAGAAGTTCCAGTTTTTCAATGTAGAAGACTTTCAATCAGAGGTTTCCGTCAGGTAGGAACTTTACCACAGCAATTATTAAAAATATTTGGGATGTGGTCGGTTTTATGTCTCACATTTCTACACTTACATTCTTATGCCACTGATGCACTAAACACTTGTAAACACGTTTTGTACTGTTTTAAACATTTTGCAATGATCTTCAAGCTTTCTTCACAATATTTTATATTTATATATTTACGTAAAACGTGATCGTGGATACATCACTTCCTTGCTACTTTCCCATGTTGTTCCAACGTTGCCACCATTTGAAAATAATTTAAAACTATATTTAGTGTTAGTGTACGTAAAATTAGTTTATAGTTCATTAAATAGTACACATGTAAATTGCTTTGTTACGTTAGGAAATGGGAAGTTGGTTTACGTCCATTTTTAAGCATTTGGGAAGAAATAATATGCATGTAAATTGTTTTCTTTAGTTAGAAAGTGGCAAGTTAGTTAACGTCCATTTTTTTTTTTTGCATTTGGAAATTTATTCCCAAAGTTGGTGACGCCGACTACCGGAGTCTATATTAACCATTACAGCAACTCGCGCTGCGATTCTGTGGAACTTAGAAGAATTCCTGAGAGACATAAAACCGACTTTTTCCAATATTTTAACAAGAAGGCTTCACGGCTCATGTGATGCGACTTTTTAAATACCTCACACGACTCAAACCATAAGAATTTTTCCTTAAAGGGAATTATTTCTGTGGTGTCCATGGTCTGGAATTTAGGTTAAGACCTCTCCTGGCGCTTCATTATCATTTATCACCTATGATATCATCGGGGTAACGTAACCCTGCCTTCCAGGCGCCCCAACTTCAGAAGTGGGTTACAATTAAGCCAATGCCAGGAGAGAACACCAGAAATGTCGAAATGACAACATGAGGCTTTGAATTAAAAAAAAAAACACTGCTCATGTTTCCATTAAGCGCAGTGTGAATTTTTTCTAAGTCCAAGGCAGACACCACGCGCATGCACCAACAGGATTTTATTTTTAAATTTTTTCCGGAAAAAGTCAGTTATATGTCTCAGACGAACTTTTCTAAGTTCCACAGAATCGCAGTGCGCATGCGCGAGTTGCGGGAATTGCCGTAATGGTTAATGTAGCCTCCGGTAGATGGCTCTGCAGTCGGCATTACCAACTTTGGGAATAAATTTCCAAATGCAAAAAAAAATGGACGTTAACTAACTTGTCATTTTCTAACTAAAGAAAACAGTTACATGTATTCACAAATGCTTAAAAAAATGGACCTAAACCAACTTCCCATTTCCTAATGTAACAAAGCAATTTACATGCATACTATTTAATGAACTACAAACTAATTTTACGTACACTAACACTAAATATGGTTTGGAATTATTTTCAAATGGTGGCAACGTTGGAACAACATGGGAAAGTAGGAAGCATGTAATTTATCCACGATCATGTTTTACGTAAATATATAAATATAAAATATTGTAAAAAAAGCTTGAAGATCATTGGAAAATGTTTAAAACAGTACTAAACGTGTTTACAAGTGTTTAGTGCATCAGTGGCATAAGAGTGAAAGTGTAGAATTGTGAGAGACATAAAACCGACCACATCCTTTTTTCCCACCATTTACAACAAATTTTAATTTTTTTTCTAACGATTATTTGAACATATTTTTCTATGATATATAACTATATACATAACATGAAGACGTAGCAGCTATATTGATTTTTAAGAATATTCTATACAACAACAGTGCAGCCAACATAGGGTATGTACTTCAGAATTTACTATTTATTTTTGGGCGTTGCATTCTTTCACAGGTTAGAGTGCTTAAATTGTGTTAGGTTAGCTTTTAGGTTGGTCTTTCACATGTTATAGTACTTAAATTGTGTTAGGTTAGCTTTTAGGTTTGTTAAATAGCATGTATAATGTTGGCTGCATCGCGATGTTCCATAGAGTAAACCGCTTCGCATTTGTTGGCACATGCATGGTGTCTGCCCCCTGGGACTTAGAAAAAATTCTCGCTGCGCTTAATGGAAAGATGATCCTAATATGCATGTAAATTGTTTTGTTAGGTTAGGAAATGGAAAGTTAGTTTACGTCCATTTTTTTTAGCATTTGGGAATTTATTCCCAAAGTTGGTAATGCCGACTTCAGAGCCATCTACCGGAAGCTGCATTAACCATTACAGCAACTCGTGCATGTGCACTGCGATTCTGTAGAACTTAGAAGAATATGTGTGCATCTGTTTCTTGACCTTATCCCAATTTTGTATACATCATTCTTATGACATTGTTGTACTGTGCACTTTTTCCACTTTTATCAACAATTTGTTGTATTCTAAACATTTTGGAACAATTCTTATAATATATTTTACAATTATTAAATATTTATTAATGCAAATTGTGGTATTTTCTTTCAATGATTTTTGGCTCAACATTAAGATTAATTTCCCCTTCATTTTTTATGCCATGTTCTTGTAATTCTTTTGCTTTACGTACTTCTTCTGTCTTTATTAACATTTCACACCATTTCAAACATTTTACTACGATACTTCTAACATTATTTTACAATTATTAAATATTTATCTACATATGCAATGATTTATTCAAAGTTCAGTAGAACTGCAGTGTGCATGCGCAAGATATGCAAATGTTTAATGTAACTTCCACAAGATGTAATTGAAATTGGCGTTACCAATATTTACAATTAATTCCAAAACATATTTAAGAAATGGATGTTCACTCACTTCATTTTGTCAGATTCCGATGGAATAAGTTAGTGTACACCATGTTAATTTATAGTTTATTAAATATTATGCATGTAATTTTAAGTTATGAATATGCAAGATGGTGTAGCAATCTCACAAATATGTGGCACCATCTGGTGACAATTTCATAAATGTTTGTGCATCTGCACTACTGTTCTGTAGAACTTAGAAAAATTCATTGGATGAGTGAGTTTTTCAAAAAGCTGTGCAATAACTCATGTTTAAGGTAGTGTAAAAAGTTAGTAAAAACAGAAAAAAGTACTTACTGTAACAGTATCATAAGAATGTTGTAATATACTGTAAAATAGAGCAAGTTATTGTATAGAAGAGCCGATTGTAATTAGTGTTATATATATATACAGAGTTTAGAGACTCGGGTTCAAATCCCGAGTCAAGCATTCATTTTTCTTTTCATATCATATATATATATATATATATATTTCTTGGTGAGAAGAAAGTATGAGAAATAAAGAAAAATAAATTTGAATTTGACTTAAAAATCACTGTATAAATGGTATTAGTCTGTAAATGTTGCGATGGAGAACAAGTGACTGCTGTTGTCATGTTTGCCAACATGATAGCACACATTCCCACCATAGCCAAGTGCCAACATATTTATTCTGACATCAGATTGCTGTTTATGTACTCAATTTATTTTGAATATTCACTAGAAGTCATCTGATGGCATTGTTAATAGCTCTAGATATCTGCCTTCAGATGTAAGAGAATTGTATATGTGGAAAGAAATGTGTACCATGTCTCGAATGATGTGGTGAACTGCACAGCAAAGACAGAGTCAGAGGTCTGGGTTTCGATTTCCGGTTCAGGCATTGATTATCTTTTTAAAAAATGAATTTGTCCAGGACTGGAATATGTTAAATGAAATATAACATCAAAATCTAATACCAATATTTAATTTTAATTATTACCAAAAGTAGCTATTTTTTAGAAACATGGACTCTTATTTTAAGGGGGGAAAGGTGATTATGAGTATTTGAGAATAAGTTCTTAGGAAAATTTTTGGACCAAAGAGAAATGAACAGACAGGTGAATGGAGAAGACTTCATAACTGTGAATTACATAATCTTTTTAAGAAGCCAGATATAATAAGAACAGATAAGTCTCGTAGGCTGTGATGGGTTGGACATATAGCACGATTGGGGAATGAAAGACGTGTATGGAAGCTTCTTATAGAAAAACCAGAGGGAAAACGCCCAGTTGGTAGACCAAGAATGATGTGGGAGAATAACATTAACCATGATTAGAGGGACGTAGATTACGAGGGTCACTAGATAAGTTTTGAGACACGGCAATATGGTGACAGGAATGCAATAAACTAATATACCATTTGAAAGCCCAACTCTCGAACGTCAAAACCATAGCAGGTAGAAACGATTCCTTTCAGTTGTCTCTGAGCAGCACCTTTGTGAAGTAGTCTGTGTGTGGTGAAATCAAACGTGTCTTATGGAGCTTGAGAGGGAGTATTTTCTTGCTATGATTTTATATGATTATAAGTGCGGTTTAAATGAGTCGCAAACACTTGAGCAACTCACACAAACATTTGGGGACCTTGCTCCTTCACGTGCAACAGTTTTCTGCTGATTTCCTGAATTTAATAGGGAAAGAACATCCCTTAAAGATGAAGGGAGAAGTGGGAGGCCAACAACAGTGGTGACAGAGCAAAGCGTCTCTGCAGTGGAGACTCTGATTAAGGATGATCCACGATTGACCTATAAGGACATCGAGGGAGGCCTAGGGATTAGTTCGCCAAGTGTTTCCACCATTCTGCACCAATACTTAAGAGTGAGGAAAATTTATTCTCGATGGGTGTCACACCATTTGTCAGAAGGGCATAAACGCACTAGGATGAAATTGTGTAGAAATATGCTGGCGAGATTCAACAACGGGGACTCCCGCTGGGTGTCAGACATAGTGATAGGTGATGAAACTTGGATCTACCAGTATGACCGTGAAACAAAGCACCAATCATAGGTGTGGGTCTTCCCAGATGAGCCGCCTCCAACCAAAGTCAAAAGGCCTAGGTGTGTGGGGAAGTAAATGGTTGCCATTTTCTTCTCAACAAGTGGTCATCTGGCTACAGTTGTGCTAGAGGATCAGAGGACAGTTACTGCTAAATGGTGTACAGAAGTCTGTCTCCCCAAAGTCTTCTCAAAGATCCAGGAGAAGCGGCCAAAGACTGGACTGCGGGAAATTCTGCTCCACCTCTTTGCATACAGCCAATGCAACAATTAGATTTCTGGAAAGGACACCTGTGAAATTAATGTCTCATTGAGCCTATGGTCTGGACCTAGCCCCGTGCGACTATTTTCTGTTCCCGAACGTGAAGAACTGCATGTGCGGACACCAATTTCCTAGCCCAGAAGATGCTGTTGGAGGAGCTTAGTGCAATATCTGAGATCGAGTGGCGTGACTGCTTCCAGAAGGGGTTCCAGAGGATGCAACGGTGTATAGAATGTACTGGAGAGTTGTTTGAAAAGATATGATAAGTATGGAAACTCTATCATGGCCCATTGTTGCATAAATCCAAAACTTATCTAATGACTACGTATACAGGGAATGATTGGACAACTTTAGCTCAGGATAGAGATGTATGGAGAGCTTATGTCTGTGTGGCCATGAACCAATGGGTTTGATAGTGCTAGTGAGTTAGTTATTTTTAGGGATTGATTCTATGCATAGTGATCGCCTACATGGATTAAAAAAACACACAGAAATTAAAAGTATCTAAATAATTACTTCAGCAATATATGTCTTTTTCAAAAAGTCCAGAAAATTCCAGAAAATTATTTCAAAAGTTGGCATAAAAATGCCCTAAAAGACGCATTATTTTTTAAACTTGCCTTTTATCATTGCTAAAACAGAATAGCCAGCTTATGAGAAACCCTCTATGAGAAAAAGAAAAAGTAGCTGATACCTACCTAATCTAACCTACATAATGCAACCTGTTGGCAATTGACTGTAGTGGAAACTTGAATAACCATGTTGGAAACTTTTGATAATTATCTATACATCAGCTAAGGGACCTACAGAAAAGCAATAAATTTGGAGGCTTGAAGAAAGCAGTCCTGTCACTGAATTACCAGTAGAATGGATTAGAAATCCCTCACAGGAAAATAAAAATTTTCAAGTCTCTAAGGAAACAACTGGTGAATGAAGGCAAGGTCGACTTCGTAGAAGAGTACTGGATGGATAATGAGACTGGAACAGACCTCTAGGGCTTTATCCTTGACTGCTTGATGATGATAATCGAAGTAGTTTGTTACTACTAGTTCATTGCAAGGTTCTAAGGTGCTCATCTCGCATAGAATAGCCATTTAAGATTAACTAAATTGTTTTTGTTAATTTTTTTTAAGTTCAGTTGACTTAACAGTTACTTTTCCTAGGCAATTAACATAAGTGATATGTATACATTTTTCTAATAGCTTATTTCTTTTAGTCTCAAGTCATGTCGGATGCAAGAAAAAGACCTCATGAAGAGGAGAGTGACGATTCAGATGATGGCTGGATTGGTCCAATGCCTTCAGAAGCTGTAAAACCTAAGAAAGTTAAAGGTAATTCTCTACACATCATTGGAAGTATGACTTTTCTCTTGTGGGGGCATCAACCTTAGGGGGATACAAAATAATATTCGTATTATGCATTTAATGAAACATTGAAAGCAGAAATCATTTCCAGTAGTTTATTAACAAATTTCAGAACAATAAGTAAATAAGTACCATTATTGTATTCTTCTTTATTGCAGTTTTAAAATATGAACAGCTGTATTTGGACAACTTGCCGAGTGCAGAGTCATATGAAAGAAGTTACATGCATCGCGATGTCATCACACATATTTTGGTCACAAAGTAAGTGTAAATGTTTGACAAAGAACTTATAAAGTAATAAGAGTTAATTAAATGAGTCGTATCTGACCTCATATTTCACGTTTTTCAATACAACTCAATTAATTTTTACTAATTAAAAACCTCATAATGTTACGATCTTGTATTTTCCATAATTAATTTATGAACTTATAAAGTTTTTTTAAGTTTAATTATTGATTAGGTATATTTTAGAATATTTTCTATGTTTTGAATATTATTATTTTCATTCATGAAAAATAACAAGTATATTCAAAGGACATATTTTTAATTTAATGAAAAGACTTGTCTGTTAAATTTTATATATTAAATTTGGGAATTTGTAATATTATGAGGTTCAATTCATAAGAATTAAATAAATCGTGATTATTTCTTACCTCATACTTCTATGTTCCTTTAAACACAGCATTGCAGTATCGGTGACTCCTTGTCACCATCGTCAGCTGTTTTCACAATTCAAACATTGTGAAAACAGCTGACGATGGTGACAAGGAGTTGCCGATACTGCAATGCTGTGTTTAAAGGAACATAGAAATATGAGGTAAGAAATAATCACGATTTATTTAATTCTCATTAATGAAAAGAACTACTTTTTCGCATACTTATTGCCTCTACATCATATGTCGGTGTCCATAACCAATGAAAAGCGAGCAGGTCACATGGTTTTGTTTTGATGAGGATCATTTTAAGAGTGGATAGCCTTTAATGTGATGATGGATTTTTAATGTGTGAAATTCCTGAGTATGACTTGTTTTGAATTGGAAGTAAAGCTGTGGATCATTTTTGTAGATTTATGGAATTTAAAAGAACTTCAAGCGTAACAAGGGAACTGCTTCAAGCCTCACAAGGGAACTGCCAAACATTGCATGCCAAAACCTACCTTGAAATTTCTCTGAGAGAAGCAATGTGATGAACCAAGGCCGTTTCCAAAAAAGTACCTTCCGGTTTCAACTGCAAGACATAGAAATCCAGCAAGATAACCCACTGTATGGAGCAGTTTGATATCCCTGCTTGAATAGAGCAGAGTGGAGTGAGGTGGATACAGTGCAGATGACAGGTAGTTAGGGTTATCCAAACTACCAAATCAGTAGTTGTATTACTTCCCTATAGTTTAAATGAGAGATTTGGTGCTGAATTTAATTAGGCCGGTATTCAAGAACCAAGCTCTCTATGCCTGCCATCTCCTTCTCCTGTAAGCTGAAGCTCTCATTCAATTGTTCCTGTAATTTTTTTTTAATAAATATCTTGTTAGCACAAGATGTTGAATGGAGCGAGCCAGTTAGAGTAGGTGCATGACCCACATAATTAACTACGGAGAGACAGGCTGAGAGTCGCTCTTCACGGAAAGTTTGGTTCTTGAATACTGGCCTTAGTGTCTTGGTGTTAACAGCAGCAGATATTTTTTTGGACACGGCTTTAGTATGTACAGCCCTACTTTGGAACAAATTTCAAGGTAGGTTTTGGGATGCAAAGGTTGACAGCTCCCTTGTGAGAAAAAAAAGTTCTGGCAGAATTTTTTGGCTCTTTAATACTTAGAAATGAATTGAGACCCTAATTTTTCTATGCTTTTTTAGGACTGATTTTATAATTACGGGAAGTTGTGATGGCCACATAAAATTCTGGAAGAAACTAGAAGAACAGATAGAATTTGTAAAACACTTTCGAAGTCATCTAGGACCAATACAGGATTTAGCAGCAAATTCAAATGGAACATACCTTTGCTCAATTTCCAATGATAAATCTTTGAAAGTGTTTGATGTCATTAATTTTGGTGAGTACCTTTTATATATGGCCCAAATGGTCCCCGAACATCATATGGCCTAAAATAAGTAAAGTAAAGTAAATCATCATTTATATTCACCTTAAATTAAGCTTCTCATCCTCATTACCCATCATCAGGGCAGCCGTAACCCGCCTTCTTCAGAAGTGGGTTACAATTACACTATTGCCAGGAGAGAACACCAGAAATGTTGAAATGACAACCTGGCATTGAAAATAAAAAAAATCTTCCAAGGTTTCTCTTTTAGTCTGGCTTATTGCTTTTGGTCTATCTGGTATAATATCAATGCTATCACCAGCATGCCTTGTGGAATCATTTAAGTGCATTAACCCCTCCACCATATCCAAAGTAAAGATACTGCACAACCATGAACCACTGGGTTTGATAATGCCAGTGAGGGTTTCTTCTTTTTTTTTTTCCCCCAGATAGGCCTAGAAATCTCTTTGGCTACCAGCCAGCTCCTGCTCCACACCCACATGTGTCATTTACGTAGGTGGACAATTATCCAGTTAGTATAGGGAATGACATGTCCCCCAGCCATCATAACTGGTTTTCTCAACCTGGAGCATCTACTCATTGTAGCTGCCCAAATTTCTTGTGATGCTGCCTTGGCTGAAATTCCATGAGAAATTGTATTCCTCTTTGGGAATTTGAACCAGTGGATGTCCTACGGACATTAAAGTTAGTTTAAGAATTAACCTATAATCATCCCTTCTCGGTCAAGGACTTATGTTACATCCTCGGTTTAGCAACCCCTTGGGACTATCACTTCCACTTTTTATGGATTGCTTCCACTTTTGTCTGTCTTGCACTATTCTAGTTCACAATTTTCCTAGATGATACTTTAAACATTTCACTCTATAGTTTTCTTTGCCTTCCTACTTTCCTTTTCCCTAGTCTGGGTTCCCACATAGTCACTGCATAAATTCACTACTTAGGTTCCATTCGGAGCACATGACCCTCTCCCCACCCACTTCCATTTCAACCACATTGCTGATGTTACATCTTTCAGTCCCATTATCTTGCAGATGTCTTCGTTCTTGAAGCAGTCTCTTTCCGTGATGTTTATTAGCTTCTGCTTCATTTTTCTCTGGCAAATTTCTAATATGGCTGTCCCTTTTTTTTTTGTTAACCCTTTAGGTGTCATGAGCCGATTAGATCGGCTCTGGTGCTCCTGTCCATTACCTGGCAGACAATATACCTGAAATACTTGCAAAGCCGATCACATCGGCAGGTGCAATTTCTTCTTCTTCTTCCTTCCAAGTATTAGGCCAAGGCCTGTTACAATCCTATAGAAAATTTTCCCTCCAGCGTTTCATAGGACGGCCCAGTGATCTTTGTCCTCTTGGTATATAATTATAAACAGCTTTGGGGATCCGATTTGAACTCATTCTTTCAAGATGGTGTTTCTAATTTAGTTGGTACTGTTTAATATATTCCAAAATTGGCGTAGTCTTCAATTCTTTTAAGATATCGGTGTTCCTTTTCCGATCCCATCTGGTGTAACCCGCTGTTCTGCGCATGAATCTCATTTCACAAGCCGTTATTCTGCTTTCATGTTGTCTTTTTAGTGTCCATGCTTCACTACCATAGGTCAACACTGATCTAGCCAAAATGTTATATAAACGTAATCTGGTGTTTTTTTGTACAAGGGATGGTTTCATAACTTGATTAATAATTCCCAAACTTTTATTATAACTAGTAATTTTTTCAGGGATATCTTTTTCATCCCAGATAGAGAGATAATATCCAAGATATTTAAATTGATTAGATCTCTCTAAAATTTTATTCTGGAGACAGATTTTACTTTGTATGGGGTCCTTCCCATGAAATGCAATTTAAATCTCTTAACACAAGAGATTTTACCAGTGGCATGCAGTATGTTAATAACCATGTCTGCGATCTGTATGTTAACATTGGTATTATGCAGATGTCCATGACTTTTTTACTTTTTTTTTAATTTTTAGGCTGACTTTTTCTAGTAGTATAAACATTAGAGCACAGAATTTAAAGTTAGTTAGTAAAAATTAAATACTCACTTTACTGACCTCCATAGTTCAACGGATTTAGAAGACCCTAGACTTATCAGCCAGCTGTTGGCCTCACATTCACATGTGCCAGTTACAGAACTGCTAGCCTGTTAGCGTGTTGTATATACCCCAACATTTATCAGGATTCATTACTTATTGTAGCTACCAATTCGATACTGTGCTGGTTAGATGCTGGTTCTCTACGAGCTGAATGAAATTGCATGAGAAAATTTCTTCTCCTAGTGGACTCAAACCAATAAATGCCCCGTAGCTCTTTGCCATGGCATGATTCCTTACACTACTCAGCTACAGCAGGAATTTTTACAGCTTGTTAGCTAACATTAAATCTTGCAATCTAAAGCAGGACATACAGAAATATAAGAGGAACAATAATTTTTATAGGAGAAAATGATGACACTATTTTAGATCATATTAAAACTCAGCAATTAAGATTGTACGGACATGTCTAGCAAATGGAAGAGAAATGACTACCAATATGTGTTTTGGAATGGAAACCTGAGGGAAGATGAGGCAGAGGAAGACCTAAACTTCCTGGAGTCAGAGAATATATTTATACATGAAGGATAAACATCTACAACCAGGAGATTGGACGGACCGACAAAATCGGCATTGGGAATCGGACAATGTCAAAGACATTAAACAACCAATATATATATATATAATTATCATAACCTTACCCTAAACTTTTTTTTTCTAATGCCACCAGGTTGTCTTTTATGACATTTCTGATTATTTCCCCAGGCATTGGCGGAATTGTAATTCATTTCTTAGGTTGGGGCACCTGGAAGGCGGAGTTATTTACCCCGATGATATGATGAATGATATATGATAATGAAGTGCCAGGAGAGTTTTTAAACTAAACTTAATCTAAATTCCAGAACATAGGCAACCACAGGTATAATTCCCTTTAAGGAAAAATTCTGATCTTGTTATTTAATAATTGATTTTCCATCTGTGGTTATTTAACAAAAATGTTTGTTTTGGGCTCATCCATTGAATTTTGGGAAATGAATTTTGTTATACTCTATCTGCTGATGAAGATATTGTGGCAATAATAAATCTCAAAACTCATTTAATACCAAAATCTTGATGTTTCATTTCTGAGGAATTTGGTTTAATGAGATTTGTTTTACTGTTTCAGATATGATTAACATGATGAGATTAGAGTATGTACCACTTTGTTGTGAATGGATACACTGTCCAGGAGATGCAATAGCAGCATTAGCAGTGTAAGTCTATACTTAATTTTCTTTTAAAATTTAATCTGTAAAAATAGAGTAAAACATATTTAATTAATGTTGGGAAGTAAACATTATGAGGTATAATCATTAAAATTCATCGGAGAACATATTGTTTAAACAACTCACCTCATAGGATTCATGCTTCCATGAAATCGCGATTTCAAACATAATCATGTTCATCGTCAGCCATAACTCCGACTGATGAAATTCTTCGGCCATCAACTATTCTATTGTCGCCATCTTCAGTGCTGCCATCTATGGTTGAATTTATGAACTTCGAAATCAATGTAATTTCGTTAGGGATATCAAAATTCATTGATCTATTTTTGTTTTTCTGAATGTATATTTTTTCCCAAACTGTCAATTCCAAAGGTTTCTCTACTTGTTTTAAAAGTTTAGCTTCTCTTCAACTTTTAAAACAAGTAGAGAAACCTTTGGAATTGACAGTTTGGGAAAAAATATACATTCAGAAAAACAAAAATAGATCAATGAATTTTGATATCCCTAACGAAATTACATTGATTTCGAAGTTCATAAATTCAACCATAGATGGCAGCACTGAAGATGGCGACAATAGAATAGTTGACGGCCGAAGAATTTCATCAGTCGGAGTTATGGCTGACGATGAACATGATTATGTTTGAAATCGCGATTTCATGGAAGCATGAATCCTATGAGGTGAGTTGTTTAAACAATATGTTCTCCGATGAAGAGTAAAACATGCTGTTCTGTATTCAAAGTAAGATTGCTCTTCTTTACTTAAACAAGTATGTATTACTACACATGTGTTCACTAACTTGTTATATTGCAGTTTTCTTGCCTATCTATTTTCCACATTTATTCACCTCTTTTGATGATATGGTATAATCTATATTATATAAAAATGAATGTATGTCTGAGTCCTTTATGCGCTACCTTACTGTTCATCCTATTGTGATGGGCTTTTTGCAAAATTTTCTGGAGTTTCCTGGGGGGAAAGTTTTAGGCTATAAGAGAGTTGTAATACTCAACCCCTTCACTGTTAAAAATCGTCCTTTATAGAGAGAAACGTGTTTTTCTGAACTTTTTGGATGCTTAAATGGCTTACGCTGCCTAAACCATAACATATACACCAAATTAATTTACACAGAATTGAATATCTAAAAAAATTTACAAAAAAGTCTGTGACAACATACCATCATCATCCTAACGTGCGACAACTTCAAAGTGAAAGTTTTGGCCTTCTCAACAATCCTCCACCATGCCAATCTGTTTCTTACCATATTCAAATTAGTCACTTTCATTTTTTTAGATCATTCATTGTATCATCCTCCCATCTGATCTTCGGTCTTCCAACAGCTCTGCCTCCTATAGGTTTCCATTTATAGAGTTTCTTGACCAGTCTCTGATCATCCATTCTTGTCAAATGTCCATCATCATCATCATCCTGCCAGGTATTAGTCCTAGAAGAACTGTTATGGCCTGAGAAAGCGGTTTTCGTGCCATCTTTTCATAGGTCGACCAAGTAACCGTTTCCCATTTGGACAGTAGTTCATTATTGCCTTGGGGATTCTGGATCTAGTCAAATGTCCAAGCCAACCAATTCTAATAGATCTTATGTGGTTTACTATATTCTGATTTTTGATTAATTTGTTTAGTTCATTATTTGTTTTGATTCTCCAACAGTTACCGCGACAGCATTTGTCTATCTTTTAAGGATAATTCTCAATAACCATTTTTGTCTTTCACATCAGGATTATCAAAAAGATTGGGATGACTAGATTCCCAGGCAAGCGTACCAGCGCACAGCAGGTATTCTTTTACGGATAACTCTCAATAACCATTTTTGTCTTTCAGCTCATTTATGCCAAGAAGTCGGGATAAGTAGATTCCTGGACAACGCCAGGTAATCAGCATGGGGTATCTAAAAATAATTATGATATAAATTTATAATTTTTCTTTTTATTTATTCAAACTAAACATAAAAACACATTTAATTTATTTATATAGCTACGCACACTGAGTATTAGCTAGTTCAATATAAATGAGTAATTCCTAAGAATCTCAATGCCTAATGAAGACATAGTAAATATATTAAAATATAATCAAAATTAAAGTGGGAAGTAACACTAAGAGATATTTTCAATTTATAAGTGAGTTTGAGAAAAATGTTTATACCTCATCTAAACAAGTTTGTGTTTTCATGATACCAGTTTCAAAGGTCATTTTACCTTAATCTTCAAACTCCAACTGTTGAAATTTTGCCATTAATGATAGTTAATGTTAACCAGGGTGAAGTAACGTGTTGGGAATGTTAAAAATCTGCATACCAGCATAGAAAAACCTGCAAAGCTGCTCATGCTTATTTTTTAAATGTTTGGTCATAAAAACTTAAAGAATACTAGTTTGGAAAAAATCTAGATTTAAAAAATGGAAAAAAAAAATTTTTTTAATTTCTGGGGATTGTGATATGATTTGGAGATTTTTTTGGTATAGGCCTACCAACATTTGGAGGAAGAAATGGTGAATCACCATGACAGAACAACAGTTGACAAAATACTGACAATGGAGAATTAATTACTCCAAAAACTGGTCTAAATAAAAGATGAGGTGAGGTGATTTTTATTAATACCTCATAGTGTTACTTCCTACAAAGTTTGAACTTTATAATTTATTTAATACTCAGGATTCATGGTTGAAAGTCATTTCTTTAATTATTATGAGTTAAGGATTTAGACTCACGCCATATTTTTTTTATTTTTCTTGCAGACTAGTTTCTTCACACTTGTGTGACATTGTCAATGCTTCTTAACTGTCAGCGTTACACAAGTATGAAGAAACTAGTCTGCAAGAAAAACAAAATATATGAGGCGAGCGTAAACCTTTAACTCATAATATTTAGAAGAAACCTCATAGTATCTAATTTAAGAAAGAAAAATTAATGCTTGAACCGGGATTTAAATCCTGGACCTCTCGTTCTCCTTATGAATGTGCTGTCCATTACACCATTCAAACGACAATACAAGTGTTAACATTTCTTTCAACTTTTACAATTCTCATTCGTCCGAAGGCAGTAGCTGTCGCTATCATCATGTCAACTGAAATAAAAACATGGAAACCTCGTAGTGTTACTTCCTTCAAATATTAATTAAAGCCATTTCTCTTGTTACTCCCCAATATAGTTCACATTATGTTGAACTAAGTAAGTGTTTATAAATATGACATTAATTTATAGTTAAAATTTGTTATTGATGGATTATTTGTTTGTTTCCGCAGATCGGACGCAGACACAAACAGAATTTATGTTTACGATGGACAAGGAACTAACACTCCTCTCCATGTTTTTGAGAAACTCCATACTAAGCCTGTTGTTATAATCAAGGTATTTTTTTAATTCTTCTACTTCAGACATTAGCCATTTCTGCCTGTTCCAGCCCCAAAAATATTATATGTTTTTATCCATCCTTGTCAGTAGTTGTCCTTGATTCCTTCATCTTTTGACTTTGTATAGTAGTACATGTTTTTTTGTATTTTCTATTGGTTGCTAGTTTAAATTGTCTGTCCATTTTGTCCTATATTCAATTATTTTTCATTTAAATTAAATATATATATTAAATTTGGGAATTTTTAACATTATGAGGTTCAAATTCATAAGAATTAAATTAATCGTGATTATTTCATACCTCATACTTCTATATTTCTTTAAATACTGCTGTGCTGTATTTAAAGAAATATAGAAGTATGAGGTATGAAATAATCACGATTAATTTAATTCTTATAAATTAAATATATTTAGTTCTTTTAAACTTAGGAGGAAGTAACACTATGGGTTGTTAATAATTTCATATTAAAAATAATCACCTCACATCACATCATACATTGTCTTCTTTTTTAGATCAATTTTGCAATTATATTTGAAGAGAAAAATATACGCTTAGACTGGGATTTGAACTCAGGATCTTTTGCTTTCTATGTGAATGCTCTACCAACTGAGCTACCTGAGCACACCTATGTAAATGCAAATTTTTCTCTTATACACTGTTAATTCCCGAGTGCCAAATGCTACAAACCATTGCTCAATCATGCAAATGGCGGCTTCTTTATTAATTGAGATGTATTAATTGAATAAAAAGAACACTGAAAGAGGCCGTACTGACTTTATAATGTAATATATTTTCCCAATAAAGGTCTACTTAATAAAGAAGCCACCATTTATATGATCAAGCAACGGTTCGTAGCATTTGGCACATTGGAATTAACAGTGTATAAGATAAAAATTTGCATTTATATTGGAATGCTCAGGTAGCTCAGTCGGTAGAGCATTTGCATAAAAGTGAAAGGTTCTGGGTTCAAATCCCAGTCTGAGTGTATATTTTTCTCTTCAAATATAGTTGATCCTTCATTGAGATGTATTAAATTAATAATAAAAACAATTTTGGAATTTTTATTCCAACTGAAGATGGAATAATTATTCCGAAACCAGTCTATAAAGAAGACGATATATGAAGTGAGGTGTTTATTTTAATATTAAAATATTTAGTTGTTGCCTTATTTCATCATTTCTTTTCTTATCCTTTAATTTATAACCTACCACGGCTCTCAGAAATTTCATTTCAGCAGCTTGAATTTGTAGGCAGTCTTTTTTAGTTAACATCCAAGTTTCAATTCTGTACAACACTGCAGGCACTGCCATTACTTTTAAAATTTACCAGAGTGTCTAGACGAGTTTTTCTTTTTAAAGTTCTTAAAATTGTGCCACACACATTCTGTAAAATTTTTCTTTCTAATTCAAAATTAGGGTTTTTTAATTCTTTATTTATTATTATTGTTGCACTAACGGATCTAAATACAGTAAAAGCTCCTTATTCGCAGGTTAAAAAATTGCGACACAGTTTCTGTATTTGCAGCTAAAAATTTCTTTATTTGTGGATCCAGTCGGTATATTAGGAGGATTAGTGTCGATGTTCTTATTATTAATTTCATACATCTCAATGATGGATAAATCATATTTGAAGAGAAAAATTATACGCTCAGACCGGGACTTGAACCGGGACCCTTGGTTTTCTAGTCCAAGTGCTCTACCATTTGAGCTACCTGAGCTAGTACCGATCTAAATGCAAATTTTTCTCTATATATGTTGTAATTCCCGCCCACCAAATGCTTTGAAGCCTTTGCTTCTATCTTTGCAAATGGCGGCTCCTATATTAAGAAGACATATTTGGGAATTATACATTACATTATAAATGCCACTACGGCTTTTTTCGATGTTCTTATTATTAATTTCATACATCTCAACTCTTCAAATATGATTTATCCATCATTGAGATGTATGAAATTAATAATAAGAACATCGAAAAAAGCCGTACTGGCATTTATAATGTAATGTATAATTCCCAAATATGTCTTCTTAATATAGGAGCCGCCATTTGCAAAGATATAAGCAAAGGCTTCAAAGTATTTGGTAGACGGGAATTACAACGTATATAGAGAAAAATTTGCATTTAGATCGGTACTTGCTCAGGTAGCTCAAATGGTAGAGCACTTGGACTAGAAAACCAAGGGTCCTGGGTTCAAGTCCCGGTCTGAGCGTATAATTTTTCTCTTCAAATAGGATGCAGTTTTATTTTTTTACTGCAGGCAGGTGCCAAGGCGGCTTTTACAAATAGTGAATCAATGATTTGTCCCGCGCCGTAGCCGAGCGGTTAAGGTAGGAAGCCTTGGCGCAGAGCTACGGGACTTGCGCTGGTTCGAGTCTCCATGGGGGAAGAAATTTTCTCATGGTATTTTGGCCAGTATGGGACCGGTGCCCACCCAGCATCATGAGGCAATTGGGTAGCTACAATAAGTAGCGGCTCCAGGTTGAGGAACCAGCTATAACGGCTGGGGGACTCGACATGCTAACCACATGTCACCCTACACTGGCTGTTGATCATCTACCTCTGTGATTGACACATGTGGATGTGAAGGGCCAGCAGCCGGCTGGTAAAAGGGCAACCGCTGAAAAAGTGGAAAGACCCTCAATCGGAATCGGATTCAATGATTCAAACCAAATGGACAAATAAATATAAAAACAAAACAACCCTTATTGCCACTAATCCTAAAGTTCATTGTTAAAAGCTGTTGTCATATTTCATGTGCTGATATGTATTATTGTTTCAACTTGTCATTCATTGCAATAATTTTGATTGAATAACATGTCTCTTGTGCTCTGTTCCCATTTTATAATGTCGAGTAAAAGGAAATAAAAATTAGTACTGAAGAGAAAAAAATTAGTGTTGCCGCTTAAAGTAAAAAAGTAAATGCTTGACCGTTTATATGCGTTGGTGAGTCGTTTGCATCTATTTCACACTCTTTCAGTATTAATGAATCAAGAAATCCGAAGACAAAATAAGGAATTGTATTGCAAATTTACAGCTGAATATCAATCTTAAAGCAGCAAAACAGGAAAAAATTACTAAGTTCTTTAAGTTTTTACCTAAACCTACAATAATAATTAATAGAAATTGTTCAAAATCTCTCATTAATTTGATTTTATTTTGATAATTTATATTTTATTGTTATTTTGGAACGTATCTCTTATATACCCATACAAATTACCATTCCATAAATGTAGTTTCCATATTCGTGGCATTTTTGCAGAACTTATCCCCTGTGAATAAGGAGCTTTATTGGTTACCAAATAAGTTTTAATTTTTTTTTCTTTAAGATTGAAAATAATCTATTTCTTCATTCGTTTCCTTAGAATACTTTTTTTATTCATAAGAGTTTTCCTCTTGTTTGATTCATGACTAGAACATAGCAACGAAATTGAATTGTCCAAAGAGATGAAAACTTGCACAATATTTTAAAAGACTATTTAGTGAATGAAATTTTTAATGAATCATTTTAGTAAAATGGAATATCTATTTTGTAAAATATTACTTAATTGAATTTACTATGTATCATATTTTGGTAATGGCCTTCGTCTCTGTAACTTATGAATCAAGAACTTGTGTGCAGGACTCATTTGGCTCCTGCTGCTGCAATCACATTTAAGGAATTTCTTCCGAAGAGAAAAGACAGATTTTATGCTCTGTATGAACATAAATGTCCTGCACTGTAGCCGAGTGGTTGAGGCAAGAAGTCTTGGCGCAGAGCTATGGGACTTGTGCAGGTTCGGGTCCCCATGGGGGAAGAAATTTTCTCATGGGATTTCAGCCAGTATGGAGTTGGTGCCCACCTAGCATTGTGAGGCATTTGGGTAGCTACAACAAGTAGTGACTCCTGGTTGAGAAAACCAGCTAAAACTCCTGGGAGACCCAACATGTTGACCACATATCACCCCTACACTGACTAGAGATTGTCTACCTCTGTGATTAACATATGTGGATGTGAGACCAGCAGCCAGCTGGTAGGCCAAGGGCCTTCTAGGCCTGTCGTGCTTGGAGTTTTTATGAACATAAACTATTTTCGATGTTTATAATTCTTTTTTAGCTAGTAAAGTTTATAGTTTTTATGTATTTATTTTAAAGTTAACTGTTTTTGCTGCAAGTACATGATTATTTCCATTAATTGAAATAAGTGGTTTTGTTGGCCTTAAATCTGCCAATTTAAAAATAATATATATATTTTTACTTCATCATCATTTATGCTTGGATGGGAAGGAAACCTGAATTAACTCAGTGGTAGAACATCAGTACATAAAGCTGAAGGTTCGAGGTTTGATTCCCAGTTCAAGAACGTTTTCTTTTTACTATTTATCATCATCATTATTTCTATTATTATTATTATTATTATTATTATTCAGGAACTATTTAATATTTAGTTTTATAGATGACTATTTTCTTCATTGGGGGCACGCCATGGTGTAGTGGTTAAAACACTACGCTACAAGCCAGAAGGTTGAGTGTTCGAGTCCTGGTGGGGGTCAGGATTTTTAAACTGACCCAAATCTTCTAGCGGCACTATGACCCTGGGGTAGACTCAGTCTAACAGAAATGAGTACCAGATGTTTGTTCTGGGGGGTAAATGTGGTCGTCATGCAGGACTCACATCAAGTGCCAATTGTCCAGGAAAAAAAAGTGGGAACCTTAACCTCCTACTACCCCAAGGGCCTCCTGAGGCCTGTAGTGTGATCACTTTACCTTTTACCTTTTATTTTCTTGATTGATTGAGCATGTTTGGGTGAAATTCCGTATCAGTATATGTTTTATTTAAATTTCTTTCTTTCTTTCATTATTCAATGCTCCAGGTTTGTCTTCTTAACTAAGAAGCCGCCATTTGCAAAGATAGAAGCTATGGTTTCAAGCATTTGGCGCGAGGGAATTACAACGTATATAAGAGAAAAATTTGCGTCTAGATCGCATCTTGCCTCGGTAGCTCAGTTGGTAGAGCACTTGGCCCGGAAAGCCAAGGTTCCCGGGTTCGAGTCTCGGTCTAGGCAAAAATTTTTCTCTTCAAATATCATTTCAACATTTCTGATGTTTTCTCTTGGCATTGGCTTAATTGTAACTTCTGAAGTCGGGGTGCCTAGAAGACAGGAATTACATTACCCTGATGATATGATGGGTGATAAATGATAATGAAGCACCAGGAGAGTTCTTAACCTAAACTTAACCTAAATTCCAGACCATGAGCAACCACAGGAATGATTCACTTTAAAGAAAAATTCCTACGGTTTGACCAGGAATCAAACCTAGGACGTCATGTACAGTAGTCAGAAATGCTGACCACTAGCCCATGAGGCTGGTCTTTTTTTTAAATATTGTACTTACTTACTTACTTACTTACTCACTGGCACTATCGAACCCGTAGGTTCATGGCCGCACGGACATACGCTCTCCATACATCCCTATCCTGAGCTAATGCTTTCCAATCATTCCCTGTATAATCTACTTCCCTCAAATCATAGTTAATGTTATTTTCCCACCTCATTCTTGGTCTACCAACTGGGCGTCTTCCCTCTGGCTTTCCTACAAGAAGCTTCCATGCAAGTCTTTCATTCCCCATACGGGCAACATGTCCTGCCCATCGCAGTCTACGAGACTTAACTGTTCTTATTATATCTGGCTTCCTATAATGACCATGTAGTTCATTGTTATTTAGTCTTCTCCATTCACCTGTCTCTTCATCTCTCTTTGGTCCAAAAATTTTCCTAAGTACTTTATTCTCAAATACTTTTAATCTCCTTTCCTCCCTTAAAGTAAGAGTCCATGTTTCGCATCCATATAATATAACTAGTAGAATAATAGTTTTATATATTTTCAGTTTAACGTTTTTTGAAAGGAGTTGGGACATCAAGAGTCTCTGCAATGCATAATAGCACGCATTTCCAGAATTGAGCCTATGTTTAATTTCCTTGTGCATCTCATTCCTTTTTGTGATTATTGTTCCTAGGTATTTGAATTCAGCCACTTCCTCAAAATTTCCCTCCTTTGTCATTAGCTGTCCAGTTCCATTATATAATAAATTTCTACGTGTGACCATATATTTAGTTTTATTGATATTTACTTCCAATCCTAATTTCTTAGTTTTACTCAACAGTGTGTGCATATTGTCCTTTTTAAATATTGTATCATTTATATATTATATTATTTTTAGTCTGGACATCTTACCTCAATATTATATATATAAAATAATATAATTAAAATATTGTTTATTTTTTATTATTTCACTCACCTCATACTTCATAATTTGTAGCAGACCCAGGGTTTCTTCACGTAATTCGTGACATTGCCAATGCTGCGTCACGTTCACAACTGACGTCCAACGGCCTTCTATCCTGCAGACTGACCTCCGCGCCATCTGGTGGCCGACCAAAAGAATTTCCAAATCAGGCCTCTTTCTTTATAACCGGGTATTTCAAAATTCATAGTTGTATTTTCATTCTTGCATATGTAAATTTTTTCCCAAATTGTGAGTTCCTTCGGTTTTTCCAATTGTTTAAGTAATTTTGTTTTGGTTTCTATTCTATGTTTTTCTGACCAGGCATGTGCAGCTATTGCAGATTTTTCGGTTTCTCCATTTTTAACATTTCTGAGGTGTTCTTTTAATCTTGTATTTAGATTCCTTTTTGTTTTTCCTATGTATATCTTTTCACAATCTTTACAATTAATTTGATAAATTCCCGATTTTTTGCAGTCTTCAATTTTTTCATTCGACAATTATATAAAAGCTACTGGATTTAACCATTTTTCACACAAACAGGCAGTATTTAATAGTTTAACACACAGACTTGTGAATGTCCCCATGAGCAAAGAAAATTACAATAAAGAGAAAGAACACATCATACAAATTGCTAAGGATAATGGTTTTCACAAGAAAATGATACACAAGAAAATAAATAAATTCAAAGAACAAAAAGTCATCAATGAAAGTACTCTTCAGACAGATAAAAATATAGGCAAAAAATTCAAGAAGTTCACATACCATCCTTTCGTATTTGACAAGTTTCAAAAAATTTTCAACAAATTCAACATTAAATTAGCACCGAAAAGCTTAGGTAATTTAATAAAAACCAACAAAAATGAAAAAATTGAAGACTGCAAAAAATCGGGAATTTATCAAATTAATTGTAAAGATTGTGAAAAGATATACATAGGAAAAACAAAAAGGAATCTAAATACAAGATTAAAAGAACACCTCAGAAATGTTAAAAATGGAGAAACCGAAAAATCTGCAATAGCTGCACATGCCTGGTCAGAAAAACATAGAATAGAAACCAAACAAAATTACTTAAACAATTGGAAAAACCGAAGGAACTCACAATTTGGGAAAAAATTTACATATGCAAGAATGAAAATACAACTATGAATTTTGAAATACCCGGTTATAAAGAAAGAGGCCTGATTTGGAAATTCTTCGGTCGGCCACCAGATGGCGCGGAGGTCAGTCTGCAGGATAGAAGGCCGTTGGACGTCAGTTGTGAACGTGACGCAGCATTGACAATGTCACGAATTACGTGAAGAAACCCTGGGTCTGCTATAAATTATGAAGTATGAGGTGAGTGAAATAATAAAAAATAAACAATATTAAAGAACCTCATAGTGTTATTTCCTATCTACATAACTTAATAATTAAAATAACCTCAAAATAAATACTTCCTAAAATTAAATATTGTATGATTTAATATCCTTTTAATTGAATACTGTATGATTTAATTATTTTCAGTACAATCCAGTTTTTGAAGTGGCCCTCTCTGTGGATAGCGTTGGAATTCTGGAATATTGGACAGGACCAAAAACAGAATATAAATTTCCCAGATGTGTGTCATTTGAATCTAAACTGGACACTGATCTCTTTGAGTTCACAAAATGTAAAACATTTCCTAGTGGGTTGAGTTTCTCACCAGATGGAACAAAATTTGCAACACTTTCAGGCGACAGAAAGGTAATCGTTTGAATTTTTTTTATTATAAAATTCTTTATATGGATGGGTTAAAGTTACATTTTGTTCTTTTCCAGAAATCAACATAACTCATTATCATAAGTAACGCCACAAGTGATTTCCAATTTATCTAGAGGATTTAGAAATCAAGAGTGGCATTTGTTAGGACTATTTAACGAATAAAATTAAGCTGTTTACTCACAAATCATTATTTTAAAATATTTATTATTTAATGTTAATGGCAATGTTTGAAAACAAATGAGAAATGTTTGGTTATGTTTCATTTGTTCATCCACGGCAACTTGATATTATTATTCATTGCCAAATAGGATTGCAATATTGTAAAAATGCACCCTAATGGAGAAGAAATGAAACACATCAAACTGTATATTATAACCAACATTATACGTTGTTAATTAATTTTTTTTAGAAAAAATTCAGTAAAATCATTATTTAAAAACACAATTATTGAACACACAATTATCAAATGTGTAGTTTGAAGGAATCTGTTCATTATTTGCTATATTCAACAAATTTGTTGGAGAGTCAGTCACTGCAAAATAATTCAGTCACTGCAAAATAATTCTTTGACCTGTTCAGAATATTAAAAAGGAGGAGCTTTCTTTATTTTGGTAATCAAAATTCGATAATTATCGAGGTGAAACACGACTGTGATTGGTTGTAAAACAAAATTCATTGAAACGTGATTGGTCATTGACTCCCATTTGGAGCATGAGCTAAATAGTCATCAAAAACATGGTTTAGGCCTATTGGCCTGTTCCAGCCTCAAAGTATTGAATTGATCTATCCATCACTTCAATGGGCATCTTCTTAATTTATTTGTAGGTTTGTAATGTAGAACCTTTCTGGTGAGTCTATTCTTAAAATATGTTCTCATTATGAGTTCTGGTATTGTGCTATTTTCTTGTTAAGATTAAGTATGTTCAATTCTTTTCTGATAAAATAAAATAATTTTTTTTTATTAAGGTAAAATTTTACCACTCACCTCATACTTTTCTTCTTTTTTTAATTTAAACTAGTTTTGGAACTTTACACTTCAGTTCCATCTTTAGTATTTTCGTGACCATTGTTCTGTCGTCTTGAAGAGCCGTCTCTTGCTCCCTCTGTTGGTAGACTGAAAAACTTCAAAATAACGAAAAGGAGAAATTATTGAACTTTGAAATTCCCGGGGAGAATGACCTAATTTCGAGGTTTTTCAGTCTACCAACAGACGGAGCGATAGGCATCTCTTGAAGGCAACAGAACAACGATCACAAAAATACCGAAGATGGAATGGAAGTGTAAAGTTCCAAAACTAGTTTAAATTTAAAAAAGAAAAATGTGAGGTGAGTGATAAAATTTTATCTAAATGAAATATACATCATAGCGTGAATTCCTAAAATAAGTAAAGTAATTAAATATTAAAATTAAGTAAACAAGACGATTCTGGAGTAATCTTACCTCATAACTTACATGTTCTATTTGAACATGTTTCAATATGCCATGCATACCATCATCAGCTTTTCCAGACTGTTGAATTTTATGTCGTCAGCCCTGGATTTCCCTGGAGTGGGAGCTGACATCCAGAGCCAACAACATAAACTACAAGAGTCTGGAAAAGCTGATGATGGCATGCATTGGATATTGAAACATGTTCAAATAGAACACAATTTATGAGATAAGATGACTCTGGAATCACCCTATTTATTAAGAAGAACCTCATAATGTTATATCTTCTTTCTCCACTCTTCTCTATCTTCCCATTCCAATTCCTCCAGACCTATCTCCCTCATACCTCTTCTGATATCATCCATCCATTACATCTAGGTCACCTCTCTTTCCTTTCCCAGGTGGAATCCATTCCAAAGCCTATTTGCGTAATCTTTTCTCTGGCATCCTACGTATATGACCGTACCATTCTAATAGTCTGTATCTCACAAAATCTAATATTGAATTTTGGACTTTCATTTGTTGTCTGATGATTGTATTTCTGATTTTTTCCAATTTAAAATGTGTGGTTGAGCATCTAAAACAATCCATTTCAGTAAACATGAGTTTTAAACTCAAATTTTTATTCAACTGCCAAGTTTCTGCACCGTATGTTAGCGTGCTTCTAATTATGGAGTTAAATAATATGATAGCATTATTATTATTATTGTGTACTTACATTTTTTTTATATGTTATTACTTATTAGGTTCGAGTATTCAAGTTTCTTACAGGAAAATTAAGTAGAATATTTGATGAGTCGTTGCAGAGATTCTCCGAGTTGCAACAAGTGAGACAACAGCTTCCTAATATGGAATTTGGGAGAAGGTGAGTAACAGGATTCAATATTCTTTTAATACAATTTTAGGATTTCCAGTAATCATTGCTTTTACTAGATCATACGTAATTACTACATTGAATTGCAGATTTCAGCTGGAATAAAAAGGAATTTGCATGAAGCGTAATTTTCAATACCAAACTTCAGCTTCATGTGCTGATATTCTAGACCACTATTAACAAAAAGAAGAAATTAGGAATTTATCATAAGTAATGCCATGAGTGATTTCCAAATTATCGATAAATTCATGACTCACGAAGTGAGGAGTGAATTTATCTAGAGAATTTGGAAATCAAGAGTGGCATTTGTTAGGACTATTTAACAAATAAAATTAAGCTGTTTACTCACAAATCGTTGTTTAACTATAGTTATTTTAAAATATTTACATATTTAATGTAAATGGCGATGTTTGAAAACAAATCAGAAATGTGAGGTTATGTTCATTCACTGCTGCTTGATCATATTATTTATAGCCAAATAATACCGCAATATTGTAAGAGTGCACCCAAGTGGAGAACTAATGAAACACATCAAACTATACATCATAATCAACATTACGGGTTATTCATTTATTTTTTTAGTAAACAACTCAGTAAAATCAAGGAATCTTTTCATTATTTGCTATATTCAATGTATTTGTTGGGGAAAAATAATGCTTTGACCTGTTCAGAACATTAAAAAGGAGGAGCTTTCTTTATCACAAAAGCAGGAGCTGATAAAGAGAAATCGATAAAGAGCGAGGTGAAACACGACTGTCATTGGTTGTAAAACAACATTCATTGAAACATGATTGATCATTGACTAGCATTTGTGGCATGAGTTAAATAGTCAGATTAAAGTGGGAATTTAAAACTTACATAGGAAAAACAAAAATAATATTATTTAATGTTTTATTTTAGAAAGAAAAATCAAACTGGGAGTTGAACCCTGGATCTCTGACTCTGTATGTCAGTGCAATAACCATTACACCATTCGAACTTCCGATAGGAATGTCAAATTTTTTTTTTACTTACAATTCTTTTTTCATCCAAAGGTGATACTCTTCACTATCAACAATGCCATCTAATGACTTCTATTCAAAGTATTTTTATTGAAAATTTAAACATTACTTTTAAGTGGTAAAGCTTCATATTTTGATGTTATATTTTAAATTAACACTTTCCAAAATTGGGTTCAATGGATAAAAAGAAGATTGTGAGATGAGGTAATAAAATATTAAAGCCAACTTCTGGTGTCACATCCACATGTGTTAATCACAGAGGTAGACAATCATCCAGCCAGTGTAGAGGAGACATGTGGTCACCATGTTGGGTCCTCCAGCCGTTATAGCTGGTTTTCTCAACCCAGAGCCGCTACTTATTGTACCTACCCAAATTCCTCACGATGCTGGGTGGGCACCGATCCCTTACTGGCCGAAATTCCATGGGAAAATTTCTTCCCCCATGGGGACCCAAACCAGCGCAAGTCCTGTAGCTCTGCATCAAGGCATTTTGTCTTAACCACTCGGCTACAGCACAGGACAATAAAATTGTACTTTAAAAAAATTTTAAACTGTGTTTATGTATGTGAACCACTATAAACTAGTTTTTTTTTTCAGAATGGCTGCAGAGCGGGACCTTGAAAAGTCAGAAGCAATTAATTTAGCAAATATTACCTTTGATGAGAGTGGCTACTTCATATTGTATGCTACTATGTTGGGAGTGAAAGTTGTAAATCTTTACACAAATAGGGTGTGTGAAGATCATTGGAAAGCCAGAAAATCTCAGACCTCTTAAATTAGCACTATTTCAGGTATGCATTTTGCAATATTTTATAACAAAAAAAAGTGTTTTTCTATAATGAAGTTTATTGTATTACTAAGTAAATTTCCACTTTACAAATAATTGGTCTGATATAAGACCTTTTTAAGAGATCAAATGTACAAAATTCCATTGTAGAAGCATTAAGTGACTTGAAAGGGATTTTGCTAACTGGCACAGCTTGTATTTCCTTCAAGAAATTGTGAGTGGATGAAGAGGTATGATTGGAAGCCTTGACCTGATAACCCATACATATTTTCAATCTAACTAATAACTCACTGGCGCTATCGAACCTGTAGGTTCATGGCCATACGGACATAAGCTCTCCATATATCCCTATCCTGAGCTAATGTTTTCCAATCATTCCCTGTATAATCTACTTCCCTCAAATCATTGATGTTCTCTCACCTCATTCTTGGTCTATCAACTGGGCATTTTCACTCTGGTTTTCCTACAAGAAGCTTCCATGCACCTCTTTCAACCCCCATACGTGCCATATGTCCTGCCCTTCGCAGTCTACGAGACTTAACTGTTCTTATTATATCTGGTTTCCTATATATATCATGTAGCTCATTATTATGTAGTTTTCTCCATTCACCTGTCTGTTCATCTCTTTTGGCCCAAACATTTTCCTAAGTACTTTATTCTCAAATACTCATAATCTTCTTTCGTGCCTTAGAGTAAGAGTCTATGTTTCGCATACATATAATATAACTGGGAGAATAATTGTTTTATATATTTTCAGTTTAACATTTTTTGAAAGAAGTTGGAATGACAAGAGTCCCTGTAATGCATAATAGCATTGTTGATATAACAGATACAATAAAAATTTATACATAAAATTAAAAAATAAATACCTGTCTTACCATTTTACTCAGCCCCCAGTAAGTAGGCCAAGAGTGAGGTAGGAGGATAACATTAACTGTGATTTTAGGGAGATAAATTATACAGGGAATGATTGGAAAACATCAGCTCAGGATAGGGATGTATGGAGAACTATGGTGCTACTAGTTTTTCATTTTCTAGGCCCTGTTGTATTTAAATATTTGCTTACAGGGACGTGCAAGAAGATCAAAAGCAGCAGTTACTGTTGAAATGGAAGCCTCAGAAAATCCAACTTTAGATTCTGTTCGTTCAGACCCTACATTGTTTTGTACAGCTTTCAAGAAGAATAGATTTTATATGTTCACAAGGTTGGTATCACTAAAAAAAATTCAATTGCTTGTACTAGGCTATTAATAATAATTAACTACTTTATTTTATTTAATTCTATATTATTTCTTGAAAATAAACAAGTTTGATCGGCCATCATCTTACCTCATATTTGGTTGTTTCTTGTAAGACATGTTTCAAAGCACCTTTTCTCCTTCTTCTATTGGTACAGACTTATGATCTATAAGTTGTCTGTCTACTAAATATATTCAAACTATTACAATACAGAGATGAATGGATGGACCACATCAATAGAATGGATAACAATAGAATTCCAAAACAGATTCTTGATTACAAACCACTAGGACAAAGATATGTAAAAGATAGACCAATTCAAGCATGAGATAGGAACAGACTTTAATGTCTAATCCTTGATGATGATGAAATTGTCTATCTACATACAGAAGAATAAGGAGATAATCATGAATTTTGAAATTCCAGGGAGAAAAATTTAATAAGCAAGTTCTTTGGACCAACATGCAGGGTCGGCAACTTAAAGATCATCGGTCTGTACCAACTGAAGATGGAGCAAAGTTGCTTTGAAACATATCTTACAAGAAACAACCAAATACCTGCTGTTCTGGTCGGGACAAGTTTCCTGGGTGAGGTTTTTTCAGAGTTTTCCTCATCTGTAAGATAAATGTCAGGAAACTTTAAGGCCCAAACGGTCCCCGAACATCATCTGATCATCATATTTGCCTCAATTAGATTATGTTTAGTTAAATGTCTCCTAAGCATCATTGCCTTTCATATCATCAGGGCAGTGTAACCTCGCCTTCCAGCTCCCCAATCTAAGAAGTAGGTTACAAGGTATACTATTATGCTAGAAGAAAATACCAGAAATATCATGACAAGCTGGTGGCATTGATTAAAAAAAATTAACATAAATAACAATGCATAGTATGTCCTATTTGCTTTTATTGAACTTTTTTAGGAAAAAAATCACTATGAAGTACAAGATTTATATTAAAATGTTGTATGCCTCACCTCATGTCCAGTCTTCTAATTAAATTAGAAGACTGGACGTTAGGTGGGATGTGAGGTGAGGTATAAAATATTTTAATTTAAATCCTATTTGCTTTGTTTATTCTGTTCTGGAATTTTTTCTATTTCATTGGATTTACTGTCTGTTATTGTTCCTAAATATTTTAGCTGTAGTACTTTTTCAATTTTGTTTCTACCTATGTTAAATTTTCTTTCTTGCTGCTAGCAGAGCATGACTGTTAACATTTTTGTCTTCATATATATATATATATATATATATATTATTCAATGCCCCAGGTTGTCATTTCGATATTTCTGGTGCTCTCTCCTGGCATTGGTGTAATTGTAACCCACTTCTGAGGTTGGAGCACCTGGAACGCGGGGTTACACTGCCCCAACGATATGATGGGTGATGATGATGATAGTGGTGTTCTTTAATTGTAAACTTAATCTAAGTGAGTACGAATTATGATGATTATGATGGCCATATGATGTTCGGGGACTGTCTGGGCATTAAAATTTCGTGACATTTGTCTTACAGGTGAGGAAAATCCCTGATAAAACCTCACCCAGGAAACTTGTCCCGACCTGGGACATTGCATGCTGAAACCTACCTTGAAATTTCTCCCAGAGAAAATTGTGATGTACCAAGGCTGTCTCCAAAAACTTATCTGCCATTTTTAAGAGCAAGTCAAAATCCAACCCCAAATCTCTCATTTAACCTATAGGGAAGTTATACATAACTCGAGACTTGGTAGATTGGATAACCCTCACTACCTGCCATCCTGCCTCACTCAACTCCGGTCTTACACAAGCAGGGATTCTTACTTCGAGTTCTGTACCATCCAGTTAAAAGTGGCAGATAATTTTTTGAACATGTCATTTATAGATCATAATGCTTCTCTGGGAGAAATTGAGGTGAGTTTTTGAAAATCTGATATCTATTTCAAATCTAGTTTGAGTCATCAAATAATTGATATCTGCACAATATTGGTAATTATTGTTCTTTTTGGATAGATTTTTCTAAAAAAATATTCTAAATACTTTACTTTTAAAACCAGCATCCATTCCATCATAAATTTATGTTATGATAATTAGTTATGGCTTCTGAAAATCAGGTATCTGCAGCAGAATGAAATGTATACCCTCTCCGCTCTTAAAGTGATCCTCGTCAAAACAAAAACATGTGACCTACTCGCTTTTCATTGGTTATGGTCACCAACGTATGTTGTAGAAGCAATAAGTTTGCAAAAAAATAGTTCCTTCATTAAATTAAAAATATGTCCTCTGAATATACTTGTTATTCTTCGTGAATGAAAATAATAATATTCAAAACATAGAAAATATTCTAAAATGTACCTAATTAATAATTACAACTTAAAATAGTTTATTTCATATGGGTGATGCATTTGAGTCATGCTTCAGTCGATTCTGATATAACAACATGGCTGAAAGTGTCGAGTCTTTTGTTTCCGTGTCGTCATCTAAATTTGTAAAACACAAGTCTGGCAAACCTTTGACTAGTGGTCAAAAAACAGTTATTTTAAACATATTTCACAAGTTTAGTGGAAAATATCCAGAACTTCCAGTAAAAGATATAGTGAATTTAACATCTGAGTTTACTGGTGTGCCGTGTACAAGTATTAACAGTGCTCGGAAAAAAAACAACACATGGTAATGTTGTAACTCCTGGTAAAAAAAAAAGGAAACGTGTGCAATATGCTTTTGATAAGTGTGATGAATTTGTGGCAAACTCAATTCGAGTAATAGTGCATAATTTATTTTTAAAAATGAACCTCCTGCAATTAATAAAGTACTGAAACAAGTAAATAGTGATTTAGAACTGTCTGATTTAAAAAAATGTTTCACAAAATATTATGTGAAATTAGGTTTGAATTTGTTAAAAGAAATCAAAAGAGTGTTGTTATAGATCACGATGACATTTTGCTGTGGAGAAGGGATTATTAAGGGCACTGCATAGTAACTACAAAAAATTTTATATAGAGTATGTGATATTGTATTTGACTTTGTTTATTAAGCTAGTATACTGCACTGTACTTATATCACATGTCTTATATACTTCACATGTGCTCCCTGTCAAAATGACAGTAATTGTGGTGCGAATGGTGGAATTTGTTTATGTTAGGATCACTAAGAGCGAATAAGGTATAGTCGAGGAACATGATGCGGTAACTACATGTCACCACTAAGCTGGCTGAATGATCACCTTAGTAAATAACACATATGGATGTGAGGGCAACAGCTGGCTGATAGGCCAAGGGCCTTGTAGCCCTCTAGTGCCATGGAGTTTTTTATTACATAAATGTGTGAAATAATTATTGAGAAAAATTAATGGTGCTTTACATCTTATTTCATTATATAATTTCTCAAGCTTTCTACTTATTTAAATATTTTTCACAATATAGGCGAGAACCTGAAGATACAAAGAGCCAAGATGCAGAGAGAGATATATTCAATGAGAAACCATCTAAGGAAGATATCATCGCTGCTACAGAAGCCTCAGGTTGTACGAATTGTATTTGGATTGCATTTGTATTATAATTAACTTTTTTGGAATCAACACTATGAGGTATTCAGTGTTTTTATTATTCATTTCATACATCTCAATGATGGATAAATCATATTTGAAGAGAAAAATTAAATGCTCAGACTGCACCCCAGGCAAATGCTCTAATTTTAAAATCATTAGGAAGTTACATTATGAGGTTTAATTTAATTTTGAGTTTGTATTCTTTACCTGTTGGATCCACAATAGAGAAATATTGGAGAGCAAGAACGCTAATGGCTTCGGTGCCAAGGCCCAGCATTTGAAAACAACAACATATTTACCTCATATGTTTATTCTGTTGGACGATCGTTTCAAAGCTATTGCTCCAAACAATTACCATTTTTAGATCTAAAATTACACAGAAATGAAGAAAAAAGGAAATAGAATTCAGCATTTATAGGAAAGAAACACACACAGATAACTACATCAAATCAACAGGTTTCAACCATAATTCACACAAAATGGCAGTCTTCAACAGCCTAGTACATAGATTGGTAAATATACCTATGAATGATGCAAATTTTGAAATAGAAAAAGAACACATAATTGAGGTAGCAAAAGAAAATGGTTTTGAGGAAAAAATTATACACAAAAAAATTGATAAGTATAAAAAACAGAAATTGAAAAATGAAAGCACTCTTCATATAGAAAAGCCAAAGGAAAGGAGATACAAGAAATTTCATATCACCCATGGTCACAATACATTCCTAAAAAATTTTGGGAAATTCAACATCAAATTAGCACCAAAGAATGATTATAGTTTACAAAACTTACGAAAACCAACAAAAATGAAAAAAATTGAAGATAATAAAAAATCAGGAATATATCAATTAAAATGAGCAGACTGTGGTAACGTAGGGAAAACAAAGAGAAATTTAAACATTAGAACTAAAGAACACATAAGAAATGTAAAAAAGAGAGAAGTGGAAAAATCTGCAGTAGCAGCTCATGTTTGGACAGAGAAACACAAAATAGATATAAATACAAAATTATTAAAACAGTTAGAAAATACTAATGAACTCACAATATGGGGAAAAAATCTATATACAGAAGAACAAGGAGAAAATTATGAACTTTGAAATTCTTGGAGAAAGGAGCCTCATTACCAAGTTCTTTGGAACACAGATCCAGGGCCGACAACTTGAAGAAAAGAAAATACCAGTTTGTGAACAAGCTGAAGATGGAGCAATAGCTTTGAAACGATCATCCAACAGAATAAACACATGAGGTAAGAATGTTAAAGAATACAAACTCAAAATTAAATGCTCTAATGTCTGAGCGTATAATTTTTCTCTTCAAATATGATTTATCCATCATTAAGATGTATGAAATGAATACTAAAAACATTGAAAGAAGCTATATTGGTTTTATAATGTAATGTAAAATTCCCAAATAAATGTCTTCTTAATAAAATAGCCACCATTTGCAAGATAGAAGCAAAGGTTTCATAGCATTTGGTGCACGGGAATTAACAGCACATATAAGAGAAAAATTTGCATTTAGTTTGAAACTTGCTCACTTGGTTAGAGCATTTGCCTAGTGTGTGAAAGGTCCTGGGTTCAAGCCCCAGTCTGAGCGTATAATTTTTCTCTACAAATATGACTGAGATATTATTTATTTAAGTAAAATTTTATCACCTCACCTCATATTATTATTCTTTTTAGACTAGTTCGGATCCTTCTTCTGTTTCATCATCACTATTTTCATATTTCATGACAATTGTTAAGTCGTCCTGAAAAGCTATCTCTTGCTCCCTCTGTTGGTAGACTGAAGAACCTCGAAATCAAATCATTTTACCTGGGAATTTTAAAGTTCATTAATTTCTCCTTTTTATTTTTTTATGTAGATTTTTTCCCAAGCTGTAAGTTCTGTAGATTTTTCTGATTTATAAATTATTAAAACAAATAGAAAATCCTAAAGAACTCGTGGTTTGGGAAAAAATCTACATTCAAAAAAATGAAAAGGAGAAATTAATGAACTTTTAAATTCCTGGGGAAAGTGATTTGACTTTGAGGTTCTTCAGTCTATCAACAGAGGGAGCAAGAGGCGGCTCTTCAGGATGACATAACAGCAGTCATGAAAAGAGTGATGATGGAACTGAAGAAAACACAGAAATTTATGAGGAGAGATGAAAAACATTTTAACCAACTCATTTATGTAGTGGTTAAGGCACTGCGCTACAAGTCGGAAGGTCGAGGGTTCAAGTCCCAGTGGGGTCAGGATTTTTAAACTGACCAAAACCTTCTGGCGGCACTATGGCCCTGGGGTCGACTCAGCTTCTAACGGAAATGAGTACCAGACGCTTGTTCTGGGGTAAAGGCGGCCGTCACGCAGGGCTGACATAAAGAGCCGATTGTCAAGAAAAAGTGGGAGCCTTAACCTCCTACTACCCCAAAGGCCTCCTGAGGCCTGTTGTGGGACCACTTTACCATTTATAAATTGAAAGTTACTTCCCATTGTAATTTGATTAAAGTGAGGTAAGATATTACTATTTTGAACTTTTATAGGAAAAAATCACTATGAGGTTTAATTTAAGATTAAATTAAAATACTTCATACCTGAAATTACGAATTTATCAGCTCAAATGTAGGGATTGTGACAAAATTTACATAGGAAAAACAAAAAGGAATTTGAAAACCAAGGGTGAAAGAACATCTTAGAAATGTCAAAAATGGTGAAGTGGAAAAGTCAGCAGTAGCTGCTCATGCTTGGTCTGAAAAACATCTAATTGAATCATAAGCCAATCTAATTAAACAAATAGGAAAACAAAAAGAACTCTTAGTTTGGGAAAAATCCACATTAAAAAAAGAACAAAAAACTTACGAACTTTGAAATTCCCATGGATTCTAACTGGATCCAGAAGTTTATCGGTCCACCAACAGATGGAAGAAGTAGTAGTACTTCTGATCGATATAACATCAGTCAACGAGATATTACTGAAGATGAAGCTGCCAATGCTTTGAAACTGCAGTATAATTAGAAAACTGGATATGAGATGAGGTATGAAGTATTTTAATTTAATCTTAAGATATTACTGACTCAATTAAAATTAACCTCATAATGTAACTTCTATTGAAATGTTTTATTTTAGGAAATAATATAATTCCATTGAAATATTAATGTCAACTCGTCCATAACCTCTCTTTTTAAACTAAATAACAATGGGTTTATGTTGTGTGCAGGTGTTCAACGTCTTTACGATACTGCAATTGTTCATACGGCTCTTGGGGATATTCATCTGAAGCTTTTTGCCAAGGAGTGTCCAAGAGCAGTTGAAAACTTTTGTGTACATAGTAAAAATGGTTATTACAATGGACATATATTCCATCGTGTCATTAAAGGATTCATGGTACAAACTGGAGATCCCACAGGTAAAACCTTTTGTTTCACATTTAGGGGTGCAATGGGAAATAATCACATGACATCATCATAAGAATCAAATGAATCGTGAATTCTTCTTGCCTCATACATCTATGTTTTTTTAACACAGAACTGCAGTGTCGGGAAATACATCATCATCAGCTGTTTTCACGACTGTCAATTTTTTATTATGCTGGTAATTTTCTAAACTGCTATCTGATGTACTTTTGAAGAAGTAATTTTCTAAACTGCCATCTGGTATACTTTTGAAGAACTTTGTAATGAAACTTGGTACATTTGTAAACCTCTAAGTTCATGGGAAATCTGTTAACTAAAAAAAATGTTAACACCCCAGACAATAAAAAATCTAGAATTTATCAAATTAATTGCAAAGATTGCAATAAAGTATATATAGGGGGAAAAAAAAGAAACTTAGACACATGCAAAAAAGAACACTTTAGAAACATAAAAAATGGTGAAATTGAAAAATCAGCTGCACGGGTCGTCCGTTTTGGTCCTTCACAGAACCTATCGTAATTTCCAAATCAACTTGTGAGACACACAAGCTATCACACAGTCTGCAGCTGGGCCCAAAATACAGACTTAATTCCCAAATTTATTATATTAAATTAACAAGACACCATAATGCATTTTATGCTAGGAGTTACTATAGTTTGGATGGGAATGAAGCCTGGATTAGCTCAGTGGACAGAGCATTAGCACAGAAAGCTAAAGGTTCGGGGTTTGTTTCCCGGTTCAGGCAAAAATTTTTCTCTTTACCATTGATTTACAATGATTTAATTGTGTTCATTAATTTACTTATTTCTATCATAGTAATGACTTTAGCTTCTCAATATTAATTTATGAATTAATGGATATTTGTACTTCTGACAACTGCAGCTGAAGTCTAGAGGAGGGGTACAATGTTACTGCTGTATATATGTAGTGTCAACAGTGATGGTAGCATCAGCTCGCCAGAATTTAGACATGATAACATCTCGCAGTAATCCTCAGGTGAATATTTGGAAGGTTGCGAATAAAATACAATCGTGAATTCTATTCAGTGTTTTTATTATTAATTTATTACTTCTCACTGAAGGACAAATTATACTTGATGAGAAAAATATATGCCTAAAACGAGGTTTGAACCTAGGACCTATGGTCCGGTCTAGGCATACATTTTCTCTTCAAATATAATTTGTCCTTCAGTGAAAAGTATTAAATTAATAATAAAAACATCGAAAGAAGCCCAAATGGCTTTATAAAGTAGTGTTTAAATTCCCAATAAAAGTCTTCTTAAATAGAAGCCGCCATTTGCGTAATCGAACAATGGCTTGTAGCGTTTGACGCTCGGGAATTAACTATGTATAAGAGAAAAATTTTTGTTTGGATTGGAGGCCTATGTAGCTCAGTTGGTTAGGGCATTGGCATAGAGAGCCAAAGGTCCTGGGTTCAAACCCTGATCTAGACGTATATTTTTCTCTTCAAATATGAATTCTATTCCTTATTCACAGACCCTACATTGTTTATAAACCAACAATGTAGATAAGTAAATTATGTTGGGTTCGCCATATTAGCAGGATGGCAGAGGACAATCCTATTTAAAAACTCACTTTACTGAAACCTGAAGGAAGTAGAAGAATAGACTGAAAAAAGTTGAAGTAGTTATATAAAATATACGAATATCTTAAGAATAGATAAATTATAATTAAATTTGAGTTGTTTTTTGACTCACTTTTTTTTTTCTTTTTTTTTTTGCATGTGTAAATTTTCTTCAAAATTGTGAGTTCCCTTGATTTTTTTATTTTTCTAACTGTTTAAGTATTTCTGTGTTTTTCTGACCAAGCATGTGTGGCTATTGCAGATTTTTCTATTTCTCCATTTTTAACATTTCTAAGGTTTTCTTTCAATCTTGTATTTAAATTCTTTTTTTTGTTTTCCCATGTATATCTTTTCACAACTTTATAATCAATTAATACGAGGTGAGTAAAAAAAACTCAAATTTAATTAAAATAAACCTCATAGTGTTATTTCCTACCTACATATATTGGATAAATTATATTTGAAGAGAAAAATATACACTCAGACTGGTGTTTGAACCCAGGGCCTTTCATTTTCTATGTGAATGCTCTACCAACTGAGCTACCTGAGAAACTCCAATCTAAATGCAAATTTTTTTCTTATATACACGGTTAATTCCCGAGTGCCAAATGCTAAGAAAACGTCTTCAATTTTGTCTTTTTAATAAAGAAGCTGTTATTTGCAAGATCGAGAGAAAAAAGATTCAGTCTGCAAAGATAGTATAAATGACTTACCTGTAAAGGAGATAAAAATTTACACAATTCAATTGGAAATTTTAAACACATCATCTCATAAATATATATGTATTTCTCGCATCTCCTCCTTTATCAACTGAATTCCAAGTGTTGAAATTGCACTGTCAATGCCAATATTCGAACTGCTATCTGCTGCAGGTTGGATGAACTTTGAGATCAAATCCTTGTTCACCAAGTACTTTGAAATTCATGGATCTGTATTTGTCCTTCTGACTGTATATTTTTTCCCAAACTGTCAGCTCTATATGTTTCTCTAAATGTGTTTATAGTTTTGTTTCTTTTCCAATTACATGGTTCTTTAACAAACTATGAGTTGAAATTGCCGATTTTTCAGTTTCACCCGTTCCAATATTTCTTAAGTTTTTTTTCACACAAGTATCTAAATTTTGTTTAGTTTTTCCTATGTATATTGTTTATTTTTTATTTCACTCACCTCATACTTCATAACTCCTAGCATCCTTTGTGACATTCTCAATGCTGAGTATATTTTATTGCAGCAACTAATTTGGTAAATTCCAGATTTTTTTACTACCTGGTTATATAGGCCCTATGTGAAGTGAGATGTAAATAGTCTAATACAATTATGTAAATTGATATAATTAGCCTCATAGCGTTACTTCACGTAGTAATTTTATTAAAAAAGATAAAAGTTTTATTATAAAAATACAATAGGAAGCAACATTAAGAGGTTTAAATTATATTATTTTTGGTCTGGACATCTTACCTCAATATTAATGTTGATTTGTTCTTGGACATGTTTCAAAACAATTCTCTGTTTTATCTTCAGCTTTCCAACATTAATATTGAGGTAAGATGTCCAGACCAAAAATAATATAATTAAAATAACCTCAAAATATAACTTCCTAAAATTAAATATTAAGAGGTTTATTTAATAATTTAGATATTTAGTCTGTGTATTCTTATGTCTTATGGTTGTTTTTGTGTTTTGTATTTTTTTTTGTTTTTTTGAACATATGTTCAACAAAAATAACAATATGAGGTAAGAATACACAGACCAAATATCTTAATTGTTAAATAAAAGTTTAATTAATATTTTTGTTTCAACAGGAACGGGTACAGGTGGAGAAAGCATCTGGGGTGGAGAGTTTGAAGATGAATTTCATCCTAATCTTAGACATGATCGACCATATACATTAAGTATGGCAAATGCAGGTCCAAATACTAATGGCAGTCAATTTTTCATCACAGTTATACCAACTGTAAGTATTAATGAGATGTTCCTGCTATGTTCTAGAATTAGTGGGTTATTCAGTAATTCACTTCATTCTACAAATTTACAAATATGATAGATTTACCGATTTTTTCAATTTTTATTATTATCAAATTCTGAATATATATAGCTATTGAAGGGCACACAATTGCTTATTGGTAACCTTTAAGTGCCTGGATATTTAAATTCCACGCTATGCTGCTGGCCGGAATTTAAATGCCCCAAGTGTGTTTAAATTCACACTAGAGCGCATATACTAACAAAAATTTTTTTTTACGAAAAACTGTTAGAGATAGAAATATAAAACAACTTTTATTCTATTTAGAAGAGAGTATATTAAATTTGAAGAGAAAAATTTTCGCCTAGACCGGGACTCGAACCCGGGACCCTTGGCTTTCCGGGCCAAGTGCTCTACCAACTGAGCTACCGAGGCGAGTTACGATCTAGACGCAAATTTTTCTTTTATATACGTTGTAATTCCCTATCGCCAAATGCTTTTGAAACCATTGTTTCTATCTTTGCAAATGGCGGCTTCTTAGTTAAGAAGACATTTATTGGAAATTTAACATTACTTTAAAAGCCAGTAAGGCCTCTAATGATGTTTTATTATTAATTTAACATTTCTCAATGAAAGATAAATTAAATTTGAAGAGAAAAATTTTCGCCTAGACCGGGACTCGAACCCGGGACCCTTGGCTTTCCGGGCCAAGTGCTCTACCAACTGAGCTACCGAGGCGAGTTACGATCTAGACGCAAATTTTTCTCTTATATACGTTGTAATTCTCTATCGCCAAATGCTTTTGAAACCATTGTTTCTATCTTTGCAAATGGCGGCTTCTTAGTTAAGTTCGGGTTCGAGTCCCGGTCTAGGCGAAAATTTTTCTCTTCAAATTTAATTTATCTTTCATTGAGAAATGTTAAATTAATAATAAAACATCATTAGAGGCCTTACTGGCTTTTAAAGTAATGTTAAATTTCCAATAAATGTCTTCTTAACTAAGAAGCCGCCATTTGCAAAGATAGAAACAATGGTTTCAAAAGCATTTGGCGATAGGGAATTACAACGTATATAAGAGAAAAATTTGCGTCTAGATCGTAACTCGCCTCGGTAGCTCAGTTGGTAGAGCACTTGGCCCGGAAAGCCAAGGGTCCCGGGTTCGAGTCCCGGTCTAGGCGAAAATTTTTCTCTTCAAATTTAATTTATCTTTCATTGAGAAATGTTAAATTAATAATAAAACATCATCAGAGAGTATATTATTCATTTGCATGATTTATTTTTATGTATAATAGACAATTTTGTTATAAATTAATTTTTTCCCAGACGAGGTCTATTTTTTTTTTGGCTTGATAATGCAAAGGTCTCAGTTTGCCATATGAAGGTGACTGTACTGCTTCTTATATCCTAAGATGGAATGGAACATGTGTATATATGTTAATAATATTTATCACGCTTAGAAAGCAAAATTCGAGACAGCATGCTTGCTGCCTCATAGGGAAAACTCTGCAGGTCAGCACACCACTGTTTTGAAGCACGTCTCATACCAGTCTTCAAATATACAAACACACAGTTTAGTGTAGAGTGTTGAAAGGATTAGAGTTATTTTTCTCCACGTGGAGTTCTGTTTTTATTGTAAAATGAGATCGCATTATTTACTTACATGAGGAAACATGTGATTCGACACAAATATTTTTGAGATGCTCATGGAAATATTCTGAAGCCAAAAAATAATAGAAAACTTTATCTGGTCTGTGTTGACAGGTCTAAAAAATGGCTTACAGTTATTCTATCAGTAGATGAACAATGACATTGGACTAATAATTTTTTTTTCGCCTTACTGTCTTGACTAATCTGAACAGTTACATTTTATTGACATCATGTGGTGCATGCAAGAGTGACATCGAAACTTCAGACTTGCCCACACACCCACCCACCCCTAACGACGTGTAGAATGATTTTTGACATATCTTCTAGGGTTTCTTGTTTAGAAGAAAGGGATAAACAACATTGGCCTACAATTTATACAATCAGATTTAATTATACAGTGTGTTACGACCGGGATAAAAAGCAGTGCCGTTTACAAAGTGTTAAAAATGCAGTGTAGGGTTGTGTATATCGGGGTTTTCAAGGGCTTACCATATTAAAGGGCAGTTCTAAATTATCGATGAAGACATCCTGCATTATGAATCCACCAAAATAACGTAAGTAGCTTTATTAAATATATATTTTTTTTTAATAATGTGTAGTGAGGAATTTACCATGTTACTGCATTATACTTCAAAAATAAAATTAGGGGTGAAAAAGGTGCCACCTGTCTGTTTTTTTTTTTCTGTGGATACCTGAACTATAACACAAGAAGTTTGAACGACTGATAACATCCCTGAAATTTATTTTTTTGGATTTTTTAATATTAAAAAGAAAGAATTATATCATGGACAAATATGTCCACTATGTCTTTTGGGGCTTTGCATTGTATGGACAAATTTGTTCCCCAAGTCTTCTAAGGGTTAAAGCAATATGTTACAAGCCAGGAGGTCAAGGGTTCAAGTCCCATTGGAGTAAGAATTTTTAAACTGCTCTAAACCTTGGTGTCAACTCAGCCTCTAACTGAAATCAGTGCCAGGTGTATGTTCTGGGTATGAAGGTGATTACATAATATTTAATTTTAGGAAGTTATATTTTGAGGTTATTTTAATTATATTATTTTTAGTCTGGACATATTGAGGTAAGATGTCCAGACTAAAAATAATATAATTAAGGTGATTACAGTTTGAATAAATTAATCAAAACCAACAAAAATGAAAAGATTGAAGATAGCAACATATCAGGGATTTATCAAATTGATTGTAAAGATTGTAAAAAAATATACATAGGAAAAACAAAAAGGAACTTAAATACAAGATTGAAAGAACACCTTAAAAATGTTAAAAATGGAGATACAGAAAAATCTGCATTGGCTGCACGTGCATGGTCAGGAAAACACAGAATTGAAACTAAGGCAAAATTACTAAAACAGTTAGAAAATCTAAGGAACTCACAATTTGGGAGAAAATTTACATCTGCAAGAATAAAAGAAAACTATGAATTTTGAAATTCCCGGTGAAAGAAAAAAAAATGTATTTGCAAGTTCGCTGGTTGGCCAGCAGAAGGAGCAGGAAGCTAGTTGCAGGAAGGACAACTGCAAGGCAACATTTGTAATGCATCGAGAAGTCTCATAGAAGCAACGAAACTAGTCTGCATAAAAATGAAGAAATATGAGGTGAGTCAAAATATACAACTCATTAATAATTAAAAGAAACCTCGTAGTGTTATTTGTCCCGCGCCGTAGCCGAGTGGTTAAGGTAGGAAGCCTTGGCGCAGAGCTACGGGACTTGCGCTGGTTCAAGTCTCCATGGGGGAAGAAATTTTCTCATGGTATTTCGGCCAGTATGGGACCGGTGCCCACCCAGCATCGTCATGCATTTGGGTAGCTACAATAAGTAGCGGCTCCAGGTTGAGGAAACCGGCTACAACGACTGGGGGACTCGACATGCTGACCACATGTCACCCCTACACTGGCTGATTATCATCTACCTCTGTGATTGACACATGTGGATGTAAGGCCAGCAGCCGGCTGGTAGGCTAAGGGCCTTGTAGGCCTGTCGCACCAGGAGTTTTTTTTTTCGTAGTGTTATTTTCTACATATATTTAATTTAATGAAAGTGACTTCATGCAGAGCTGATAACCTGGCTGACATCTAGTGCCGATTGCCTAGAAAGGTGGAAATCTTAACCCCCTATTGTCCCAATCTTATACCTATGAAGCTATTGAGATTGTTCTCATGAAAAGATTTTTGAAAAAAAAAACTATACAAGTCTTCATTAATCCTACCAAAAAAAAATGCCCATGACAAAAATGTATATATGTGTTTGTGCGTTTGATGGTACCAGTAAAATCAGACCATAAATTTGACTCTCTGAGGAATTCACTTAGTTTATTTGTGTACTTCATGGGTGATGGGATTTTTTTTTTTTTTTTTTTCCCCCACTGAATTCTGTCAATTTTCTATGTGTAATTCAACAAAGTTCTCATTAGATTTGTGCTATTTCTGATGAGGAATAGATGTGTCGCTATCTCCACTATAGTTTAAAACAATAAACAAAAAGGGAAATTTGGAGTTGGGGGGGGGGATTTTCATATTGGGTGATTCATATTTAATTTTAAAATATTCATTTACCAAGGAAATTTCACAGTAATACCACCAAGATCATGAGACCACTGTGGTGTACTTACACATCTCACAGACCCCATTTTAGTAAATACTGTTATAATTGTAAAAACAATTCTTACCCTCTAAAATGAGCACCATTGTTATTTAAAATTTTTAAAAAAACTCTTTAGACCTCACCTCATTTCCTGTCTTCTAATTAGACTGGTTTAGTAACCTTAGTGGTTACATCTTCAGTATTGAACTTTTATAGGTGAAATCACTATGAAGTTTAATTTAAGTTAAATTAAATGCTTCATACCTCTCCTCATATGCAGTCTTCTAAGTAGACTGCGATTTCAAATCCTTGGTGGCTTCATCTTCAGTACCCTCTTGTTGACTGATGTTATGTCAATCAGAAGAACTACTACTTCTTCCCTCTGTTGGTGGACCAATAGACCTCCGGATCCAGTCAGAATCTGTGGGAATTTCAAAGTTCATAAGTTTTTCTTTCTTGTTTTTTTGAATGTTGATTTTTTTCCCAAACCATGAGTTCTTTTTGTGTTTCTATTTGTTTAATTAGATTGGCTTTTGATTCAATTAGATGTTTTTCAGACCAAGCAGGAGCAGTTACTGCCGACTTTTCCACTTCACCATTTTTGACATTTCTAAGATGTTCTTTCACCATTGTTTTCAAATTTCTTTTTGTTTTTCCTATGTAAATTTTGTCACAATGTAGAAGACTGGATATGTGGAGAGGGTATGAAGCATTTAATTTAACTTACATCTTCAGTAGTTACACATCCGATGTTCTGTTGTCCAGGAGCACTGCTTCTTACTCCATCTGTTGGTGGACCAATGAACCTCCTAATCAATTCAACTTCGTCGGGAATTTCAAAATTCATTAATTTTTCTTTCTTAGTTTTTTGAATGTGGATTTTTTTTCCAAACAGTGAGCTCCTTAGGTTTTTCTATTTGTTTTATTAAACTAGCCTTTCTTTCAATTTGATGTTTTTCTGACCAAGAATGAGCAGCAAATTCCCCATTTTTCAAATTTCTTTTTGTTTTCCCTATGTAAATTTTATCACAATCTCCACATTTAATCTGATAAATTCCTGATTTGTTTTCTTCTTCAATTTGATCATTGTTGTTGTTGTAGTATCTATTTAAGACTATACCCATTTCTCGGTACCAATCTTATATTGAACTTTTTTAATTTGTGGTGTTTCAATGATTGCAGATGAATTTATTGAATTTTTTTTAGGTAAAATTTTATCACTCACCTCATTTTTTTTTTCTTCTATTTTTATTGAATTTTATGTTTTCTTTTAGAATTTATTTTAGTTGATTAATTTTTGTCTTTTAAACTTATTTATTTTACTGCATACCATGCTTTCTTCAAACCAGTTTTGTATTGCTAACCTATCTGCCCTTAGAGTGATCCTAACATAAACAAATGCCAATTGTATCATTCTGCCATTTGCAACACAATTACTGTCACATTGACAGGGAGCAAGTGTAAAGTTAATAAGACATGTGATCATTGAATGGGATAAATTACAAAAAAGCTGGTGAGATTCTTCACTGAACTTGTGAAATACATTTAAAATAACTGTTTTTTGGCCACTAGTCAAAGGTTTGCCAGACTTGTGTTTTAAAAATTTAGATGGCGATATAGCATCAGAAGACTCAACGTCTTCAGCCATTTTGTTGCTTAAGAATTGACAAACATGACTCAAAGCATCATCCATATGTGATAAACTATTTTAAGTTGTAATTATTGATTAGGTATATTTTAGAATTTTTTCTATGTTTTGAATATTATTTTCATTCACGAAGAATAACAAGTATATTCAGGGGACATCTGGCGGCACTATGGCCCTGGGGTCGACTCAGCCTCTAACGGAAATGAGTACCAGACGCTTGTTCTGGGATAAAGGCGGCCGTCACGCAGGGCTGACAACCCGGCTGACATAAAAGTGCTGATTGTCTAGAAAAAGTGGGAGCCTTAACCTCCTCCTACTACCCCAAGGGCCTCCGGGTCTGTTGTGGGTTTACTTTACTTTACATATTTCTAATTTAATAAAAGGAACTACTTTTTTGCATGATTATTGCTTCTACATCTTCTGTTCTTACAAGATTACGGCTTTATAAGGTTCTCGCAAGACCAGTATTAAGATATGGTAGTGAAGCATGGGCAATACAAAGAAGAGATGAAAGCTGAATAACAGCAAGTGAGATGTGATTTATGCACCGTACAGCAGGCTACAGAAAGTGGGACCATAAAAGAAATGAGGAAATTGTGGAAGAGTTGGATATAGAACCCATTCTCTGCCATATACAAAACTACCAGAACAACTGGAAAGCTCATCTTCAACGAATGCCGTCTCATAGAATTCCAGAAGCCATACTTCGTTACTGCCCCCAAGGCAGAAGATCGCTTGGACGTCCAATAAAGCGCTGGATGGAAAATTCCTCTTTGAGACCGTAACAGGCCACACGGCCCAATACTTGCATGGATGATGATGATGATTGCTTCTACATCATACATTGGTGTTCATAACCAATGAAAAGCGAGCAGGTCACATGGTTTTGTTTTGATGAGGATCACTTTAAGAGCAGATAACCTTTAGTGGTATTTCCTATAATAGTTCACCACTTTTATTATTTATTATTTGTGTTTTTCAGCCATGGCTTGACAACAAACACACAGTATTCGGTCGGGTTGTGAAGGGAATGGAAGTTGTGCAGAATATCAGTACTGCTAAGACAAATCCAAAAACTGATAAACCTTACGATGACATCCAGATTATAAGCGTAAGTTTGAAGTAAACAAACACAACACACTCTGTGAAGGCGGGTTCACATCGGAACATGTTCTTATTGTTATGGAACAAATTCCTTTATAGAATATAAAAATGAATGACAAACTTCATACCTCACTTCATAAAATATGCTTTTTTGGGGGGGATTCTTTATATCTTTCAAAAGCCTTTCCTTTCAATCAGTTGTTCTCTGACTGTTTGAATTAAGTCACTAAGCCTTAAATTGGCAAAGCACTAATTTCTCATGATAGTTATTTAAATGTTAAAATTGAAAGTATATTGGACCTTATTTCTTGCCCATCATGGGGTCGAGCTGGTTCTCTTTAATTTTCATTAATAAAATTTATTAAAGTTTTGCTGGTTATTAGCCAAACAGCATCCGATTTTGGCAGTGGGACTGCTGTCATCGTATCTTGAGGCACAGTAAGAGCATTTCCTCCTGTATTCAATAGCTATGGATTTTCCACCAATTCTTGGATGGTTATTTGCAGAGGTTTTGTACTGGATGATGGGATTGCCACATCCTAACACCTATTAAAATGATTGAAAATTCACAGAAATTGTTATGAAACCATAGACATGATTCATTCATTTATTTATTTTTTTTAATTGTCATAGATTTTCAGTTTTTATGGTTGTTATGGAAACAATAAAAATTGGAAAACTGCGGTTGTGGTTTAGACTTCGGTTCAGAAATCCACTCCTACACTTCTATAAAAAATATGAACAGGCCTTTAGGAGTATGGTTTAAAACAACAGAAATTTAAAAAAATTGTATGACAAGGTGAATATTTTCCTCAATTCTGAACTGCACACATCATGGAACGAGAGATCTAGAATGTCCTTAGCCTACCATCCATCTGTTGGTCTCACATCAACAAGCCAATAAGAGGTAGACAATCATCCATCAACTATAGAGGTCATGTGTGGTGAGCATGTCAGGTATACAGCTAGTTTTCGCTACCTGGTGCAATGCTGCATGAGCGTTCATCCTATACTGGCCAAAATTTCTTCCCCCATGGGAACTCAAATAGTTCATCCCAGAAGCTCTATACCGAGGCATGATTCCTCGGATTGCTTGGTTACTGCATGGGACAAAAAGAAGAAAGAAAATAAATTTTCCTGTCTTTGAAGAATGGACTTTCTTAATAAATGAGAACATTTTTAAAACACAAGCAGAAATGAAAGAAGAAAACACTTTTGAAAAGAAAAATCAACACTTGAACACATTGATTTTTCTTTTCAAAATAATAATATCCAGTATTGGAAAGTGTTAAATTTAAAATATTACTAAGAATTCATGATTCATTTGATTTTTATTAAGAAACTTCATAATGTAAAAATTCCGAACTTTATTATATGAAATTAAAATATTACATGAAAAAAGGTAAAAATACTGTTAATGAATGAATAATGTTATTGATGTATTTTATTTTGTGTACTTTTTACATCTTGGGAATTTCTATGCCTTTAATAAAATAAATGTTTATACAAATTAAGCAAGTATTGAATCAAATCCTCTTTATTGAACAGTGTATACCGAGTGGTCCATGATATTTTCTAGAGCACTCAGTGGTAAGGAGACTCGGTATCAGTACCTGTCATTTCCAATGAATGGGTCTGCTAGAATCAGTTGTTAAAATTAAAGTATTCATATGTCTTGCTAACATTACATAAATTAATGAGTCATTTTTTACATCTTACCTCATATTTTATGTTTCCTTAAACACGGGAACTAGTTTTCAAGAGAACCATCTCTCTCATTTTCAACCGACATTATGTCTACTATTAGTCATGATGTCGGTTGAAAATGAGAGAGATGGTTCTCTTGAAAACTAGTTCCCGTGTTTAAGGAAACAAAATATGAGGTAAGATGTAAAAAATGACTCATTAATTTATGAATTAAATACCTCATAATATGATTTCCCATATTTTCTTCTTTCCATTATTTTCTTTTCTTCTCCAGAAAAGCCTGACCAGAGGCTATAAGATGGCAGGCCCATCACTGGTCTTGCCTTCCTTTGGCCAGCAACCAATCGAAGGGACTATTATTATGCTTTCAAGTCTTATACGAGAATTTTCCGGAAGAAGCTGGAGGGAAAATTTTCTATAGGATCGTAACAGGCCTTGGCCTAATACTTGGAAGGAAGAAGAAGAAGAACTATGAATTGCTAACATTAACATACTTAAAATTAATACCACTAGAATGGGGTATGCCATGGTATATTTAAAAAAAACTCCTGGTGCGACAGGCCTACAAGGCCCTTAGCCTACCAGCCGGTTGCTGGCCTCACATCCACATGTGTCAATCACAGAGGTAGATGATAATCAGCCAGTGTAGGGGTGACATGTGGTCAGCATGTCGAGTCCCCCAGCCGTTATATCTGGTTTTCTCAACCTGGAGCCGCTACTTATTGTAGCTACCCAAATGCATCACGATGCTGGGTGGGCACCGGTCCCATACTGGCCGAAATACCATGAGAAAATTTCTTCCCCCAAGGAGACTCGAACCAGCGCAAGTCCCGTAGCTCTGCGCCACTCGGCTACGGCGCGGGTCCATGGCATATTTGGTTAAGGCAATATGCTACTAGCTGGAAGATCAGGGATTCGAATCCTGGTGGGGTCAGGATTTTTAAACTAGCTTTAAACCCTCAGACAGCACAATTTGCTCTGGGATTAACTCAACCTCTAATGGAGATGAGTGCCAAACATTTCTGGAGGTAAAGACTTCATACAGTACAATCTGGTGGACATCTAGTGCCGATTATATGGTGTATCATGGCTGGTGTCCCAGGGAAATTTCTTTTTCATTGTAGGGTCTAAAACAGAATCCTCATGAAGATAATTGAGAACCAAATTTAATATATGGATTTAATACAAATTCTAATGACGAGGAATACTATGAGGCAAATTATCATAAATAATGCCAAGAGTGATTTCCAAATTATCAATAAATTTACGACTCATGAAGTGAGGAGTGAATTTATCTAGATAATTTGGGAATCAAGAGTGGCATTTGTTAGGACTATTTAACGAATAAAATTAAGCTGTTTACTCACAAATCATTATTTAAATATAGTTATTCTAAAATATTTATATATTTAATGTAAACGGCGATGTTTTAAAACAAATGAGAAACGATTGTTACACTTGTTCATCACTGCAACCAGATCATATTATTTATTACCAAAGGATCACAATATTGTAAGAATGCACCCTGGTGGAGAAATTTATAACCAACATTATAGGCATTAATTAATTTCTGATGTCCTATGATGTAAATATGCCAATTATATTTTTATGCAACATTATTTCCTGGGAAATAATTCATTTAAGAAAGTGCAAACAGTGGTTTTTTTTTTTGCGGTATAATCAATTGCTACAAATGTTTTTATATTATCTCCCACAAGCACTATCAGCTGACATTCATGCACTATATGTACAATCTGGTAGCCGTATTTCTTGGAGTTGGTCACTGCAAAATAATGCTATGACCTATTCAGAATGTTAAAGAGGAGGAGCTTTCTTTAATATGATAAACTTATTTGATAAATTTGATGTGAAACATGACTGCGATTGGTTATAATTAAAAAAATCATTGAAATGTGATTGGTCATTGAATCCCATTTGGGGCATGAGTTAATTAGTCATACGTAATGTGACGAGTGATCTCCAAATCAACAATAAATTCACAAAGTGACAAGTAAATTTATCTAGAGGATTTGGAAATCAAGAGTGGTATTTGTTAGGACTATTTAACGAATAAAATTAAGCTTTCTTATTTTAGGAATTCACACTATGAGGTACCGGGTGCGGCAGAAACAATGACACATTTTAAACATGTTATTTTGGCATGAAGAAATATAACTACACATTATTTAAAAGAACACATCCTACCATTAATTACACATGTCACTTTTTGTAAATTATGTTCTTTAGGTGTCCACTATTGTTGGTGATGCAATCTTCTGCATAAATGCGCACATTCTCCATAACCTTACGAAGAGTGTCATCTGTTGTGGCCCTGATTTTGGCGTGAATGTTGTTTTTCAAGTCATCAAAAGTTGTTGGCTTGTTAGCATACACTTTGGGTTTTAGAAATCCCTACAGAAAACAAACACAAGCTGATAAATCGGGCAAACGGGGTGGCCAGTCGACATTGCCAAAGCAGCTCTTACTCTTGCAATGTTGTCCAGCGTGCGATCCGTACATGACCTACCAGGTGGCTTTTTGTTTGATACAGATGCTGTTGCTCTTAACTGCTGGACCCATCTCGTAATCGACTTCCGAGTCGGAACTTGATCGTTCCAACCAATGTTAAAATGTTGCCGGAACAAATGCTGTGTCTGTACGATACTGTCACCACATTTGAAAAACGTTTCTATTGCAAATGCATGGTGTTCGTTTGACCAACGCTCCACACGACTGGCAATGGTATCAATGTCAACTCTAGGAAGCCGTGTCCAATAGTGGCAGGCAATTTAAAATGAGTCATTGTTTCTGCTGCACCCTGTGTATTCATTTAGGTAAAATTAAGCTGTTTACTCAAAAATCATTATTTAAATAATGTTATTTTAAAATCTTTATATATTTAATGTAAACGGCGATGTTTGAAAACAAATCAGAATTGTGTGGTTATGTTTCATTTGTTTATCCAGTGCAACTTGATCATATATTATTTATTATTAGGTGTGGGCAACTTCGAATAGGATTGTAATATTGTAAGAATGCACCCTAGTGGAGAAAAAAATTAAAAACCTCAAACTGTATAACCAACATTATAGGTTATTAATTTAATTTTAGTAAACAATTCAGTAAAATCATTATTTAAAAACACAATTATTGAACACACATTTATTAAATGTGTAGAGTGAAGGAATCTGTTCATTATTTGTTATATTCAATGTAGATGATAAAGTAATAGGCATGTTTTTTTTTTAATTTAACTTTTATAGGAATTAATCACTATGAGGTTTAATTTCACCAATAGGCATGTTGTTTCTTAATCTGTGCACAATATCTGAATGGTGTTCATTATTGTTTGATTGTAGATAGGCTTTGTTGGAGAGTTAGTCACTGCAAAATAATGCTCTGACCTGGTCAGAATATTAAAAAAAAAAAGAGCTTTCGTATCACAAAAGCAGGAGATGGTTAAGAGAATTCGGTAAAGAGTGAGGTGAAACACGATTGTCATTGGTTATAAAACAAAATTCATTGAAACATGATTAGTCATTAACTCCCATTTGAGGCATGAGTTAAATAGTCAATATTATGTAACTAGGCGAAAATTTTTCTTTTCAAATATTATGTAACTTATTGTAAATTTTGTACATCTCAGCTCAAAAAATTACGTATTTCTCACTAGACTAGTTTTGAAAGTAATTGCCTTCATCACCATCTAAACTCCGACTGTTTGAAATTGATCATCAACACCAGCATTTTATCTATGACATGGCGCTGGTTAAATGAACTTCGAGATCAAATATTGCTTGCCGAGAACTTTTTAGAGTTCCTGAAAGATTTGATCTCGAAGTTCATTCAACCCGCACCAGGTGGTAGCTGGAATGCTGGTATTGACAACTCAATTTCAAACTGTCAGAGTGTAAAATTTTACCCTCTGCATGCTGCATGTGAAATGTTTCACACATTTAAATCATCATCCGCTGATGCAACTGACTTTGCCATAGCAGCACACTAACTGCCAGGGCTGATTTAAATGGTACTTATTTTAAAACATGGTTTTTATTAAATAATATGACTTAGAAAATGTACGACTCACCTCATATTTGTAGATTTCTTGAAGACACTCTTTGTGTCATTGTCAATTCTTTCTAACTTAGTTCTTCTATTTTTTAAATTCATCGGATAACATTTTTTGATAGCTCATCTCATAAATTTCATGTTTTACATTATGCTGCAGTTTCAAACGTAATCACGTCCATCTTCAGCCATAACTCTGACTGATAAAATTCTTCAGCCAATCAATTCTTCTATAGTCACCATCTTCAGCACTGTCATCTATGAAATTTATGAGGTGAGTTGTCAAAAAAATGTTCTCCGATGAATTTGAATGATTATACCTTATAATGTTTACTTCCCAACATTAATTGAATATATTAGTTCTTCTAACTTCTAAGTTAGAAAGAATTGACAGTGACATGTATAGAGTGTCGAAATCCAGGGTCTTCTTGAAATGAACTGTTCGGGGGGAACATAATGGTAAGTGCCAAAAGGAATGTTTTGGAGAAACAACCTGTAGGAAATAACACTATGAGGGTCATTTTAATTATATTTGAGTTCTGTGTTTTTTAAGTGAAGCATTGAAAATGTCGCACAATTAGTGTTGAAACCAGGTCTGCATAAAAATCAAGTAATATGAGGTGAGTCAGAACACACAACTTAAATATAATTAAGTCAAATATTGCTTATTTGATGACAGTGGTGCTTACCATTATGTTCCCCGAGCATCTCAAATATGAAGTGAGTTGTGCATTTTCTAACTCATTATTTAAAATAAACCTCATAGTGTCACTTCCTTTAAATATTAAAATAGTTTATATATTTTGGAAACAACCTGTAGTAATGTCATTTTGCTATTAGTACTGTTAGGTTCTCCTCTTTCTTGTTTTATAGATTATGAGGATTTCCCCCCCTTCTGGAGAGTGATTTTATATTGAAACTGTTCCTTCTTTTACACAGTACATATGTTTACTGTGAAAGCAGGACATTTTTTGTATAATAGTTTTATGTTTTTATAACTTGTGAAGGTAGGTTTGTGGGTTGAAAGTGTCATTGTTAAATCTCATTCACCAGTAGATATTATACTAATAAAATTCATATCAAATTCCTTTGAGGTGAATAGTCATAAGATAAAAATTAAAATGTACGTGTTTGGCAGGTGCTGTCGTCCTCAACTTTATTAAAATGATGTATATAAAATATTAACTGTAGGCCTTTCGGAAGTCAACTTCCATCATCAGCAGGATGAGTTAATATGCTGTAGATGTTGGAACTCCTACTGGAGATGCATCAGGACCTGCAATGTCTACACATTTTAACTCATCCTGCTGATGATGGAAGTTAACTTCCGAAAGGCCTACAGTTAATATTTTATTTACATCATTTTAACAAAGTTGAGGACGACAGCACCTGCCAAGGGGTATATTTTAATTCTTATCTTACAAATGAAATATGGCAGCTTGTGCTAGAGATTTGTTTGTAGTAGGGAAGGATAAATAAAAATTGATGGAATATTTAGAACAGTGAGATTTCAGTGGTGATGATTTTGATAGTGATATATTAAGTTTGAATAGTGATGATGATATAATACCAGGGACTCTTCAACCATCACCTAAAAATAGTAATTTACAAGTTAGTGCTAATACGCGTGAGGGGGACCTGGCTTACACCGATATTGTTCAGTATGAAGCTGACACTGATCATGAGGAAAATCAACGTGATGATAGTGAAAAATTCACAGAAGTTCTTTCAGAACTACCAAATACACCTCTACCTCCTGTCGAATTTATGGAAATTTCAGTCCAAAGCATGTCCCTCCTCAAAATTCACCTCCTATTTCCTCTTTCAATTTATCTTTTAAGTGTAACTCTCCTACACGACTGGACCAGTGGATTAAATGGATTATGAAATGAATGCTCGATGTAGACCACATTTTTAACAGGGAAACAATTGAGTTAGACCTAAGCACATACTTTAGCTTGATAAGAATTAAATGAATCGTGATTTCTTCTTATCTCATACTTCTATGTTTTTTTTTAAACACAGCACTACAGTATCGGTGACCCATTGTCACCATCGTCAGCTGTTTTCACGACTGTCAATTTTTTCTTTTGCCAGTAATTATCCAAACTGCCATCTGGTGTTCTTTGGAATGAATCATTTTCTAAACTGCCATCTGTTGTATTTTTGAAGAACTTTGTAATCATCCGGACGAACCCAGCTTGATTACAAAGTTCTTCAAAAATACAACAGATGGCAGTTTAGAAAATGATTCATTCAAAAGAACACCAGATGGCAGTTTGGATAATTACTGGCAAAAGAAAAAATTGACAGTCGTGAAAACAGCTGACGATGGTGACAGTGGGTCGCCAATACTGCAGTGCTGTGTTTAAAAAAACATAGAAGTGTGAGGTAAGAAGAAATCACAATTCATTTAATTCTTATTAATTGAACCTCATAATGTTAAAAATTCCCAAATTTAATATATAAATTTAGCTTGATGCAGGATGTTTCGTAGAGTAGGGCTCCGTTTCAAAGTCAATTTTGATCTGAAGTGGACATAACGGGTTTCAATATTTAAATTAAAATGTTTTATACCTCACCTCATATCCAGTTTTCTAATTATATCGGTTTCAAAGCTTATGCAGCTTCATCTTCAGTAATTTTGTGTCGACTGATGTTATGTCGATCAGGAGAACTGCTTCTTCCTCTCTCTGTTGGTGGACCGATATGATATACCAAATTATATCATGATATTCTCTGTCGGTTTATCAACAGAGAGAGCAAGAAGCAGTTCTCCTGATCGACATAAAATTACTGAAGATGAAGTTGCCTAAGCTTTGAAACCGGTATAATTAGAAGACTGGATATGAGATGAGGTATAAAACATTTTAATTTAAATCTTAAATTAAACCTCATAGTGATTTTTTCTTATAAAAGTTCAATATAATGGGTTTTGATGTTTTTATTATTCATTTCATACATCTCAATGATTCATCCATCCAATGGCTGATTGCCTCAAATTCGAGCTTTGACCTCCCTTAACTTCTGCCTCCAAACATTTCTATTTTGCGCAGCAAACCTCCAGTTGCGACACTTGAGTAGGTTTGCAGCATCTTCCTTAACCCTTTAGGTGTCATGAGCCGATCAGATCGGCTCTGGTGCTCCTGTCCATTACCTGCCAGACAATATACTTAAACTACTTGCAAAGCCGATCACATCGGCAAGTGTGATTTAAATCTCTGACACAAGAGATTTTACCAGTGGCATGCAGAGGGTTAATGCCATTCTCCCATCTTTTTTTGGTCTTCCAACCCGTCTATTCCCCATAAAACTTGCTGTAAGCACCTTTTTTGGTGCTCAGTCTGTTGAGAGCCTTTGTACATGGCCAGCCCATTACAATTTCTTTAACTAAATAAAATTAACAAGGACAGGTTCATTGTATTTGTCATACAGTTCTTTGTTGTATAGTATTCTCCACTGACCATTAATATTTATACATCTCAATTATGGATAAATTATATTTAAAGAGAAAAATTATACCCAATTAAATGTCTTCTTAATAAAGAAGCCACCATTTGCAAGATAGAAGCAAAGGTTTCATAGCATTTGGTGCACAAGAATTAACAGCATATATAAGAGAAAAATTTGTGTTTAGATTGGAGTTTGCTCGGGTAGCTCATTCGGTAGAGCATTTGACTAGAGTTTGAAAGATCCTGGATTCGAGCCCCAGTCTGAGCGTATAATTTTTCTTTTCAAATATAATAATGTTTTGGAGGTCCTCATTTGTTAATCTTTGTCATTTTTCAAGAGTATCTGAGAGAGACACTCTGTGTGCATATGTAACTCATTGTTTTAGGAACTTGCTAAATATTGTATTAGTTGACAATCGATAGTCTTTCAAATTTGAAAACTTGCAAAAGGTGTTTGTAACTTATTGTAATGCCGTATTGAGTGATAACATGCAAGGAGAATAATAAATAAAAGAAAGTTAAACTTTTATAGGAAAACCTCACTATGAGGTTTAAGATTAAATTAAATACTTCATACCTCACCTCATATCCAGTCTTCTATGTAGACCACAGTTTCGAAGCCTTGACAGCTTTATTTTCAGTACCCTCTTGTTGACTGATGTTATGTCTATTGGAAGCCACCAAGGCTTCGAAACTGCTGTCTACGTAGAAGATTGGATATGAGGTGAGGTATGAAGCATTTAATTTAATCTTAAAAGTAAGGTTTTTACAATAACATACAACAGAACAGTTAATTTATTAGATCAACTGAATGAACAATTCAGATTGGTAAAACTTAAGTTATTATATGTGTAAGCCGTCCTGAATATTGACCACAATCCCTAAAGGGAGATTCCTTAGATAATGAAAATCAAAGCCACGTAAGCTCAAAATGCATAATCTTGATATCAGTGGTATTTAGTAACATTAGTGCAATAAATACAGACTGTTTTTTATAAACATTCATTTTTTTGTACTGTAAGCCTATGTTTTCCCTTTACAGAGATTTAGGCGCTCTCCCCCTACAGGGAAGAATTTGAACCATACTAATTTAATTACACTTGTTTTCGTATAGATGTCATTTTGAGTGGTCCGTGGTCAGCGTTCCGCCTCATACTAACCTCTAGGAAACCAAGGTAGTACTAGGACGGGTAAATTTTGCTTAGAGGCCTTTTCATTCAGGCTTAAGGATTTTTTACGAGCCTGAAAATCTTCAGACTAGGGACCCACAGCTTAAAGTCCCTCCCGGAGGACTTGCTCCTTGGATTTTTCCATCCTAAAAAAATCCATCGACCCCGGCCGGGTTTGAACCCGCGACCCTCGGGACCAGAGGCAAGGAGCATAACCACTAGTCCACCGTGGCCGACTATAAACATTCATAAAATTATTGAAAAGCTAACCAGCCAGAATTCAACCTAACTAATAATATAAGCTAGTCAAAAACTGACAAATACGGGTTTAGTGTGATTTGTTACATTTCTTAAGTTTAATATTAACTTAATAAATAAGGAGTCATCTTACCTCATAACTTGTTGTGTTCTATTTGAACTAGTTATGGTATATCATGTAAACCATTGTCAAATTTTCCAGTTGACAATAACAAAAATTACATAGTGAAATATGCTGATACAATCCTAGAAGAACAGCAGTAGTTCTCTTTAGATTAGAAACGGGCCATGACTGTCTGGATGACCACCTTCATAGAATGGAGATTGTCCCTAGAACTATGGGATGCTCCTTGTGTGGAGAAAATGTTCTCCTAAGCAAGGAACACTTGCTATACTGCAGGCGAGTAGACCCCGAGGAAAAGGACAGGAAAGGCATCACAAGGGATTTATTGGGAAGCAAGAGGACTAATGGTGTAAACCAAATTCCAGCCATTTGAAAACAACATCATAATAAAAAATTTCCAGCTGGAATAGCTGACGATGGTATACTTGATATACCAAAACTATTTTCGATGTTTTTATATAAATTAACATTTTCCAGTCCTGGATAGAATCTAATTTAAGAAAGAAAAATTATCATTTGAACCCTGGATCTCTCGTTCTCCTTACGAGTGTGCGTCCATTACGAACATTAACTTTTCTTTCAAATTATACAAATCTTGTTCATCCGAAGGCTAATAGCTGTCGCTACCATATCGCCACTGACGTCTTCTATTCAGAAGTATTTTTTATTGAGAATTTATACATTACTTTTTAGCAGTAAAGCTTCATATTTTTTATGTTTTTATTTTAATTAACATTTTCCAGTTCTGGATAGAATCTAATTTAAGAAAGAAATATTAACATTTGAACTGGGATTTGATCCCTGAACCTCTCATTCATTACGAGTGTGCTGTCCATTACACCATTCAAATGACGATACAGACGTTACCATTTCTTTCAACTTATACAAATCTCGTTTGTCCGAAGGCTGATAGCTGTGACTATTAGGTCAGGGTTCAAATCCTGGTTCAAATGTTTATTTGAAACTAGTTCAAATAGAACAGAAGAAATTATGAGGTAAGATGACTTCGGATTCACCTTATTTTTTAAGAAAAACCTCATAATGTTATTTCCTATTGTAATTTATTAATTAATGCCAACTAAATAGAAATCAAATGAATAGTGAATTCTTACCTCATATATCTATGTTCTTTACACAGAACCACAGTATTGGGAATCATCATTCCCATCCTCAGCTGTTGTCATGACTGTCGATTCTTCATTTTACAGAATATTTAAACTTACTGAAATGTGACTAAATGTTATAGTCCGTTTGCTCAATTAAGAGAATCTTCCCGCACAAATATTTGAAGGGATTAGGCGTGGGGGGTGAATTCTCTCTACTTGAAGGCCAGCATCAGGTATAGGAAGGGTCGGAAATTCTTTCTTTCCAAGGTATTGTACACTTTTAATAATTTTATTGCTAAAAGTGTACAATACCTTCGAAAGAAAGAATTTCTTTTGTATTGCATTTTGTGGTGAGTTGACATATGAATTGTGCTACGTGAAGTTTTTTTTCAACGATGAGTGTTGACATATTTTAGAAACTTCGGTTAGTTGCTCCCACTCTCTGACTGGCCATGCAGCAACCGTTTGAAAATATACGCGGGAAGATTCTCTTAATTGAGCAAACTAACTATAGTGTAAATTGTTTTGCAGTAGCTTTCTTATATTTAAGACAGTTGTGTGTAAATTTGAAGTGAAGTGTCCATCTTATAAATGTTGCAAATAACGGTAGACAGACATATGTTCGTAATGCAATTCCAGAATCATTCGCAATTTAACTATTTAGCATGAACTAATAAACAAAGGAACCGTGCAGTGACATATTATGGTAAATAACCAAAAGTAATGTCTTTTTTTTAGATAAATTAAAGTAATAAATTCATTATTTTAAGATAATTTTTTAGTATTCTTTAGGTCATCAAAATCTAGGCCTAGTTATTTATTTAAAATTTTGCTAAATTGACAAAAGTATTTATTATGATAGCATAAAATCCTCTCCATATCACATTGAGAATATGCACAAGATTTATAAATATACAAAATGTTGAACCCTATTAAATTCTGGGTAAGGAGGAGTAATCATTTTTCTTAATAATAATCCTATGTATTAAATAATTTCCAATATATTAATTGAATACGTAACCTAAAGCTCACTTAATTTAATACAACCAGATTGTCTTATAGTATTTCTGGCATTGGCAGAATTGTAATCTACTTCTGAGTGGTGTATCTAGAAGGCAGACTTATGTTACTCCAATGATATGATGGGTGATAAATAATGAAGTCCCAGGAGAGTCCTTAAACATGAATTCCAATGAGCAGGAATCAACCCAGGACTTCAGCATGAGGCTGGTCTAATTTAAATATAATTTTCCATTAATCTATGAGCAAAAAAACTGAGATTTAGAACTTGTTAATTTTTTATGCATTTAAATAAGCACTGTGACATCTTTATTTGTATTCAATCAATCTAAAATGTATGAGATTGTTTTTTATGTCTTCTTAGAAATACTTTTCGTAAAATTAAAAAAAAAATGGAACTGTCCATTTGATTGCAGTGTTATTTTATTGGTCAGAATGTTCCATATTTTGTACCATGGTCTGACTGACTTTCCCCCTTCCACAGATGGGGTTCTCCCTACAAGAAGTGTTATTTTGAGATATTAATATGTTAATTTTATAAAGTGTAATACTTTTACACATAATTTTTAATAGTCAAGTTACAAACATGTTGACCCTGGCTTAAATTCATTTTCCGACAACATTGCCCATAATTTATACAAATGTTGCGCGCTACATGTTCGACCCGCCCGCCGAAAGATATTTACCATCTCTTTCTCTCTCTTGCCCGCATGCGTGGAAGTTCCTGGTACGACTATGACGACATACCCACGTAGCTCGACCAATGGAGAGAGAGTTGGCTACTTTGCAGAAAATAGATTCCGTCATCGCTAGCCAATAGGAGCGCTAGTACATGACGTGATGGTCTAAAAATAAAGTTAGTGAGTCACTTGATATAAGCAGTACTGCTGTGTAGAGTTGGATTCATTAGGCGTTTACTAGTCGAGAGAGCAAGCTCTGTTGTCGGTTGTGAATGTATTAGGTCGCCACGGCGCCTGTTTGTATTGATCGTCCAAGTGAGTCATTCTTGTTGTGGCTGAGCACGAGGTGACGCTATCCGTGTTGTCATTAAGTGCTGTGATAGTGGCGACAGACTTTATTCGCATTAAGTGTGAAACGCGATCTCTTAATGGTTCGCAACTGTGCAGCTCCTAGGATGGAGACTACGTTCTATGAGGATCAGTCCTTCCAACATAGAATAAACGACGATTTAAACCAGCTAAAGCGTAGTATGACATTAGATCTGAATAGGGGTCCAGCAAAAAGGCCCAAGTTTAACACAGCGTTAACAGCTGCGCCAGTACTCTCGTCTCCGGACCTCAACATGCTAAAGTTAGGATCGCCAGAGCTAGAAAAACTCATCATTTCACAAAATGGTTTGGTTACGACTACTCCCACACCTACGACGCAGTTACTATTTCCGAGGACAGTAACGGAGGAGCAGGAGTTGTACGCCCGAGGATTTGTGGATGCTCTAAACGAACTGCACACCACCAGTGATTCCAGTCAGATGAGTTCGAGTGGACTTCATCCTTTAGACGTCCCTGTTACCAGCAGTAACTCCGTCACATACACGACACTTGAACCACATGGCCAGCAGGTTGTCATCAGCCAAGCCAACACCTTCCCACCAATTTCATCCGCTGGCTTTAACCTACTCTCCAACGACCCATCCCTCATTGTAAAAGAAGAACCACAGACTGTCCCAAGTCTCGGATCCACACCTCCCCTTTCACCCATCAATATGGAATGCCAAGAGAAAATCAAATTGGAGAGGAAGAGACAGAGAAACAGGATAGCAGCTTCTAAATGCAGACGACGAAAGTTAGAGCGAATTTCAAGATTGGAGGATAAAGTGAAACTCCTTAAAGGTGAAAATACCGAACTTGGAAGTGTAGTACATAAATTGAAAGAACAGGTGTGTCAGCTCAAGGAACAAGTGATGGACCATGTGCACAGTGGCTGTCAAATTATGGTAACTGCTCATTTCTGAACCGAGGACTCTCCGGGTTGAACCCCCGGTCGTGTGTGTGTTGGTGGTACAAGAGGATCCTTGCCTTTAACTTTACGGGTTTGGTTTTGAATAAATTTTATTGTATTTTTTGTACGCGTCGCATAGGTTACTCCACTGATGGTTACTTAATTTTTTTTAATATGTTCAATCTTTATTTTATTAATTTAAATAAGGGACAATTACTCTAGGAGAGTTTCATGACATGCTCAATGATGCAACTAATTTGGAGTAACCAAGCGACGCGGTTTAAACCAAACTTTTAATATTAATTTTTACGAAAATGCACTGTGGAGCGCATGACCGGTCCAAGTGCTGCGAAATAATTGTGCCTGGCGCGAGGCTAGAATAAGCAGCAACTGGCCTTGTCTACACTTGGGTAATTTGCAACAAACGGTAAACTTGTTGCGAACTTTGATCGCCCTTCTCCCTCTTTTAGAATAGACGGGAAAAATCTACAAAATCTCTCCCAAAGACAGTATAATAGTATTACAACAAAATAGAGAGACTTAAAAAATTTAAACGCATTCCTGACTGGACTGATGTGGGCACATTAATAACATCATAGTAGGCCCAACAAAAGTTTTAGGAGGCAAATACGCATCTAGTCATAGCCCACTATGGGATATACTCTTTTGTACATAATTACGTGATTTTTTTAGTGCTAAGCAATATTTGCTTATTTTCTGACTAGTTTGCTAAGCAGGAAATTTTTTAAATTAGCTGTTTTTATACTTAAAAAGTGCTGAGCTACTTTGTAGCAATTTTTTACGGATTCAATTCAGAGCGATTTTTCAACTATGCTACAATACGATTGGGCATTAAATTTAATAATTTCTTGTTTTGACTCTGCCTACAAACATTATTTTTAAAAATGTTAGTGCTGATGAAATTTGCTCTGTAATTAATCCAAAGTGTGATTTCCTAGTTCAAAAGTGCTTTCAACATTTGTAGAACATATTTTTGCCTGTAGGCAGTCTATATATTTGTAATGAAAAAATCCTTCCAATATTGAATGTGCCTTTTATTATGCATATTTTGAGTTTAAAATCAAGCTATCAAATTGTATTTTTTTTTCTTTTTTTAATCGGTCAACCTGCGGCAAAAAAGCTCATTTTGTATATATTATGTATAAGATTAGCATTCACCATCAATAAGATATTTTTTGTGTGTGCTGGTATGTGATCTAGAATTTATAGATTCAGCGAGATCTTTTTCTATGAATGATTTATTTTTGAAAAAATAAATTGATACACTGAAAACTACTTTATTCAATTCTAAAATAAGTGCTTTAGTTGGAGAAAAATGGAGGAGGGGCGCAGTCATCCCACATATTTTGGATGGATTTGTGAACCATTTTTAGTTATTTGTTGTCAAAATGTCTTTAAAAATTCTCGTACTATATATAGAATGTTTCTTTATAGAACTTCTATAAAGGTGAGTCCTTCCAAATATTTTTTTCCATCTAAAGCACTACTTAAAATTATCCTTTTACCATAAATCATGAGGGAATGATAACGGAGATAATGAAGATTGAAATTACGGCTGTGCTTTCCTTTAGGTCCGAAAAATTTTTCAATTTTATATCTTATTCCACTGATGCACTAAACACTCTTAAACACTTTCAAAACATTTTGCAACACTTTTTAACACATTTTAAACATCTTCCGATGTTGCAACGAGTTTTTTTTCATATTTATATATTTGCGTAAAACACGGTCGTGCTACATTCCTTACTTCCTACTCTTTGGTATTTTCCCTCCACTTCCTATGTTGTTCCAGCGTTGCCACCATCAACAACCCGAACTTGCTTTTTAAATGTGATTCCACGTTCCCTGGATTTCACCTACGTTAGAGTAATTGATTTGTGTTACAGTAATTGATTTAGGTTTGGTTAGCTTTTAGGTTCCTTGCTTTTTAAAAGTGATTTGATACGTAAAATAAATTATACATTTTTAGACAAGTTCTGGGATTATTGTGTCAATGTTGGTCATACTGACTTCTCATACAGATACCGCCAACTGTTGGAGGCTGCATTTATCTACCTGGGATAATTGGAGCACTAGCGCATGCGCACTGCGATTCTATAGAACTTAGAAAAATTTTCTCCGGACTTAAAGGAAAGTATATCCGAAATTACTTGTAAAATAAGTTAATATTAACAATAATGAAACATAAAATTAGGCAGTTATGATCAGACCAACAGATCTGTGTCCCTAGAGCACTGATATCGTTCTTAGATAAATGCACGTCTATACTCTCACCATTCCATTGCACTCCCCTCCGTCATACAGCAACCATGGTAACTTACCGAGTAAGGATGTTGCCAAACTTCCTCCAGTGTCATGGCTCTTGAATATTGAATAATGCAAGGTTGGAGTTGTTGACAATACTGAAGTGCAAGTGCAAATAATGTCCCACAAGAAGGCTCAAAATTGTGAGTAGTGGAAGGGGAAAAAAAAGAGGAAATAGGATTGCAGGGAGAGAAATGATTTACCAAGGCAGAAAAAGAAGTAGGTTTTAGTTCCCATTATCTTATGGGGGCACAGATCCATTGGACAGACAATACTTATTATTGGTGCTAGGATTTTTATGTCCTAAAAATCACCAATATATACACAAAAATTATTTAATTATAACCTAAGATTTACAAAAATATGAGACTATTCTTTGCCACCTGTGAATATTCAATGAGGAGAACAAGTCACTGCTATGCTTCTTTCGGTCTTAGTTTAGGTTCTAATATAAACAGAAGCACGTGGTTGTGTGATTTCATTGGCCTCGTGAACCTAATGACATCGTTGTCCAGTGGTGTAGATGAAAACATAGTTCCCTGATAAATCTACGTTTTATATAATATAACTACTTTGTATGAACAAAATTATCACAATAATAAAGTAATAAAACACAAAATGACAATGGTGAATATTAAGTGTAAATTCATATAAATTTTAATTCACCATTTCGCGCAGACGAAGAGGGATATTCAGTTATTCCCACATGGCTGCTCGTGTTGAATATGTTAAACATCAGAGAGGGAAACCTTTGAAAAGTGGTGATAATTTCTAAAATACAAGTAGATGCATGCAACTTTGGTAAATTATAGTTTTTGCCAAAACTTAGAACCTTATTTTCAGGAAATACCTTGGACTCACCCCTTTTCTTTTCCACTCAAACTCCAATGAACAAAAGGCAACCCTTCTTATCACGCTTTTAAATACCTTTGAAGAAGAGCAACAATTGTCCTGCAATAAGATGCTGAAATGCTTTCAGCAAAAGGTTTGAAAGTATCGCTAATAGCAGACTTGAGGTAGTGGTGTGAGGCAAGTTTCATAAGTTTTGGTGAAAAGTATAATGCCACCTATATTTGACAGCAAGTCAGGTGGCATGTAAAATACTACTATCGCTCCACCAATCACAGATGCCTGCGAGAGGATACCTTTTGTGACTTTGTTTACAGTACAACATAAACTAAGGCCGAAAGCAGTATAGCACCATGTTCTCCAATGTGATAACACATGTTCCTGTTAGAGCCAATTTCTAACATGTTTACTCACATATAAGGGGATTCTATCTCAGGAGTCCACCTACATTAATGGGCAAGTTAGTGTTAGATGTTTAAGTTAGGATGAGAAAATGGACGAGTTAGTACACCAGATTAGTTTAGCTTTCACTTGTTAGCAAGTTTTTGTGATAAGTTGGGTACACTGTCAGAGTAATGATTGATACACGTTTTACAATGGTTTTTTAAGTTACTTTGAAGTCAACTTTTCACTTCATTTTAAGGCATTTTTCACATTTTTTGGGGAAAAAATCATTCGAGTATATATTCCTCTCAAATAATTTTTCACATACTGGAACAATAAATAATGTTTTTCCTTTAAATTTATGTAGGTGGTATAGAATCCCCAAATACCCACTTAAACACAATATGGCACTACAATATAATAATTGGGCTATAACTAACTAACTGTCACAAACAAATCCATAGTTTCAGGGTCGCACAGACACAAGTTCTACATACATCCCTATCCTAAGCTAATGTTTTCGCTAACTTCCTGTAAAGCAACTATAAACAAAGGTCATCATCATCATCATAGTACATTCACGAATTTAGGCCATCAATATTTCTAGGTATGTAATGAGCCTTTGCCATGGATTCCCTGAAGTATTTCTCTCCCGGAGAACCAAATGGGGAATAATATATTGACTTAGACTTTCAAGACCGGGATGTTGGTCGTGGTCTTGAGGCTTGAAGTTCCCCGATGTTTTACCAAGGATGCCAGACTTAGTTTCTGGCGAAACATTGGGGAACTTAAAGCCTGAAAACCATAACCAACAGCCCGCAAATATTCTAATAGGTTATAATACAAATGAGGATTATTTTATGTCTGGAAAATTTTACCCCAATAGAACTAATGTCCACGTTTCTTGAGGTTGTATTTTTACAGTCACTTTTTCAACCAAGATACTGTTTATTGTCTGGCTTATCGCCTTTAACCTTGCTGGCATGGGTAACACTTTTAGTAGCATCACTAGTATAGCTCTTGGGATCATTTAATCACACAAGCCATTCCACAATGTGGTAAAGATACCATGGAGCGATTAAGTAATAATTACAGTTGTAAAATAAAAACTTTTTTGCATGATAGTGCATTTTGTCGTACTTACAGCAATGGCAACCATGATTGAAAGTTCAACTTCCTACATTTCGGAGTTGCCAACCTAAATAACTATATTGTAATATTATACTTTGTCCTGCACCGTAGCCGAGTGGTTAAGGCAAGATGTCTTGACGCAGAGCTATGGGACTTGCGCTGATTCGAGTCCCCATGGGAGAAGAAATTTTCTCATGGAATTTCGACCAGTATGGGACCAGTGCCCACCCTGCATCGTGATGCATTTAGGTAGCTACAATAAGTAGTGACTCCAGGTTGAGAAGACTAGCTATAATGGCTGGGGGATCCGACATGCTGACCAATGTCACTCCTACACTGGCTTATGATCATCTACCTCTGTGATTAACATGTGGATGTGAGGCCAGCAGCCGGAAGGTAGGCCAAGGGCCTTCTAGACCTGTCACATTTGGAGTTTAATATTATACTTTACAAACACACATGTGGGAAGTAAAACCACTGCCCTCTATGTATACTACATACAATGTATATACAAGAAATATCCAAAAGTTAGTGTTAATATACATTATACGAAACAAATCGCAGCATTTTAAATGAACTGAACTTTATTTGAAACAATATAAAACAATAAGTATGTACTTGCTGCCTTTTTATCACTAAATTGGTCTCATGGCCTGTAGTTTCAACTAATAAATATTGCCCACACTGTTAACATTAGTGAATTGTTTATAATGAACACAAATGTTTCCAACAAAGATGTTATTATTTTACTATTATCTATTATTTTGAAAGCAGCATTGCGTAAAACATAATGTACAATGGCACGTTTGTGAAGTGTTTTACAGAATCTCAGAAATTAAAAACCTCGTCTATTGCTCAGATTTTAAACATTTTCCTCAATTCTGTAAAAACCACTTCCCAACCTCGCATCATAATACACTATTTCAATTTATTGCACAGTATGTTAAATGATTTCTCTGAGGTTACTCATAAGTTACACAGTTTATAAAACAGTATTTTCTCATCAGTCAAAAACACTTTTTGAGACAAACTGTTTTAATTTTACTGCAACACTTTGCTTCACTTACACATTTTTTCTTAACTATACTATACACCACTTCCGACTTCAATAATATTCAATAACTGCTTGATTTTATGATGTGATATTTTAAACTTAAAATTTACATATTAAACATGGTTTTGAAAAGAAAAAAATAACGAACTGGTACTTGAAATAAAAACTTGATTATTGCGAAACAAAATACAAATATTTGTTCTCTAGTGCAAACGTACAAAGTTCATATTGTAATTCAAACAAAATTGGGGTAAAAGATAGGTTTGATAATTTACCAGAAAACTAAATGCAGTGTATAATTCTAAGAAATTTAACAACCTAACTGAACATGGAAGAAGTAAATTGTACGACAAAGTTTTTTACTTCTTCAAGGAGTGAAAATATGCATAAATATGACTTAACGAAGTACTTTAATTCAATTAGTTTTTTTCATAACAACCAATTAGATATATTTAAGGAACATAATCAGTCTTATAGTTTTGGACAAGTCTTAAAATATTTTCTTCCAACTGCTCCATTTTCCCAACTCATACCCTCCTAGGTATGTGGCAAAGGAATTGTTGACAGTGTTGTCATCTTTCCCAGTGCCCAAGTTGATTTATTAGTCTTGAACTTATTTGCTAAAGCTCAGCCTCAAACATGTCCTCGACTATTGATGTACTACTTGCTTCCCTTGTTGCATATATATATATCATCATCATCATAGTACATTCATGAATTTAGGCCATTTGTTGACCTGTTTCGGCCTCAAGAGAAACACCATCCAAAAGTCTTTTGAGTGGACGCCCTTGTCTTCTTCCTGCAGGTTGATATCTTAACATTTGTTTGGGTATTCTGTGATCTTCCATTCGATGAACCCAGATATATATATATATATATATATAAAACTTATGTTTTAACTGTGGTCTGACACATTTAAATAAGTGAGATGAAAAATTGTATTGCTAAATTAAGGGTTAATAATGTAATTGTTCAACTGTTTAGTCTTAACTTTTTTAACTAACATTAATACCTAACTTTGGTGATTACCAGAAGTCTCTGAATAGTTCAAGACTAGGGTAATTTATTTTTGTTAAGTTCATTTCAACGAATGGTTAGATTCTTAAGTAATTGACACAACTGCAGAAATAAATATCTGTAGGAACCAGGATTTGAACCCAAGACATCCAACTTTACATGCTGGTTGTATTGGGTTAAAATCCTATTTGATGGAGAGACAGTTATGTTAACCATTTCTTACAGATGAATTGTCTGCATGTTATTTATATATTATGATCCTAAGCAACTACTTTAATTTTTAATGAATAATGGTGAAATTAAAATGGAATATAGTATTGAAATTCTAATCCACTATTTTTCTTGATAGCTGAGGAAAACACACTATATTCCTTTCTGGTTGGTTGATTTTTGGGATCTGCAGTTAATGTCATTTGGGCCAACTTCCCCAGTTCCAACATTTTTAAGGTAAAAATAAATAAAAATTGAAATTTTATTTTGTAATATGTTCACAGAATTAAACATTGTCCACGTGAAGTAATTGCACTTACAAATATATATATATAGAGAGAGAGAGAGAGAGTTAAGAAGCATTGACAATTTCACAAAGGCACAAAGAAACTAGTCTGCAAGAAAAATAATAAAATATGAAGTGAGTCTAAATTCTTAACTCATAATAATTAAAAGAAACCTCATAGTAATTTTTTCCTATAAAAGTTCAAAATACGTATCATATTTTTTGACAGCATTTATTCTTGTATGAATAAACAGTCTCTGTGATGCATATGGCATAGATTTGTTGAGATTAGATGTTATTGATTTTTTACAATTAGATGTCCATTGTACTTGTCTCCATTGAACAAACTGATCATATTATGAGAGAGACCTACTGGAGGGGGAACACAATTGATGTTCCCCTCCTCCTCTATTGTTCAAAAATCCATTTATTATTTTTCATTGAGACAATATAGGTCTTAAATACATTTATGTTCAACATTCAGTAAATTTTATAACTATACGATTGACAACAATGTTGGAAGAAGGAATTCAAATAAAGCAAGTGAAACAAACTAAATATTTGGGAATAATTATGCATAACATTGAAGAATTATGGAGAACATAAAGCATAGAATTGAAAGACACCAAAAAATATATATTGGTAAAACATTGGTGGAATCTGTTGCAATGTATGGAAGTGAGGTATGGACAATCAGTAAATACTACAAGAATAGACTAACAGCTCTAGAAATGTATTATTTATGCAGAAGTCCCAGAAAATCAAAATTAGAACATGTCACAAATAAGGAAATTAACATAATGGAAGCAGAAGAAAGCATAATTGAAAGAATTGAGGAGAAGGAATTAAATTGGTTAGTACATATTTTAAGAATGGAAGATGAGCGATGACTGAAACAACTATATCAATGGTAACGACTAGAAAGAAGAAAAGAGGGAGACCAAAGTTAACATGGAAGGAAAACATGATGATAGTGAAATGTTAACTTCAGAATTAGGTAAATTTCCTTTAAATATAGTTGCCTTGCATGCAGTAACTTCCTCTTTATTAGATTACAATTTTTTTTTTCAGGAAGTATGTCTTGAATAAAAAAGAAACAGCTTCACTCAAGGTACATAAATATACAGGTAGAATAGGTATAGGATAATTTTCAAACTGTTTTTGAAAATTAGGAATGTAAATATATATACATAACATTTGTATAGAAATAAGTATGAAATGCCAAATAAGATGTAATAATAAATCATCAGATTGTGTTTGAAACCAGTGTTGGTACCACTGGAATACTATAAAAATATACTAGAATATAGGCCTAGTTAATATTTAATTTTAGGAAGTTATATTTTGAGGTTATTTTAATTATATTATTTTTGGTCTGGACATCTTACCTCAATATTAATGTTGATTTGTTCTTGGACATGTTTCAAAACAATTCTGTTTTATCGTCAGCTTTCCCAGACTGAGTCTGGGTAAGATGTCCAGACCAAAAATAATATAATAGGCCTAGTTATTTAAGATGCATTATTTAGACCATGTGTATTGTGTTAACATTTTTTACTCGGATATTTGAATTGCATGTTTAAAAAGTTAATTGTTCAAATCTGAGGACTGACTAGTTTGACCACTGTTTTCCTCAGCTGTTAGGGCAATTTATTATCATTATCATCATCATAGTGTGGCTTTCTAGTCAGTTGCTTGTTTGCTTTCAATGTTCAATATGTGTTTTTCCTTAAGCAATGTTGTTTCTCATTTCCATTAAGATTCTTTTTTTAAGTAAATGAGTTAAATTAAAATAAACTTTTATTGTATTTTACAAAACATTTGCACAAAAAAATTACTAATTTAAATATTGTCTCTATAGTTTCTTCTACAAGAGCAACACAAGCTTATAAAATATTTCAGAAAACAGATAACAAAGTTCTTTTATTAAAATTATGTCTACCATGTGGAGAAGGCCTACAAAGGCTTTTTATTTCTTATTAATCCACTATCTTACATCATAAATATCATAATCATATATCTAGGACAGAAAGTTGTGAAAAGGATTCATTGATGAGGCCAAAGCGTTCCGAAGTTGAAGCTGAAGTGACTTTAGGAAGAACATCAGTAATCTTAGATTGATTAGACATTATTGTTTATCTTCTTTGTGAACATGTATTGCTTTAACTATAGCTATTAATACAAAAAAGCAAGTGAAGCATTAAAATTTGAAATAAATCCTTTTCACTTCATATCCTATCTTATTTTAAATTATATGTCTTGGTGATATTTCCAATAATAGTGAAGTATTAAAATTTAAAATTAATCCTGTTCACCTCATATCCCATCTTATTTTAAATTATATGTCTTGGTGATATTTCCAATAATAGTTCAAGTGAAATATTGTCTGATTAATTAGTATTATTTATGTGTTTATTGCTTATCATATTTGGCATTAGAGGAACAAAAATAGAACCTGGAAGATTCTAGTTTCTCAGTTTCTATATATAACAGAATATGAAGATATCGTTCTGTACATATTACAATTATCACTTCGGTAATTTAAAATGTAAATATTATGAGATGAAAGTTATTTTTTAAATCAACTGTATAAATTTGTTACATTGAAAACAATTTTTTTATTCCACCTCCATATAATCAGAAAAAAACTGCAATACTGAAAACATATCAATTTCTTTGTATGAATACAGTAGTTTTGAACTGTACTAAATTCATGCATTCACTCATAATCATGAAAAATTATTTTCTTCCTATTGACATGTGATGCAGGCTTCTAATATTGTATTTTACTTAAATATTTGTTAATGACCAGGCAAAAATAACTAATTGTGGAATAGATTGCAATGAAAAGACTGATATGTTGTCAAAGAAACTAAAAAAAAATTAATTAAATGTTTTTCATAAGATATAGGTCCTATCTAGTTCAGATCAGAACATTTTAAGCTTCTAAAACTTACAGATTTCCACCTACATCAGGACATTATCACGTCAATTAAACCAATTGCAAATAACCAAAATATCAGGTAAATTTATTTACTGTACTTCATTAAATATAAAAGTTTTCTCTGTTTCTAGCAATTAAAGCAACTACAAACAACCAGTATATCAGGTACATTTATTGTATTGTACTTCATTAGAAATAAAAATATCTATCTTTATTATTGTTCTTTGCTGGCAGCGTTCATCGCTACATCATTGTGCAACAAATTAGACAGTTGGTCAACTTGTTACTAACCTTATGTCAAACCATTCAAACATGATAAACTAAAAGATTGCTGCTATATCTTGATAAAAAATATTGGAAATCATGTTGAATCTTAGTAATGCAGATCTCCATAGACATAATTATAACTACATATTACTCCATGATGATTACGTAAGAGCAAAAAATCACCGGTATATACATGATATAAATGTTCGATATTCTAAAAATATCGCGCTTCTATTTTTATCTATCTATGTTGGTCTTTTGTTCCTGTCTACATCCGGTTACGTTGAATAGAATGATTAGTGCGTGAGTGTTTTAGTACGTTTTTTTGTTAACAAAACGAGTGTTATCGTGGAAATGTGCGTTTAATAACTTCAATATTACAGTAAGAAACAGTTATTGCAGAAAGGTAAGTTATATTTATTTATTGCGAAGTTTGAGATATAAACATTGTCTTATCTACCTCAAATGCTGATTCTTTGTTTTCGATGTGCTTATCTCTTGAGTGAAATAACAGCTTTGTCTGTTTGTTGTTTGCATGTTTAAAGCCGCTTGGTTTTGGGCCAAACTTCATTTTTGTAATGTTCTCTTTTTTTTTTTTTTTTGACAATGCCTCTATATTGTCTTAACGGATAATCAGAAATTTGCTGTGTTTAATTTCTTGTCACGGATGGAATGAAATGATGGGCGAGGCCATTGAAATTGCTGTAGGACCCACTGTTTGCGTATAACTTGTTCTTAGTTTGCAAGACTACGGACAAGTCAGTGGAATGAGAACTGGTTACCATTTCGAGGTCATGAACTTTTATCGTACAGATTCACTGCGGTTAGAAAAAACCTGAATGCGGTTAAGGTGGTAGGAGGATTTAGGGGCCTTGGTAGGGCGTATGTAGAAAAATAATTACACTAATACACTATAAGTGGCTTTTTTATTATTTATTTATTTATGGATGGATGGAGTTGAGACCGTAAGGTCTTCTCTTCCACTTCACCAGGGTTAAATTATACTTATAATAACATGTTGATTAATTAAAACATAATAGATATAGGCTATACAATATAAAGTTGACTATGGAAACAAAGAAAAAATAGTAGTAATAATAATGATAATAACCTATAATTTGATAAGTAGTTGGCTTGGTAATCTACATAACAATAAACTACATGGTCTTTATAGGAAACCAGATATAATAAGAAGTTAGGTCTCATAGACTGCGATGGGCAGGGCATATGGCACGAATGGGGAATGAAATATGTCTATGGAAGTTTCTTGTAGGAAAACGCCTAGTTGTTAACAATAATGAGATGGGAGAATAACATTAACCATGATTTGAGGGAAGTAGATTATACAAGGAATGGTTGGAAAACATTAACTCGGGATAGGGATGTATGGAGAGCTTATGTTCGCGCGGCCATGAATCTACGGGTTCAACAGTGCCAGTGAGTTAGTTTAATTGGCTTGGCAAAGAAAGTTTAAAATATAAAGGAATAATAAAAGTGTACATAGAACACGGGCTTAGGTGCTGAAGATTACTAAGCCACAACATTTGAAATCTGACTTATAATAATCATTGATGGAGTTTAATTAATTCTCTGGCACAACGTTCATGGGCACGACGACATAAGCTCTCCATGCATCCCTATTCCGAGCTAATGCTTTTCAATCATCCCTTGTATAATCTACTTCTCTCAAATCATGGTTGATGCTATTTTTACATCCAATTCTTGGTCTACCTAGTGGGTGTTATCCCTCTGGTTTTCATACAAGGAATTTTAATGTCCCTCTTTCGTTCCCCTTTTGTACTACATGTTCTTATTATATCTGGTTTCCCATAAAGATCATGTAGCTCATTGTTATTCGCCTGTCCAAAAATTTCCCCAAGTAATTTATTTTGTCTTGGTAGAGTGGCTTGAGTACTTAAATGATCCAGAGAGCGGTAGCATTGCTGCCAAAAGGATTACCCGTGCCGGACAGGTTGAAGGCGGTAAGCCAGACGAAAAAAAGTCCAATGGTCGAAAGAGTGACGATCTTTCATCGTAACAATACATCAAGAAACGTGGATATGGGCTCCACTGGAGTAAAATTTTCCGGAGGTAAAATAGATTCAAACTTAGGACATATTCCTAGGAACATAGACTGTTAGGACATTGTATAGTAGTGGGGCACTAGAAATATTAGCGCTGGAATTAGATAAATCACCCTTGGATATAGTCGCTTTACAGTAGGGCCAACAAACTACGGCCCTCCGTCAGTTTCTGTCGGCCCTTATAGGCCTCTAGCATGCTGATAAATTAAAATATGCTAAGGATAGGCTTATAATAATAGTCTGCCAGTAATGGAACAAGAACTTGTGAAATATGTTATAACGACATAACAAGAAAAGTAGTAAATCAACACACACTTATAATAATAATAATAATAATAATAATATTAATAATAATAACAACAAACAACACTGTATGGTCACGTAAAAGAATAACAGAAGATAGATCCCCAAGAAGAATACAAGAATAGGTGCCACGTGGTTGAAGAAAAAGCGGACGGACAAAAGAACTTGGATTGATGGTATTTTGAGCAGCATGAAAGAAAAAAGGATTGGACAATTGAGATTGAAATTACAGATATGTGGAGATAGTTGATAAATTGGGTGCAGGAAAATGTGAAACATTGTAAAATAAATAATAATATTATAATTTAATAATCCACAACAGCTATAATAGGATCTATGGCCCGCGACATAAATAAGGTCGCGGGTTCGATTCCCGGTCAAACCATAGGATTTTTTCCTTAAAGGGAATCATTCCTGTGGTTGCCCATGGTCTGGAATTTAGGTTAAGAACTCTCCTAGCGTTCCATTATCATTTATCACCCATCATATCATCGGGATAACATAACTCCGCCTTCTAGGCGCCCCAACTTCAGAAGTGGGTTACAATAAAGCCAATGCCAGGAGAGAACACCAGAAATGTCGAAATGACAACCTGGGGCATTGGGAAAAAAAAAAAAAAATTGAGCGGCTCTGCTTTACAGAAATTCAGATGGCCAGGAAAAGGTAGTCAGGAATCAGTAAACTTTGCAATATACTATGAGAGTGCAGCGAGACTTGAATTCGGAACGGGTTTTTTAGTTCATAGGAAGATCTCCGTTGAGATATTAAATTTGTAAGTGATAGGATATTATAATTCTAAAACGTAAACGACATAATCTTATGATTGTAAATGTACATGGTCCCACAGAAGATAAGGATGTAGAGTTAGAATGCATATTTGATAGTCTATCACGATGTCATATGAAATTTGTCTTAGATTTTAACGCAAAACTGGAACAATAGTCTTCATGAAGATAGTAACGACTTGAAGGAATTAGATTTGTCACTTTTGACACATCAAAGAATATTATAGCCTATTTGATGGAGTTTAGAGAGTCCAAACTGTGTATTGAGTATATGTTTTGTATACATATATCCAATTAAAAACGTATTAAATTAATTATTTTATGCTAATTATTGATATGTGAATGTATCTAACTTGCTTAAAGTCCCTCCCGGAGGACTTGCTCCTTAGATTTTTCCATCATAAAAATACATCTATCCCGGCAGGGTTTGAACCCGCGACCCTCGGAACTAGAGGCAAAGAGCAGAACCACTAGTTCACCGTGGCCAGGAAACCGTATGTAATAAAAACAGTTAAGTCTCATAGACTGAGATGGCAGGACATGTGGCATGAATGGGGAATGAAAGAGAGGCCTGGAAGCTTCTTGTATGAAAATCTGAGGGAAAAGTCCATAAATCATTATTTGAGGGAAGTAGATTATACAGGAGATGATTTGAACATTAGCTCAGGGTAGGAAATACGGAGAGCTTATGTCCGAGCGGCCTTGAACCTACGGGTTCGATAGTGCCAATGAGTTAGTTAGTTAATATCGAATTCGTTAATCGGACCATTAGGAATGGGGGTTAATCTGAAGTGAAAATTTAAAAATCGCTCTAGCGGTCGTGATGTTTGTTTTGTTCACAACTCTCAACTATATACATACGATTTAATTAACAAAAGAGATATATATTCCGCAAACCAGCAAAATCGAAATATGAATTCGACTTGCTGAGGAATTCACTTTGTTTACGTCATTTCTGCGTGATGGACTTTTGATGTAACGTGGTTTGGGAATACGTATTTTTTGTGAAGATAAGAGTGCGCCAAGTCCCCACGGTTTATTTCTGGACTTTTCAAGAATCAAGAAATAAACCGTATTACTCCGTTGCTCTTGCACATTGGAGAAGTGTCCCAACCCGCTGGTTGGTCATTGTCGCTGGGTTTTCTTATCTTCAGCGATATCAGCGTGAAATTTTGATAAAAATAGCAATCACAAATAACATTACCACTTTTAAATTAAGCCAAAATGATTTGAAAATATAAATAAACGATCAAGATAACAACCTGAACCCCTATCTCAATCCGGGAGCAGCCTCTAAATCCCACCCATCTACCCATCCTACACTAACTGGCGCTCACGCCGTATGGCCTCCTCAATCGGCCATGTAAACTCCTCGCCTGTGGGGATCCGGGAAATTATCCGTGGCCCAGCAGTGCCCGTCTCCCACTATTTTTCCACGAGCCTCTCAATAAGTTGGGCTGCGCCATCGCGCTGAGATGACCACAAGATCAGTGACTGTGTCCTGGGGACTCACTGACCATGTGACAGCTGTCAGATACTCGAACTAACACCTAACATGCGCTAATCGCATAACCCCATGCCACAAAGTAAAATAACTTCAGTGGCGTGTTTAACTCCCCTCTGTAGAAGCAAGTTTACTCCACTCCATAAAACGAGACCGCCACGGACAATTCCGCCTAATGTCCCGCTCTGCCGAATGTAGGAAGTTAAGAACTGTGGCTTCCAATAGAGAAGACTTCTGATGAAGGCCAAAGGCAAGATAGGGCTGTCGTGACAATGATGATAATGATGATGGATGTGAGACCAGCAATCAGCTTATAGGCCGAGGGCCTTGTAGGGCTTTTGTTCCATAGAAAAAAAGAAAAGAATTATACAAGGAATAATTGGAAAATGTTAATTCAGGGTTAAGTTGTATGGAGAGATTATGTCCGCGCGACGTTCACCTCCTGTTTGGATAGTATCAGTGAGTTAAAGTTTGTGAGTGTCGTTAAATAAATAAACGTAGTTGTAATGGAGAATAAAGACTTCCATTTCCTAGTTACAAGCTTATAATGACAGAAGTTCATTGCCATCGGAACAACCCGCAGGTAGCCAGAAATATAACAAAAGGAATAACATGTACTACATTAAACAAAAGGCTGTCCAAATTAGTTACTGGACATGTCATGCAACGGGGCTTCAGTTCTGAAGTAATCTTTATTTACACATTACTTGATTAGTGACAACAAGGAATGGATTAATTACAGAAGTAATGTGCACCGCTGTGATCTCTTGGTAGTTTCGCTGCCTCTTACACAGTGGGCCCAGAATCGATCCCCGATCGAGACAAGTTTCCTGGGTGATTTTTTTCCCCTCACCTGTAAGACAGATGTCAGGAAAGTTAAGGCTCAAATTGTACCCGATCATCACCTGGCCATCATAATCATCATCATATTCGCCAAGCTTAGTGTGAATGTGTGTGTGAATGGTGTGTTTCATCATAATGTCCTTGTTTATTTTATTTTATTTATTTAGCCTGCTGGAGTTAAGACCATGTGGCCTTCTCTTCCACTCATCAAGACAAACATATATTACATCAGAATATAACAATCATAATTAACTTTAATATTAAATACTAAATGAAGATTTGATCAATAAGATAATATTTATTATATTACGATATATAATACAACCAGTTAATGATAGTTAACATTAAGATTAAAACTAATAATAAAATATATTCAAGCAAGATAAATTAAATTATTGGTACACTGACCCTGTCTAATGTATATAATAAATCAAAGAAAAATAATGAGATATAGAAAACTAATTTTACGGTTATACAATATTTAAACAAATAAAACTATTTGTTAATTTTAATATTATTTTCATAAATAATTGAATTTATTAATTGTTAAAAGAATACTATCAGTGAGGTGTATAAGTTAGTTTGTTGTCTCGGAGAAGACCCTGGATTCAACTGATCACTCTTTTGTGGGCAAGAAAGTTCGATCTATGTGATCTAAAAAAAAAGTCGGGGTATGGCTGTGTCGTGGACACGGCCGTGTGTTTTACGTGAATACGTGTATGTAACGGGTAATACAGTCCGGCATTGATATAGAAGCAATTACATCATCCACTTGTATAGACTTGGCCGCCCCAGCTGCATATATACTGGCGGCGTCGATGATCCGCTCGGACGCCTTCATTCTTTTACGTTCCCGGCACCGCTTCACTCTGTCATATGGTGTTTTATGAGTACAATTGGATTGCTCTTCAGAAGCCCTTTCCAACCGTATACGATCTCTGTATTTTGATTTGGCTTTTTGACGAGTATAGACCGACATTGCATTATTTCTTTAAATTTTTTACTTAAACTATTTCACACTAATGTTTTGTATACATAATCGATAGATCTTGAGGAGAGCTGACGATTGGAACTCGAACGAACGTCGTAATTTCTCCGAGTCAAAATTTATACTAAACGAAAATTATGTGACGCAGCGAAATTACCTCAAAATGGCGGCGCTCCCCCTCCGCCGAGCGCAATGCGTCACAGTCCACACTCAACGTTACGAATTATTTGATCCTTTATCTATCGAGTGGTGTAATTAAATGTTGGATGTAGATGATAGATATGTAGCTGCAACACCAAACTGTATCCCCCGATTTTGTTATCAGTTTTCTGAATTTTCTCCCACTATGGACGCAAATTTAAAGATGTATTCACGTCAAAAATTCCTCTCCCGATAGGTTTTGTTACTTTGAGATCCTGGTAGCGAGGGGCATGTCAGTGTACCTAAGGTGAGAGATTAAACTACGATGGAGAAAAAGAAGAGACGTAATTATTAATTGCTTTGGTGGCATGTTGCCTCTTTTCTATTGGATCCCTCAGTTCTTATAATCTAACGATATTAAGCACTTGTTTTGTTTTTCTATTATAAACACTAATTAATAAGTTATACAGTTGTGCTACAGGACTAATATTAAAATAACGGCGAAAGTCCTTAAATATAGTTTCTTTACTAACAGGAATGTAAAGATCAATTTCAAGATTTGACGTAGAGTGGACTAAGTTCCCATATTTTTAATAATGATTTCTTATTAACTAGAGTCCGGATTGTCCCGCGCCGTAGCCGAGTGGTTAAGGCAGGAAGCCTTGGCGCAGATCTGTGGGACTTGCGCTGGTTCGGGTCTCCATGGGGAAAGAAATTGTCTCGTGGTATTTCGGCCAGTATGGGACCGGTGCCCACCCAGCATCGTGAGGCATTTGGGTAGCTACAAGTTGAGAAAACCAGGGGGGACTCGACATGCTGACCACATGTCACCCCTACACTGGCTGATGATCATCTACCTCTGTGATTAACACATGTAGATGTGAGGCCAGCAGCCGGCTGGTAGGCTAAGGGCCTTCTAGGCCTGTCGCGCCAAGAGTATAGTATCAACCTTGAAAATATTTTAAGTTAAATTAAACTAATAACCTTCAAAGTTATAAATAGAGAAGCTTCTAGTATATTATAGTATAATGTAGTAAAGTATAGTCCGGATTTCTATGTAAATACATGGGATGCATATCCTCTGTATCAGTCTGAGAACTTAAATGTTAACGAATTAAGTTACTAGGAACATCATATGTTATGTTCATGTTACATATTTTACATATTCTGGTCAATATTACATATTTTAAACATCATTGGCTACATATTTTTACATATCATGTCAATTGTTTAATCGAACAAACATCCGTCTGCTAAGTACGTCTTATTTCTGATTCTCCTGTATAATCTACTTCCCTCAAATCATGGTTAATGTTAGTCTGCTACTTTATTCTTGATCTATCGACTGTGCGCTCTACTTCTGGTTTTCCTATAAGGAATAAGGAAAAATGTGTAATGTAACCTAATTCGTTAACATTTTAAGTTCTCAGGCTGATACATACCGAGGAAAAAAAATGTAAAAATATGTAATTATGTTTAAAATGTAGTAATTGCACATTTAATCAATTTCGTAAGCGATTACAATTTTTAAAATATTTTATGTAACTAAAACGTTGAAAAAATATTTTATACAAATCTTTCTGGTCGGTTGCCATTGATACAGTTGTTTCGGCCATCGCTCATTTTCCATTCTTAAAACATGTCCTAACCACTTTAATTCCTTCTCCTCAATTCTTTCAATTATGCTTTCTTCTGCTTCCATTATGTTTCTAATTTCCTTATTTGGGACATGTTCTAATTTTGACTTTCTGGCACTTCTGCGCAAATAATCCATTTCTAGAGATATTGGAGGGCTTTGGAGGTTTGGCACGGGAAGATAGCAGCAGCTGTAAAAACCCGAAGATAGATACATAGATTTTATACAAATTTTATACTCTGTGTTTAATCAGATTAGGTACAACCCTAAATTCTATCATTGCACGAAACATAGTATATTACAGTATATTTCTCGATGTTTTCAGGAATTAGTTTTCGTGCGTTTAATTAAGCATTTGACATAATATGTAAAAGACTACATAACAGTGAGCTGCATGGTCTTTATAGGAAGCCAGATATAATAACAGCTAAATCTCGTAGACTACAGTGGACAGGACATGTGGCACGAATGGGGAATAAAAGAGGTATATGAAAGCTTCTTGTAGGAAAACCAGAGGGAAAATACCCAGTTGGTAGACTAAGAATGAGGTGAGGGAATTAAATAGGCTATACGGGGGATGATTAGAAAACATTGGCTCAGGATAGGGATATATGGAGAGCTAGTATCCGCGCAGCCATGAATCTGTGGGTATGATGGTGCCAGTGTGTTAGTTAATTATAATTTGATTAAGTAATTTTGTTGGTAAAGAAAGTGTAAAATATAAAATAATCATAAAAGTATACATAGAACACGGTTATATATTATATTGTCTAAGGAAAAATGTGATTTTTTAAACTGTTTTTGATTCCGGCAGTCCTTGATATGCGAGGGGAGAGAAATAACTAGATGATGATGACTACATTTATGTCAGGCCTTTTGTTTGGATCTTATTAAGGAACTCTTTAATAATTGTTTAATAAAACATTTTCGAGCACCTGTTAATCAGTTATAACATCTGATACAATGTTTGCACCTAATAGAGTGCATGTCAGCATAAGGGTATCCTAATTATTATAAATAAATCCAATAAGAGATTATTAAATTACAGAAAAAAATTACAAGAACTTGAAAATCCATTCTTATAAAAGTGAAGTGATCCCTCTATTGGTCCTAGGAGCCCTTTGGGTAGTAGGAGATTAAGAATCCCGTCTTTGGAGACAATCAGTATGATATGTCAGTTCAGGGCATAGTTGAGGCCAGTTTAAAAAATTCCAACCCCATCGATGATCGAACCCTCGGTCTTCCAGGTTGTATTGTACTAATTAATCTACTACGCGATGGTGTGCCTACACCACCCTCATTTCTATTAAGGGATTTGACCAGGTCTGAACCCGGGACCCTCGGAAATAGAGGCAAGGAACATAACCACTAGACCAAGACTGATCGTCTATGGAGAAGAATGTGTGTGTATTATATATATATATATATATATATATATATATATATACACACACACACACACAGGTTGTCCCATTCAAACCTCACACATTTTAATTAATCATAACATCATAACTAACAATACCACACAATGGCACTCATTAAAACACCCCTATATGTGCACCATTAGTAGCATGGACAAATATCAAGTCTGTATTCGATTTCGTGCCACGTTCTGTCCAACATTGGTACTGTTGCAATAGTGTGAAGGATACGGGTTCGTAAATCATGAAGATCTTGTACTGGAATTGCAAGCACACGGTCTTTTACATACCCTCAGAGGAAGAAGTCCAATGGAGTGATGTCTGGCAAATGTGGTGGCCAGCAAATTGGTCCGCCGCGTCCAATCTATCTATCTGGGAAGGATTCTTTGAGTGAATTCCGAACATCCAGGCTCCAGTGTAGTGGGACCCCATCATGCTGAAAGATTACTTGGGGTTGCAGATCAGCTACTTGGGGGTACAAGAACTGTTCCAACATGTCTTGGTATACCGGGCCTACCTCTCATGGAAGAAAAGAGGACCTATAGTTCTGTTCTTCATTAGGCCACACCAAACGTTTACTTTTGGGCAATCCCGGACGTGTTCACGGTAGACGTGTGGATTTTGCGTACCCCATATCCTTACATTGTGCCTATTAACAGATCCTGATACATGGAACATTGCCTCGTCAGAAAACAAGACGTTTCCAAGAAATTGAGGGTCCATGTCAATACGATCCAGAATTTCAATAGCGAATGCCTGTCGTCGTGGCCTATCATCTTGGCTTTATTTGTCGAACAATTTGCACCTTGTAGGGGTAAAAACGAAGCCGCTTATGAAGCACTCGATGCACAGTTGATCTCGGCACATTGAACTGCTGGGAAGCTTAGTGAATTGATTTTGTGGATTTTTCTGAAATCCTGCTCTAATGTCAATTTTTTCTTCTGAAACACGTGTACGAGCACCTCCTGATTTTTTTAACGCTTCCAGTCGCCAGAAACTTCTCAAACCATGCCTTAATGGTCTTCCCATCAGGTGAATTTCCTCCATATTCTCTCTGGTAATTTCTTTGCACTGTAATTGTTGACTTCGTCTGTGCATACCAAAAAACAGTTTGTGCTCGTTGCTGAGGAGTCGCCATTTTGTTTTATGTCAGTATTGTCCAACATGCGACAGTTGAATTAACTGCAACAATGAAAACAAATATTCTTCGAGTTTCTTTTTCTTTTAATACCAACCTCATTTCATAATTCCGCATACTTTGAGAGTTATGATTAATTAAAACGTGGGAGGTTTGAATGGGACACGGTATATATATATATATATATATATATATATATATATATATATATGTGTGTGTGTGTGTGTGTGTGTATGTGTGTGTGTGTGGAAAGCAACGGAAAGCTACCACACCTATAATTCCCTAGTAAAGCTGCATAGCATAGCATGAAAATGCAGTGAAAGACCTGCCCTCGGACAGAATTACTATGGATGGATATATAGCATTCATTTTTCTTTTCATATCATATTTGCCTTCATTGCCAAATTTCAAAAATATATTTATAACATCTAAATAATCAAGCGTCACTGTTGTAAAGTAAAAATATTCATAAGTAATGCCACGAGTGATTTCCAAATTATCGATAAATTCACGACTCACGAAGTGAGGAGTGAATTTATCTAGAGAATTTGGAAATCAAGAGTGGCATTTGTTAGGACTATTTAACGAATAAAATAAAGCTGTTTACTCACAAATCATTATTTAACTACAGTTATTTAAAAATATTTTTATATTTAAAGTAAACGGTGATGTTTGAAAACTAATGAGAAACGATAGGTAGCCTACGCTTCTACTGCTTCTTTGTTTATCACTGCAACCAGATCATACTATTTATTGCCAAAGGAACGCAATATTGTAAGAATGCTCTCTAGTGGAGAAAAAATGAAAACACATCAATCTGTATATTAATTCATTTTTGATGTCGTATACATTTAAGAAAGTGCAAACAGTGGTTTCTTTTTTTGGTGGTATAATCAATTGCTACAAATGTTGACATGTAAGCACTATTATATACAATCTGGTAGCCGTATTTGTTATAGGCTCAGTCACTGCAAAATAACGGTCAGACCTGTTCAGAATATTAAAAAGGAGGAGCTTTGCTTAATATATGATAATCCTAACGTTGATAATTATTTCGTGAAACACGTCTCTGATTGGTTGTAATACAGAAATCATTGAAACGTGATTGGTCATTGACTCCCATTTGGGGCATGAGTTAAATAGTCTCTTTAATTTGCTTACTTGTTATAGTTAGCTGCCAGATGGCAGTGAAGACCGAGTTCTCGCTACATCTAGTAATAATGCAGAATATAATATATAAGAAAGATAAATGTTTTATTGGATTTGTCCGGTGGTGTAATGGATAGCTCGCTGGGGTACCAACCCAGAGGTCCGGGTTCAAATCCCGTCCAGGCATTTATTTTTCTTATCATGTCATATATATAGTGAGGTTCACTCGTCTTGCGGCCACTAGCGTGCAGTTACTTTTCCCGCTATCGGCCACAGGTCGAGTGAATCTCACTATATATATATATATATATATATATAGTAGTGCTCATTACTCCACTGGGAAGCATAGGGCCTTGATGAAAGCTCGTCAACGAACTCTGTTGTTTGCTAATGCCTTAATTTCATTGCTTCATCCCTGATGGTATTACTCCATGTTGCCCTAGGTCTTCCCCTATATAACTATATATATATATATATATATATATATATATATATATAGAGAGAGAGAGAGAGAGAGAGACGGAGGTAGGTCTATATAATGTTGTCGACAAAACTTCTGACTACAGTTCATGAGGTTCCGGGATTCGGTTTCCAGTCAGACTATAGAAATTTTTCCTGTTATCTCCCGTGTTTGGAATTTAGATTATTTAGGACAGTAACATTAATCATGATTTGAGGGAAGTAAATTACACAGGAGATGATTTGAAACTATCTCAGGATAATGATGTATGGAAAGCATATGTTCGCTCGACCATTAACCTACGTGTTTGATGGTGCCAGTGAATTACTTAGTATTAAGGATTCTCTTAGTTACTATCCAATAATATCATCAGGGCTATTGTAACTCTGGTTTCCAAGCGCACCAACCTCAGAAATGAGTTATATTTCGGCCAATGCCAGGATATATATATACAGTCCGACGCTGCGGGGTTGCCATTACGACATTTTGACTGTCTATCCTGGCATTGGCCGAAATATAACTTATTTCTGAGGTTGGTGCGCTTGGAAACCAGAGTTATATATATATATATATATATATATATATATATCCATGGGGCACGCCGTAGCGTAGTGGTTAAGGCACTGAGCTACAAGCCGGAGGGTCGAGGGTTCAAGTCCCGTTGGGGTCAGGATTTTTAAACTGACCCAAACCCTCTGGCGGCACTATGGCCCTGGGGTCGACTCAGACTCTAACGGAAATGAGTACCAGACGCTTGTTCTGGGGTAAAGGCGGCCGTCACGCAGGGCTGACAACCCGGCTGACATCAAGTGCCGATTGTCTAGAAAAAGTGGGAGCCTTAACCTCCTACTACCCCAAAGGCCTCCTGAGCCTGTTGTGGGATCACTTTACCTACCTTATATATCCATAGTAATTCTGCCCGAGGACAGGTCTTTCACTGCAATCATAGCATTTTCCTGCTATGATTTGCAGCTTTACTAGGGAATTATAGGTGTGGTACCTTCCCGTTGCTTTCCACACCGGTGAAGTATGATGATGATGATGATGATGATGATGATGGCCGGATGATTTTCGTGGACTGTTGGGCCCTAAGCTCCCTAATATTTGTCTTACAGGTGAGGAAAAACCTCGAAAAAAACACCTCATCCAGGAGCCTGTCCCGACCGAAAATCGAACCTGGGCCCGTTGCGTGACAAGGCGGCATTACCTCGAGACTACAGCGCAGCGGTGGACATACATACGAAGGTCTTAAGGGCAGTAACATGATAAGCCACATTCTGTTAAGAAATGTAATTTATTACAGTGATAGCAAATAAATGTATTAAAATATCCATAAAATCATTTGTAAGTGCTCCAGTGATGTGTTAAAACATATAGATACACAATGTATTAACAACAATACTGTCCAATTAGTATTTATAATTTCTCGAAACATTAAAATCCTTATATCTCAGAAATAACTAAATGTGGCTTATCATGTTATTGCCCTAAGCCCTTCATAATCGCTCTTAAAAGAAGTATAATGTTTCAACGTCAGTTCTGTTGTGATGGAGTTTGGAATTTTTCATATTAAAATGTTCAATCTCTCAGAAATTGAACTGGGCAGGAGGCGGACATGATTGTCAACTCTTCGACTTCTTCTTCTTCTTAAACTTAATTTGTAGGATTTTAATCCTGTTTATTTCCAAAATCACTCCTCGGAGGAAGACATACTGGATGTGCATTCGCTGTCTATCCATCTCTTGGCTGGTCTTCCTCTTGTTCTTCTCCCGTCCATTGGCCTATCTTCTTTAGCTCTTTTTGCAAACCGGTTTTCTTACATTCTTTCTATATGACCCTTCCAATATTTTCGTCTATCTATAATAAATTTGGTTATGTCTTGAATATGGCATTTGTCCCTAATTTCTGTGTTGTGTATTTTATCAAATAATGTTTTCCCCGGAATAATTCATAAGATTTTCATTTCACATGTGCTTATTATTTTTTTTAGTTTTTGTTGTATCAGCCCTAGTTTCTGCTCCATATACGATAACTGGTCGAACTATCGTTTTGTATATGCGGGTTTTGCTTTCTATTGACATATGTTTGTTGCGCCAAATTATATCTTTCATAGATCCTGATATTTGTGCTGCTTTATCAGCTTGTTTCTTTACTTCTTTTATTAAATTTTTAGTGTTTGTTATTAATACACCTAAATAATTAAATTCTGACACTTGTTCTAGAATTTTTCTTTCCACTTCTAATTTGCATCTTACTGGTTCTTTTGATATTGTTAAGCATTTTGTCTTATTTGTGTTAATTTCCATATTGTTTTTTTTTGGCATTTATATTAAATTGATGTAAAGATCTTTGTAAATTATCTTCAGATTCTGAATTAAAAAAAAAACTGTTTTGTTACTAGGTCAAGGCAAAAGATCGCTGGGACGTCCAAAAAAGCGCTGGATGAACAATTCCTCTTTGAGACCTTAACAGGCCACATAGCCTAATACTTACATGGATTATGATGATTATCTCGAAACCTTTCAAAGAAATATTTTGTTAATTATACTCTAGCTTTACTTCAACTGTTTGACACTCTTCAATGGGTAAGCCTTTGTACCAAATACCACTTAGCTTCCTCTACTATTGACCAGTTTTCGTTATACCAAATGAGACTGAAGAAAAACATGACAGTAAGTTAATCCACAGACGAAGTGAATGAAAGCAGTAGGTATTAAATACATCATGACGGTTCCTTTATTCTCAGGCAGTATGCCATTGTATCGCTTGCAAATTCCCCGTGCCCCCCTTCGTCCCGTGCTATCATTCTCTATCGTCTGTGGACTATAGATACCATGATTTATGGGGAACAGACTTAACCATTACAATTGGCGTCCGAAATGGACTCCTAACAAGCATTTACAGTCTTTAACAGTATTTGAACTAAAATATATATGTAGTCAATATGCCCATTTCACCAATTAATGTTTTAAAATGGTCAACAAGTTTCTACAGCCAAGCTGTCATTCTCAAGACCAGATATTGACTGAAGACAGAATTGATAATAAGTAAAGAAACAAATTCAGTTAAAAACAAACTACGTCACATGACGCAATCATTCATAAGTGAACAATAAAACATACTAAAACTAATCCTCTTTTGTTTCAAGTAGAGAAAAGAGGGCGCTGTACGGAATAGGGCAAATAGGTGAAATGGGCATATTGACTACATATATATTTTAATATTACATCACCAAGAAGATCACTTGTGTATTAAATAAAAAGTATTTGAACTATTTATCTTTTATTTAGAAATACAGTATTAAATACTAACCTTCATTTATCCAACTTGTAGAAACTGAAAATGATAATGAAAATAGTATATTACAATGCTAGGTTGGGAAGTGGTTTTTGCAGAAGTGAGGAGGATTCTGTAAAACATTTCATAAACGTGTGTTGTACATTATTTTTTTTGCATGATAGTGTTTTCAAAAATAATAAATAGGCCTAATAGTAAAATAATATCTTTGTTGGAAATATTTGCGTTCATTACAAACAACTGACTGACGTTAACAGTCTGTCCAATGCATGTACGGTAAATGCCAAAAATAATTTAGACTTCAGTAGGCGTGATACCAATCAGGCATAAAATTGCGGCAAGTACGAATTTATTGTTTTATATTTGTTTCGAATAAAATTCAGTTCATTTAAATTGCAGTGATCTGTTTCGTATAATGTATATTAACATTACACTTTGGATATATTTTTGTATATACATTGTACGTAATATACATAAAGGGCAGTGATTTTACTTCTCGCCCTAGGTAGGTAATTTGTAATATTACAGTATAGTTATTTAGTTATTTATAGGTTGGCAACCCCGAAATTTAGGAAATTGAACTTTGAGTCATGGTCGCTATTCCTGACAGAACGCACATTTCTGTAAACGTTCTAGCTGCCGCAATTTTTGTTTTTTTATTTTTTATAACCAAACTTATATATAACTAACTAGTTGGCACTATCGAACCCGTAGGTTCATAGCCGCATGGTTGTAAACTCTCCATACATCCCTATCCTAAGCTAATGTTTTCCAATCATTCCCTGTGTAATCTACTTACCTCGAATCATGGTTAATGTTATTCTCCCACTTCATTCTTGGTCTATCAATTGGGCATTTTCCCTCTGGTTTCCCTACAAGAAGCTTCCAAGTACCTCTTTCATTCCTCAATCGTGCCACATGTCCTGCCCATCGCAGTCTACGAAACTTAACTGTTCTTATAATAGCCTATCTTGTTTCCTATAAAGATCATGTAGCTCACTGTTTCGTAGTCTTCTCCATTTGCTTATTTGTTCATGTCTCTTTGGTCCGATCATTTTATTAATAACTTTATTCTCAAATACTCGTAATCTCTTCTCCTCCCTTAAAGTAAGAATCCATGTTTCACATCCATGTAATATAACTGAGAGAATAACAGTTTTATATATTTTTAGTTTAATTTTTTTTTTAGAGAAGTTGGGACGACAAGAGTCCCTGTAATGTATAATAGTATGCATTTCCAGAATTGAGCCTATGTTTTACGGTATTCCTTTGTGCATCTTATTTCAATTTATAATTATTGTTCCTACGTATTTTAATTCAGCCACCTCTTCAAAATTTCACTCATTTGTTATTTATTAACTATCCATTTCCACTAAACTCACATATGTAGCAATCAATTAACAAATATAAAACCAGTTTTGTTAACCAGCAAAATTATACCATAAATTCGAGTTTCTGAATAATTTGCTTAATTTACATTGTTACCGCGTGATGGATACTTTTAAATTCTCATTACCAGAGCTAGGATTTTTATGACCTAAAAACCGTCGAAATATGCAACAAAATATGCAGTTAGACTATGATCTAAAATTTACAAAAATATGCACTGTGGCATAAATAAGTGTCCTAATAATATTGCAATTATGTAATAATTTCAGTTGTAAAATTAATTAATAAATCAGTTTATGACAAATGACTAGTTAGAATAACATGCAAATAAAAACCAAGTTAAAGTATGGAATTTGATATTGTAGCATGTTTTTTATTTTATTAAAATTATCAGTTGCTATCTGCTTGTCGCGAGACAATACATAAATATTTGCTCAGGTAAGAGCAAAGTTCATACCGTGAATTGAAACGAAATACGAGAGGAAGATGGATTTTACAAGAAACAAAAATATGAGAAATTTAAGAACTTAAACACGGAAGAAAGAAATTGTATGATAAAAGTTCTTAAATCTTTAAAAAAAAGTGAAAATATGATGAATATGACTAATAAATTCAAGAAAATGAAAATTATTTGTAGTACACTGTACATCAATTAAATCAGTTATGCCAAGAATATAATTTTAAAATATTTAAAAAATATGGTATTTTGGGGAAGTGAACATATAAGATAAAAAATCATAATAGACAACAAACCTCTAGAACAAGTAACACGTTTTAATTATTTGGGTTGTAATTTTACTATAAACTGTCGAAATTTCAAATGATATGCGGAGCTGTACATAAAACATTAAAAAACAAAACAAGAAGAGATACTAGATTGAAGATTTATAAAACATTGGCAGTTCCTGCATTGTTTTATGGGAGTGAAACTTGGATAATGACCAAAAAATTACAAAGTAGAATACAAAGCGTAGAAATGAACTTCCTTACTAGAACAAAAGGCTGCACAAATGGATCGGATGAAGAATGAAGATATAAGAACAGAGTTATATATATATATATATATATATATATATATATATATATATATATCAATTGAATGATAAAATCAAAGAATATAGAGATAAATGGTTTAGACATGTAGAAAGAATGGATGTAACAAGATTACCAAAATCAGCATTTAACTACATGCCAAGAGGTTCAAGGAATGTAGGAAGGCCAGTGAAAAGATGGACAGAACAACTGTGAGGCGGGACAGGCATTTGCCTAGCCCATGAAGTTAAGAAGAAGAAATTTATATAATATGCTCTGTCACAAATAAATGACCAAATATGCATAAATATGACTTAACAAAGTACTTCAATTTAATTAGTTTTTGTATAAAAAAACATTTATGTATATTTTAGAAATATACCACTCTTGCCAAAAATATATATGCTATATCATAAAAATCCCAGCCCTACTTATTACAATGTCTATAAACCTTACTGTACCCATTTCAAAGACTCTATGGCCATGCTGGTCAAAATTCTACGAGAAGATTCAAAATCCTAAGAGAAGCCTCCGGTACTTCTGAACCGAGGTCTAATACTTTAAACCGCTGGAACTATCGTTTACTAGTTAAATGCAATTTTTAGTTTTCTGTCCGAAGTTCAAGGTAATTAATTATAATATAAACATGTTATTTAGCAACTTGGATGTAACCAAACCGCCCACGTCAAGGGAATGTGTGGTAGCTTCCACAAAGTCATATGATTTCCTGGAAACGACATAAAAATGCATGGCATTTCTAAACTGATAACTAAACGCGAAAACATGTTTCTTCAAGGAAAACCCTGTCACCACATGCAGTTTGTTATCCAAGTTTTATTGCTAGACTATTTAACACATTTAAACTACGCAATTTCTCATTGTTTCCCATGATATTAACTTTGTAACATTCTTATCCTATTTATGTTTTAGCGAATTCCGAAGGAATTAAGCTATTGAGGTTGTTCTTACAAAAATAATTTTGAAAAATGCGAACATTTTTTACAGATGTTCAGCGATCCTATCTAGCAGATATATTTCACTCTACGAAAACATCCTTATCACATCTGCTTGGTTTACGGAAACGTATCAAAGAAGCAGCGGCTTCTTTACGGTTTAAATGTTAAGGTGCACATTTCGTATCACAGGTGAAATGATGGAGTAAGTGCCCTAGATGACGGTCATGTAGAAAGACAATAGAATATGTGTAAAACTTTATAATAACATTGATTTTTCAATCAATGCTTTCCTTCATTGAAATGGATTTTAGGGACACCCTGTACTTATTATAGAGTTTGTTTTAAATTTCCATAGGTCAATGGGTATGTAAGTTATTAATGCGTATTTTTTTTGGTTCTAAAAGTGTTATAAAATAAAATAGGTTAAAATATACCTTCTTAGGTAAAATCCGTCGTCCTCAACTTACAAAACGTATAATCGTTATGCCTGTAGGCCTTTCAGGACATCCGTCCCATCTTCAGCAGTACATTCTTCTCTACAGCATCCAGTATGGTGAGTCACGACATAGCCACATTAGGACCAGCACCATCAAACACCATACTGGATGCTGTAGAGAAGAATGTACTGCTGAAGATGGGACGGATGTCCTGAAAGGCCTACAGGCATATCGATTATACGTTTTATAAGTTGAGGACGATGGATTTTACCTAAGAAGGTATATTTTAACTTATTTTATTTTATGACTCTCCACCTCAACGGTTTTAACAATGAATTTTATTAGTATTGACTCTAAAAGTTTGCAACAAGTATAGTGATAATATTACTTTATTAAGTCTTTATCTTCAATCAACTGAATTTTTTGAAATGCAACTTATAAACACGTTTTTTCAATAATTTTTGTGTAGGATCTAGCAATATTACATTTAGATTACTCATCTTACTTCTAAATTAAAATAAATATTACATTTACATTATTTAGCCTATTTTTAATTTAAAAGTAAGAAGTGTAATATAAATGTAATATTGCTAGATCCCACTCAAAGTATTGAGAAATGTTGTTTGTAAGTTAAATTATAAAAAAAATCAGTTGATTGGATATAATAATAATAATAATAATAATAATAATAATAATAATAATAATAATAATAATAATAATAATAATAATAATAACTCTTTATTTTAACTGACATAGTTAAGGCCATAAGGCCTTCTCTTCCCCTAAACCAGCGAATAGTAAAAATATACAAAAATTACGTACTTATTACAATTAGAATATTATTACAATATAGACTAAACAAAAGACAATGGGAATGTGGTCTAATATTAGCTAATACAGTAAAACTTGTTTGATCCGGAACCTGAATAATGCGGCAATCTGTCCAATATGGACAAATTTATTGGTCCCGGCGAAATAATAGTAATTTTTCGTGTATTTATTTTGCATAAAACGGAATCTGTCCAACGCGGAAATGGAAGGATATTTCAATACAATTCATGAAAAAAATATAAGGCGGAAAGACAGAGAGAAAAATAAATTAGTTTCCATTTCATTGAATATTCGTTAGGCAAAAAAAAAAAAAAAACAATAAGGAATGATTCCTAACGCCGGGTGAATTCTTCCTGTACCTCAAATGTTCTATCGGCCTCACTGCACACCCATTATGCGAAATTCAGATACTGTACTGTCTTACAAATAACCATTGCACTGTAAAATCTTAAATTAATAAGTTCTGAGACCGATATTTCACAGGTAGCGTTCTGAATTTACGGAATAAAGGTGACTAAAATGTATGTTTGATGGTTATTAAACGAAAATGTGAAAGTAATTAAAGATAAAAAATTCAGTGCCCGAAATAATTACTAAATTTAAATGTTTAAAAAACTCAAGTTTATGAGACTTTAAAACACAAAAAAAAAAGAATGAATGAATGCAAGGAAATGATCAAAAGAAGAGAAAGCTAAATAAATAAACAAATCAACGAAATATTGTAGGAGTGTTTTACAAGTGCACGATAAAAAATATCCAAATTTCCGGATCGATGCTCCAAAGTCAAGCTCTAGCTGTTGCTAAATTCTTAGGGAATGACGATTTCAAGACATCTTCAGGTTCGCTGGAGAGTTTTAAACGACGACACAATGTAGTGTGGATTGAAATTTGCGGGGAATCAAAGGATGTGGACAAAAGTGTCGTTAGTGAGCTGAAACCAAAACTGCATACTTTAATTTCAGGATACGCGCCTAAGAGATAGTTTTAACGCTCACGAAACGGGACTGTTATTCGCGCGTTACCGTCGAAGTCGCCGCTCGTACATACTATACTTCACTTTTGATCGGCAGCGGAACTACAATTAATCCAAGAACCATAAAAAGACATATACGGTACTCTGTAATCTACGAATATTAATATTTTAGTTTTTTATAATGCAGAAATTTGTCTAATGCAGAAAAAAATTGGTGCTATGCGGTTCCGTTTTGAGCAAGTTTTACTGTACTAACAAAACATGGAATAAAATAATATAAAATTAAGTAAGTAAAGCTTCCTAGATTAATCCTTAGGGATAACAGCGTAATTTTAGTTGAGAGTTCACATCGACATTAAAGATTGCGACCTCGATGTTGGATTAAGAATATTATTAGGTGTAGTGGCTTAAATAATAGGTCTGTTCGACCTTTAAACTCTTACACGATCTGAGTTCAGACCGGCGTAATATTTATAGGTATTTGTGATCGCCCAGCGGTCGAAATTCGACCACAATTCATTAAATCTAAGTATGTCACAAATACGTCATTATGCATTAATTTTCGATTTATTTTAAAAATACTAACTATAGGAAATATGTGGTATAGCTTGACTAAGGCATATTTAAAACACCATAACGCGTCATTTGGCATTTGTATACTATTTATGCTATTTAAGTTTGCATTTGGGCTATTATTATGTGTACGTGAATATAGCCTATATCCCTTCATCTTTGTCTCTCACTCCAACCCGCCAATGTTCTATGTCGAGGCATATTGCAAATAGGTGCGAATATGTAAATATAAAAAAATATGTAATGAAATTACTGAAACAAAGATTAGACAGGGTTTAATTTAATTTTAAATAATAAAATGTACTCACTTTCTTGAAATCACTAATAATAAAACATTAATAATAAATACGCGAGAGTATGTCAATTCACATTGCTGCTGCACAATTTTCTTTTTACAACAATGTACTTTCAGTGTGAACGTAAACAATTGAATGAGTACACAATGCACATAAATTAGAGACAATTTATTTCATTTTGTTTAATTTCATTTGTAACACATATTATACATAAATTTTATTTTTTGTACACCCCTTCTCTATATGAACTTTAACTATGCAAAATATCACACATCTCCGTGCACGCTATGTGCTTAAAAAGGGGTACACATTTTTTTCTTCACATGTTAATATATAGATATACAAAATGCTGAATATTACATTAATTTTATCACTATGGTATGTAGCAATCTTAACTTTTAGAACCTAAAAATCCGCTCCCTTATGGCTGATGGCGAAGTTGTGGTATGAAATAGAATGTGTGTAGCAAGCTATTGTGGCGAATGATAGACGTTAGACCTTGGCTCACATTCTGGAACCCCACTGTGCAGAACTTGGTAAAATTGTGCAATTTCACGCCGTTCTTTTTTGTATTTATTAATTTTATTGTCGTTATCTGCTGCAAATGATACATCGATATTTTTATTCTACAATCCTTTGTTACTTGCTAGGTCTGTTTTAATACCATCTGCTCCATATTTACAAGGCCTTATTTACTGGACCTGTCAGTATTGCTAAATACAATTTTTGTAGACTCAAAGATATTAGAAGTTATTGGATCTGGCATCTCTGTCGAAAGAAGGAAGTCGTTTATACAGATAGGGCTGTTTGTCTATACAGGGTGTTCCAAAACTATTCGTTCTAATCAATACAGGAGTTAGAAAACATCGAAACAAATATATTTCGATAAGGAGCTTATGATCTCTGAAGTCAACTTGTAATGTTATTGATAATTTACACAGAAGATAGTTCAACATTCTAATTACAGTAATTACAGCAGTAGCGTCACAGGAATTGCTCGAATGCACAATCATTGGTCTGTATCGCAGTACATCGTCTGACCATTGATTGTCGTATTCGTTCGAAGATTCCTGGCATGTCCACAATGGTCCCAGCAGCGACGGCAATACTAGCGGCAAGGTTTTCTTCTGTTTCCGCAACGGTTTCATACACCTGCTGCTTCATATGCCCCCAGAGGGAGAAATCCAGACACGTGAGGTCAGGTTATCTGGGTGGCCAGGTCACAGGGACACCTCGACCGACACAACACCTTACGTCAGCATCATTAACAAAATGTTCTCTAACATTACAAGTTGACTTCTGAGACCATATGTTCCTTATCGAAATATATTTGTTTTGATGTTCTCTACCTCCTGTATTAAATTGAAGTAATAGTTTTTGAACTCCCTGTATGACATTTGCCTCCATCTTATTTAGTTCAACACAAGCCCATCACACGGGCTTAAAATAAGCGAATTAATCTTATCTATGAAGAGAAGCATTTCCCGCTGACCTTTGACAAAATAATTACAGAAAAAACTATTGAAGTGCTTTGTAAGGAGTGTAGCATTGTATGGTGAGAGACAAAATAAAAAATAAAGATGTGCTAGACAAAGTGAGTGAAGGAAGAACGATGCTGGAACTCATAAAAATAGGAAAATAAATTGGATTGGCCAATGGCTAAGAAAAAACTCCCTGCTGACGGATGCCCTAGAAGGAATGGTCAACGGAAAGAAGGCGAGAGGCAGAAAAAGACATCAGTTGATAGACAATATTAAAATAAATTATTTGTAAGCGGATACAAAAAGGAAGGCTGAGTTGAGGAACGATTGGAGAATATTGAGTTTGCAGTGAAAGATCTGGTCTTGCGCAGAACACTTTGTATGCATGCATGTATGTATGTACTTAACATAAGAGTTTTTTTTTATTTTACTGGAATTTGTTGTTTGCTGGAACTTCCATCTGGCTACGTGTAGGCCTAGTTGTGCATGCGGAATCACAAGTAACGTTATTTTGGAACAGTTTATTATGGTACAGAAGATCGAGAAAACTTGGTACATTTCCAGATAAAATAAGATTTCCACATCACTAATATATACATTAATCGAAAAAAAAATGACGTCAAACGGTGAGAAACTCAAACTCATGACCTTGATAACGTCCTCTAACATTCCATAATTCTAATATTGGAACGTTCCCAAACGGGAGACTACGAAAATGTTAATTATTCTTTTTCTTATTAAATTCATTCCTACAGATAGTCTATCATTAACTTGGCAAATTGGGATAGTTTTAATATGTTCTAACACGGCATAATTGATATTCTAAGAGTACAAAGGTTAATCCCGGCTGTGGTCTCGATGTAGCGTGCTGCCTTGTCACACAGCGCGCCCGGGTTCGATCCTCGGTCGGGACAGATTTCCTGGGTGAGTTTTTTCTTCTGGTTTTTCCTCAGGAAACTTTAAGGCCCATGGAGAGGATGACAGTTTATTTGAGAGGTGTAAATAGTAGGGAATTATTGGAAAATAATGCCTCAGGATAGATGACTGGAGAGCTTATGTTCGCGCGTGCATTAACCTTCGCGTTGTACAGGTGCAATTTGATATTTAACTAATTTGTTTATTTTATCAGTAGGCTACAGATAATAGTGATTTAACTTAAAATACGAGGTCTTATTATTAGAATAATCTGTAGACTTTGAACAGAGAGAGAACCAATGTTTCTTATCTAATTCACTAGCAGTATCAAACCCGGGGGTTCATACCTTTCTTAAATTCTTTATGTATACTTTTCATGGGTTAATAATTTCCAACCATTATCTATTGATATTATTTTATTCACCTCAAACCATGGTTAGTTATTCTTCCTCCTCTTTCTTGGCCTACTCACTGCGTACTTTTCCTCTGATTTTCCTCAAGCCCCTCTATCATTCCCCATGCGTGCCACATGCTCTACCCATCGCAGTCTACGTGATTTAACTGTTCTTATTACATCTGGTTTCCCATAAATATCGTCTGTTCGTCTTTTGGTCTAAACAACTCTTAAGCACTTTTTTCTGAAATATAGTTTCTCTCTTAAAGTGTTTCGCATCTATATAATATATATTTACTGGAAGATTAATTATTTTTTTAAATATAATTTTAGTTTAATTATTCCACGTGTATTATCACATCTTCCTGTGATCAATATTCTATACTCCTACCCTTTTCCTCTAAATCTGATCTTGTAACTCTTCTGCATTCATCGCTATCTTTATTGCCTGCAGCCACTTGATCTTAGCACTGAAATTCACTCCAAAATTCTTCTTAGCTGCATTGTGTTTTGCAGATGATATAGTATTAATTTCTGACAGAGAGGACAGGCAACAAAAACAGTCTATCAGCTAAATAATATATGCAAGAAATATAATATGATAATTTAAACAATTAAAAACTAAAGTAATGACGTTCCATGGAAGGTACCCAGAAAGAACAAAAATAGTAATAGAAGATAAAGTGTTGGAACAGGTTTCACACTTCCAGTATTTAGGCTGTGATGTAACTTATGAAGAAGAACAAGATATAAATAAGAAAATTAAGAAATTTCAACATATTTGTGGAACAATCAGACGAACACTGAGGAACGAAGTAAGAAAAGATACGCAGCTAAGATTTTACTCAACGATGACACTACCAGTGGCGATGTATGGAAGTGAGGCCTAGATCCTAAAGGAAAAAGAAAAAAGTAAATCCAGGCAGCGGAAATGAGATTCTTACAGGCTGTGAAAGGTTGTACAAGACAAGAACATATTAGAAATGAGAATATTAGAGAGGAACTAAAAGTACAACGACTTCTTGAACAAATAGAAGAACACAGGAACAATTGGATAGAACATCTGCAAAGAACGACCCACCAAAGATAGCTCTGATGTATAATCCTGGAGGACGAAGATCGATAGGAAGACCAAGAAAGCGCTGGGCTGAACAGATGTGAGTTCGGAACAGGCAAATACCTAATCCGTGAAGTTGATGATGATGAATTATTTTTAGTAACCTTTCATCATTCATTCGGTTTACATCTCCATACCTTTACAATCATGCAATTGACTATATTTAACAAAATCTATAATTGAATTATATATATATGTTTTATTATCCTGTTCTATTTAGAATGTGTGGCAAATTTTGATTTTGTGTCTAGGTTTCGTTCCATATGTAGCAAGAGTTTGGACTAGCTACATGCTGAAAAAAAAAATTTTTACGTCCACCGCTGTGGTCTCGAGGTAGCGTGCTGCCTTGTCACCCAGCGGGCCCGGGCTCGTTCATCGGTCGGGGCAGTTTTTCTGGGTGAGGTTTTTATCGAGGTTTTTCCTCACCTGTAAGACAAATGTCAGGAACACTTTAAGGCCCAAACGGTCCCAGAAATCATATGGCCATCATCATCATCATCATCATCATCATCATCATCCTTATCATTGTCATCATCATCGTTCACCGGTGTGGAAAACAACGGAAAGCTATCATACCTACAATTTCCTAGTAAAGCTGCAAAGCATAGCATGAAAGTTCTATGATTGCAGTGAAAGACCTGCCCTCGGACAGAATTACTATGGATGGATATATTTTACAATAAAAGTCTCATCGGCTAGTGGTCAGCGTGACTGATTACTGTTCACGAGGTTCCGGGTTCGATTCCCGATCAAACCACAGGAATTTTAACTTAGAGGCATAAAGGGAATTATTCCTGTGGTTACCCATGGTCTGGAATTTAGGTTATGTTTAGGCTAAGAACTCTCCTGGCGCTTCATTATCATTTATCACCCATTATATCATTGGAAATCCACCGCTGTGGTCTCGAGGTAGCGTGCTGCCTTGTCACGCAGCGGGCCCGGGTTCGATCCTCGGTCGGGGCAGTTTTTCTGGGTGAGGTTTTTATCGGGGGTTTTCCTCAGCTGTAAGACAACTGTCAGGAAAACTTTAAGGCCCAAACGGTCCCCGAAATCATATGGCCATCATCATCATTATCATTATCATCATCATCATCATCCTCCTTCACCGGTGTGGAAAGCAACGGGAAGCTACCACACCTACAATTCCCTGGTAAAGCTGCAAGCATAGCATGAAAGCGCTATGATTGCAGTGAAGGACCTACCTTCGGGCAGAATTACTATGGATGTATATCATTGGAGTAACGTAACTCTAGGCGTCCCAACTTCAGAAGTGGGTTAAATTACGCCAATGCCAGGAGATAAACTAGAATTAACTGGGGCATTGAAAAAATAACGTATACATATTTACTGCATATGAAAAAGTGTGGACGCGGCGGGGAATATGACGCTTTGCACCTTGTCCCTTGGAAATCGGCGCCATTGCTTAATTAAATAAAATGGTCGTAATTCTTGCATTTTGTAAGCAATAGTTAAATGTTATATTTACTTATTATCGCGGGGCAGTGAATACAATGACCTCTAAACAGAATAATAAACATTGGATTTGCAAAAAAAAGATAAACATGTGATGTTGTGTTGAAATTAATTTGGCGGATGTTATGTTTATCTGCATGTTTAGACTACACTAATCAAGTCCACACTGACGCAAATTCTACTAAATATTTCAACAAGAATGTATTCTATTTCCATTTTAAGAAAAACTTCTGGATGGCGCGACATGCCTAGAAGCCTCACATCCACTCGTGTTAATTGACAGGTGACGGTTATCTAGCCATATATGGGTCATATGTGGTTAGCATGTCGGGATCTCAGTCGTTATAGCAAATTTTCTCAACCTGTGGTCGCTACTTACTTTAGCTATCCAAATTCCTCACGAAGCTGGGTGGGCACCGTTCCAATACTGGCCGAAATTCCATGAGAAAATGTCTTCTCCCTTGAGGACTCATAGCAGCGGAAGTCCCGTAGCTCTGCACAAAGGTATAGCCTTAAACCTACGTCGCGGGACTTCAATTTGATTAATCTGCATTTAATTGAATAATAGTTGGAATGATAGCCCTGCCCCTCCATGGTATCTTTACCTTGTAGTGGAGTGGCTTGTGTGCTTAAATGACCCCGAGACCTATGCCGGCGATAGTTTTGCTACCGAAAGAATTAACCATGCTGGACAGGTCGAAGGCGATAAGCCAGACAAAAGAATACTTTGGTCGAAAGAGTGACGATCTTTTACTGTTAAAATACAACCGTCAAGAAACGCGGACTTGGGTTCCACTTGGGTGTGTGGAGAGCTTATGTCCGCGCTGCCTTGAACCTATGGGTTCGATAATCAGTGAATTAGTTAGTTGGTTAACTTATTATAGTCTTGCGATGGGCAGGACATGTGGCACGAATAGGAAATGGAAGAGTGGAATGGAATTCCTTGTAGGAAAATCAGAGGGAAAGTGTCCAGTAGATAGGCCAATTATGAGGTGGAGAATAATATTAACCATAATTTTAGGGAAGAACTTCATTCTCTGATACTTTTTTCTCCTCCCTTAAAGTAAGAGGTCATGCTTCGCGTCCAAATGATATAACTGGAAGATAAACCGTTTATATATATATATATATATATATATATGCATAGTAATTCTGCCCGAAGGCAGGTCCTTCACTGCAATCATAGCATTTTCATGTATGCTTGCAGCTTTACTAGGGAATTGTAGGTGTGGTGGCTTCCCGTTGCTTTCCACACCTGTGGAGGATGATGATGATGATGGCCATATAATTTCGGGAACCGTTTGGGCCTTAAAGTTTTCCTGACATTTGTCTTACAGGTGAGGAAAAACCCCGATAAAAACCTCACCCAGAAAAACTGCCCCGAACCCGGGCCCGCTGCGTGACAAGGCAGCACGCTACCTTGAGACCACAGCGGTGGACATATGCGTATATATTTAGTTGAACTTTTTTGAAAGGAGTTGGGAAGACCCTGAAGTGAATAATAACATGAGTTTACTGAGTTAAGCATATTAAATTTCTTTCTACGCTTAATTCCGCCCAACTGAGCTAGTGGGACGAAATTTGTTCATAAAATGGTGATATCTAATTATTTTAAATCATGAATATAAATGACAAACTAATAAACTTTTACCTCTTTGGTTGTAAATGTCATGTTATACACTCTTTCCTTTAAAATAATTCAATAGATCTATATCAACACTTTTAAAATTCGTATTAAAGCACCCGTTGAGAATGTGTAATAAGACATCTAATATATAAACATGCATGTTTGTTTTGATGATCTTGATGAAGATTTTCGGGCTGTAGGCCGTGGTCGTGAGGCTTGTAGTTCCCCGACGTTTCGCCAGAGACTGCGTCTGGCGAAACGTCAGGGAACTGCAAGCCTCACGACCACGGCTTAGACGCAGTCTCTGGCAAAACGTCGGGGAACTACAAGCCTCACGACCACGGCCTACAGCCCGAAAATCATCAAGATCATCATAGCAACTCCGGCCGTGAAAGTCTACGTGAATACATGAATGTTTGTTCGTACTTTATGCGCAACCATACCGTTGATCCGATTGTGATGGGACGTTTTGCAAAATGTTCAGGCGATTCGCAGGATCAACATAGGCTATAAGAGAGTTGTGATACTCAACTCCTACACCCTTAAAAGTCGCCCTTTGTAGTGGAAAACGTGAAAAAAGTAGCTCTTTGACGCTTAAATGACCTATGGTGCCTAAACCATAACAAATACACAAAATTAATGTACACAGAATTGAATATTTCAAAAAGCTCTACAAAAAAGTCCGCGACAGCATATGTTTATCTCTTACGGATAATTCACAAAAACCATTTTTGTCTTTCGTTGATGCTAAAAAGATTGAGACAAGTACTTAGTAGATTCCTGTGCAGGCATAGCAGCATATGGCGGGTATTCTTTTACGGATAACTCACAAAAGAATTTTGTCTTTAAACTCATTTATGCGAAGAAGATCGAGAAAAATAGATTCCCGGCAACACCGGGTAATCAGCACGGGGAATCTTAAAATAATTACGATATACATTTATAATTATTTTCTCACGTACAGTCAGTTGGAAGAAATAGAGCGGGTGAAAGCTAGATATCTGAAGGAGTACCACAGAACGCAAGATCGAGGCTAGTGTATGAGCTCACCAGGGAGACATTTTTGATAGAACTAAGATGCGAGATAATTCTCCCAGCGAATGACGCCTTCAAAAAGCTCCTACAAGACCTGTACAAGAAGAAAAACATCATATCGGAGGAGTTCAATGCAACGTGTGCAATGCAAGATAGGACCTGGACGGAAGCTAATAATGAAATGCGACACGTGACAACAAGATTGGCAATCCATGGCTTCAACCATAAGATGTGCAGTAACAAGACCTTCCACGAACCAAATGACAAGTGTGTGTGCATATTGTGTCTAGAATTTTGTGACAAATCATATTATAAAATGTAAGAGGAGACAGAAGTCAATCGCAGCGTATAGTAAGGACAAGTAATGTAATTACCTCCGTGCACGGTGTGTGCGCATTTCTACTTATTATTATTATTTATAATTATTTTTCATTTTACCTATTCAACTAATCATAAAAAGTACATTAAGTTTTGTCTTTCAGCTCATTTATGCCAAGAAGATCGGGATGGGTAGATTCTTGGACAACGCCGGGTAAACAGCACGGGGTATCTAAAAATAATTACGGTATAAATCTTTCCTCCTACTTATCGAACTAAACATAAAACACACTAATTTTTGCATTACAGCTCATTAATGTCAAGAAGATCGGGATAAATAGATTCCCGGGCAACGCCCGGTAATGAACACGGGGTATCTAAAAATATAAATTTATAATTATTTTTCCTTTTACTTATTCAACTAAACATAAAAGCACATTAATATTAATTTATGTAGGGCTAGCAGCGCACGCGGGGTGTTAGCTAGTTAAATATAAAATTGGTACCTGGTAGGTCAGTCGTCTTCAACTAAATTATTAAACTTAATCAAGTATTTCCAATACAGAGGCCTTTCAAAAACAATGTTTTCAACAACTTCAGTGCCAGTTAAAATGCACAAGATAAAACATTGTTTTTTAACTACTTGATGAAGTTTAATAATTTAGTTGAGGACGACTGACCGACCAGGTACCAATTTTATATTTAATATCTTAATATATCTATAGTTAACCCTGTGGTTACTGATCTACTAAAGATAGGAGAATATATGGTAAACAATTTCTGTCACAGTGAACAAGAAAGGATTGCCAATGCATTGGCCTTGAAATAGTTTAGAATTCTGAGAAATTTTGACTGGTCCTTCAGTGGCCGGGTACAGTTAGACCGCATTCATATTTATGTACAGTTAGGGTCCTAAACAACTTCTGGAACATTGCCTGAGTTCCTGTTACCTTGTTTTAGTTGGACAATCCTCAGAAAAAAAATTAATTTTCTGATTCCAGCAATTTTTCTTTTATTGAACCAATAGAACAATGACAAAATGTAACTTCCTAGGTTGCGAAATATCATACACAACGAAAACAGATATAAGTAACAAATTGAATTAGTTTAATTATATAAGAAACTCCAAGTGCGACAGGCCTAGAAGGCCCTTGGCCTACCAGTCGGCTGCTGGTCTCACATCCGCATGTGTTAATCACAGAGGTAAGCGATCATCTAGCCAGTGTAGGGATGACATGTGGTCAGCATGTGGGGTCCCCCAGCCGTTATATCTGGTCTTCTCAACCTGGAGTCGCTACTTATTGCAGCTACCCAAATGCCTCACGATGCTGGGTGGGCACCGGTCCCATACTGGCCGAAATTCCTTGAGAAAATGTCTTCCCCCATGGGGACTCGAACCAGCACAAGTGCCGTAGGTCTGCGTCAAGGCTTAATTATATAACAGATTCACTAAAAATAAATTTGAAAAAAACTATAATGAAAATTATACAAAAAATGACAGTTCCTATTATTACTTACGGATCGAAACATGGACAGTGACAACATAACAATCTGCCAGAATCCAAGCTGCTGAAATGAAATTCCACAGAGCAATAGAACAGACAAAAAAAACACAACACAGAAATAAGACAGCAACTAAAAGTAGATGAATTAAACATAACAATAGTGAAATACAGAACAAAACTATAAAGAACACTTAACAAGGATGAGTGAGAACAGAATACCAAAAGCAGCATACAACTATTCACCAAGAGGAAGAAGAAATTTGGGAAGACCAAAGAACAGATGGAAAGAGTAGCAATTTGGAACCGGAACAGGTTAGCAAAAAGCCTAAAATGTGAAAAGAAGAAGAATACTAATTCCAGCAAATATTCCCCTCCACTCTCTCTCTCTCTCTCTCTCTCTCTCTCTCTCTCTCTCTCTCTCTCTCTCTCTCTCTCTCTCTCTCTTTAAATTAGTTTTACTTCTGGATTTTTTGAGCCTCCCTGAATGAATGACCAGCTCAGTGCAAAAGCCATTTCCAAGCAACAACACGAAAATTTGTCAAGACACATCTATCCCTCATACTAAAGAAGGCGAATATGATATGGGTGATATTGATAGCTAGATCATTTAGACCTTAGTTTCCCAACATGTATCTTAGAGGTGAGAAAAAACTTTGGAAAAAAAAAAACTCGCCCAGAAAACTTGTCCCGAACAGGTATATCGTAAGTTATTAGAACTTGGCCATCCGAAAAAAGTAAATGATAATATAATAACAATAATTAATTCGTTATCAAATATTCAATTTATTCAATAATTTGACGACGTTTCAATCCCCTTGCGTGAGATCATTTTTAAGGCATTTGATATTTCCAGTTATCCATTTTGTATGGTTGTTTATTTATACTACACTAGCTAATACCCGGCGTGCGCAGCTACGCCTAAATACATGAAAATTAATGTTTTCGCATGTTTAGTTGAACAAGTAACAAACAAATTATAAATTTATATCGTAATTATTTTTAGATACCCCGTGCTGATTACCCGGCATTTCCCGGGAATCTATTTATCTCCATCTTCTTGGCATAAATTAATTGAAATACGAAAATTAATGTGTTTTTATGTTTAAGTAAAAGGGGAAAAAAATATCGTAATTATTTTTAGATTCCTCGTGCTCAATACGCGGCGGTGCCCGGGAATCTACTTATCCCGATATTTTTGGCATACATAAGCTGAAAAGCAAAGTTCGTTATTGTAAGTAAAAGCATACCCGCCGTACGCTGCTACGCTTGTCCGGGAATCTACTTTCCCCAATCTTTGTGGCATCAATGAAAAACAAAAATGGTTATGAGTTATCCGAAAAATATAAAGATATGGTGTCGCGGATTTTTGTAAATTTTTTTTTTTTAGATATTCTATTTTGTATACATTAATTTTGTGTATTTGTTATGGTTTAGGCAGCGTAAGAAATTTAAGCGTCCAGAAAGCTACTTCTTTCACGTTTTTCATTACAAAGGGTGATTTTTAAAGGTGTAGGAGTTGGGTTTCACAACTCTCTTATAGCCCATGTTCATCCCGAGAATCTCCTGAACATTTTGCAAAAAGCCCCACCACAATGGGATGAACGGTATGGCAGTGCATAAAATACAAACAAACATTTTTATATATTAGATACCATTACCAAGACAATTTTGTGTGTTTTTTTAATAAATTAGAAACTATTGTGAATTCATTGTTATTCCTTTAATATTGAATTTTTTGGACCAATCTCTTAAGCAGACATTAATATATATTTTTTCAAAAGTGTCAGGGATAAACAACTCATCAAAACTTTTCAAACTCCATGGCACGACAGGCCTAGAATGCACTTGTACTACCAGTCGGTTGCTGGCCTCACATCCACATGTGTTAATCACAGAGATAGACGATCATCCAGGCAGTGTAGGAGTGATATGTGGTCAGAATATCGAGTCCTCCAGCCGTTATGTCTGGTTTTCTCAACCTGGAGCTGCTACTTATTGTAGCTACCCAAATTCCTCACGATGCTGGATGGGCACCGGTCCCATACTGGCCAATTTCTTACCTAATGGAGATTTGAACCAGTGCATGTGCCATAGCTCTGTGCCAAGGCATCTTGCCTTAACCACTTGGCTACATCGCGGAACAACAGCAATAATAATAATAATAATAATAATAATAATAATAATAATAATAATAATAATAATAATAATAATAATAATAATAATAATGTAATAATGATAATGATAATAATAATAATAATGATAATGATAATGATAATAATAATGATAATAATAATAATAATAATAATTAATAATAATAATAATAATGTAAAGTTACAATCAAAGCTCATGTAATTTATTTTTTGAAGAAGACAGCGAGATGTTCAAAATTTAGAAAACAATATTCTATTCTATAGCGTTCCCTGCATTTTCATGCTATGCTTTGCAGCTTTACTAGGGAATTATAGGTATGGCAACTTCCCGTTGCTTTCCACACCAGTGATAATAATGATGATGGCCAAATGTTGTTCGGAGACCTTCTGGGCCTAAGATCTACCTTACATTTGTCTTACAGGCAGGAAAAAACCTCACCCAGGAAGCCCGTCCCGACCGTGAACCAAAACCCGGCTCGCTGCGTGACAAGGTAGTGCGCTACTTGAAGAAGTCTATTGATGTTCAGAATTTAGAAAAAAATATTGAAACAATATAATACAGAAAAAAAATGAGAATTCGGTAATGAACAGTCACATAAACCTACGTACGACGGTAGGCAATGAAAACTTCGTAACTCCATCAGTCATTGAAAACCACATAACTGCACCAGCCAGCAAAGAAATATGTGATGCATAACCTATTGAGAATACGGACTTCAAATTTATTAATAACTTGACTTGTATTCTGTAGTAAAATATGTGGGAACTATTGCTGTATCAATTTTCATAATTATTTAAAACAGTTATTTGTTTCTCCTGTAAAATTTACCAAAATGGAGTTACGAGGTTTTCATTGCCCACCATCGCTATATGCAATTGAATTTGTATTGGTATAGTGGGCACGGTATTATAGTTTCCAGGCGGCATCAAAGGCAACTGTTTCCCTCTGGTTAAAAAAAAAAAAAAACGTTATTTTGTTACTGCCAGCCGGGGAGTTGGGTTTGAGGCTTCTAAGACGTCGCTCCAATCACTTAAAACTGAAAACAGTTCTCTACCAATAATGTCTTCGCATTTTTAAATGATGTTTCCACGTCAACTCCACGTGGATATAATTATCTTAACAGCGTTGTAACTATAGTCTTTTGCAGTATTATTATAATTTTGTATGTTAGTACCAGTCTAAGACTATTAACGTTTGAGATGAAAATATTTAGAAGAGTGCTAGGTCCAGTAAAGGAAAATGGAAATTGGAGGTTGAGAAGGAATGACGAATTATACCTCAATAATAATGAAGAAAATATAGTTAGTTTCATCAAATCCAAAAGATTACAATGGTTTGGACATACACTAAGAATGCCAAAGGGAAGATTGCCGAATGATATTTTGAATTGGAAGTCACAAGGAACAAGACCAAGGATCGATGGGAAGATGACGTAATTGAAGATTTGAGAGAGATGGGGATTTTTGATTTGAAATCCACTGCACAAGATAGGAAGAAGTGGCGTAAACTGGTTGAGAAGGCCAAGACATTCCACTGGAAGTCGTAGAGCCTGACGAAGAAGAAGATGTTAGTACCAGTGAATAAAGCGTTACAACGCCGCTTGATGTGCTAAATACTTGTTTTTATTATTATTGGATCTCTAAATATTTTGAAACCCTATTTCCACCACAAAGGCATGTTCGGGTAGCAGCTTACTATAACAATATTATACTTTACATTGTAAAACAAAAATATTATCTTATGGTTTTGAATGAGTGAATTACATAAATTGTCCATAAGTGTCTTAGAAAAATACTACATATTGGTATGAATGTGTGTTATGAATTTCATAAAATGTTTATAATAATTTTCGTTCTTAAAAAATCACTTCACACATTGAGGTAGAAGCCTCATCACCATTTAAAAGTAAGTTTAACCAGAATCGTTGTCTTTCGAAAATAGAGGATAAACAAATAAAACATGTTTTACAGATTGTATTAATTCTTGACATTTACAATTATGATCACTGTCTGAGTAATATTAAATCTCCTAAAATAACTTCCAAATGTTCCATGGCCAGTCATAAATTGTGTTAAAATGAAATTTGGAATTAAATGTTTTGCATTTAGCCTATGGTGTACTGTAGGAAAGAAGAGCTCTTTAGTCGAAGCGCCATTTACACTCCTTATCCTATGTTCATTCCAATCAGTGATGATATAGTCCAACAGTTTATTTTTAACATAGGATATTGGACACTTTGAAAATGAATAATGAAGCTCAGAAGATGCTGCGGATTTAGCTAATTGATCAGCACGTTCATTTCCCACAGTTCCCTGGTGCCCTCATATCCAGGACAGGCACAGGTGTTTTGTGTAATTTTTTATGTTATTTCTAATTTCTGATGAGTTCGGATTTAAATTAAATTTATTAGCGATCGATTGAAGAGCAGTCTGCGAGTCACTAAAAATACGTGCACTATATTTGTGTTGAAGACACCACCGTGCTGCTTATTTTATAGCATATAGTTCAGCTTGGAAAACACAACAGGTAGGGGAAATTTTGAAAAGTTTGAAGAAAACTTCACTGTCTTCACAATAAGCTACATAAGCATATCCAACTTGTACTTCCTCTTCTCCTGCAGTAAATCTTGATCCGTCCGTGTAAATGGTACAGGCATGAGTGTTTCCACAGCTATGCACGTATAGATTGTCATATTGTGTTAAAGGATGTCCAGCAGCCAATAAAGATAATCAATATCAAACGTAAAATGTTGAAATATCTTTGTACGATTTCTTTTAATATTGTTTAAGCCGGCAGAGTAAAGAACACTTAGATGTAGAGGTGGAATACCAGCAATGACAAGTGCTACATCCATGGAAGTTGTACGATAAGATTTACATATACGTAATGCAAATCCTCGTAGAATTTGGTATAATTCCTTCAGTACATACTTGTTGCTTAAAACATCTTGATATGCAGCAGCACAGTATAATAATAATAATAATAATAATAATAATAATAATAATAATAATAATAATAATAATAATAATAATAATGGTTTAACAGCACCATTATATATAATTTTCAGTATCTCTGATTTCGATCCCCAAGTTGGTCTGCTTGCCATTGATAGACCTCTAAGGAATTTGCTACTTTTGGCAGATAGGTATTTTAAATGAGGTCTAAATGTAAGTTTTGGATCTAAAATTACATCCAGATAATTTATACTGTTGACAAATAAAATGTCTTGGCTATTCATTTGTAAACCTTGGTTCAATTGTTTCTCCTTCTTGTAGTGGGCATTGAAAATTGCTAAATACTTATCCGTGCAAAATAGACCTACCTACCCACAAAGCAAAGCGCCTACAAACTAAAATACTGAGTCCACTTTACATAAGATTATAAGATGGGAGGTTACGTTGAAGTATGTATGAATGATGTCCACCTGGCAGAAAAAATAAAATAGAAGAAGACCTCTCAACTCTGTAGAAAAATAGCATTTAAAAAAAACCATAAATATTTAAATATCTTAATGAAACCATTTCGTAATTAATAATTGTAGCAGAAGATAAGAAGGAGAATGATTGGAAGAGGACTGCATAGACGATATGGAATTATTGGAGAGAGACAAGTGTAGGGGAAACTATAAATATGTGTAAACATTGGAAATCTGTATACACATAAATAAATTCCTTGTCAAGGTGTTTAACAGAAAGATAATAGTTAATGTACTCGAATAAAGAGGTTGAACATTGGAATGTATGCTGACATTTTATCATATCACGTGACACTTTTCCTGATAATGTGTATTTTCAACACGTGCTTCAAAATACCACCACTTTGGTATATAGGTGTTTCTAAGAACGTGGGATTAAATCCGAACGCAAATATAAAAAGAAAGTATCTTATTCTGTGGAAAATATTTTTTATTAGGAATATTCCACAATAGAGTGTTTCTCCTTCAATCCAAAGTGATTTATAGCCAGAAGTTTCTCTCTAAAGCATCTTCTTCCCTCAGATCTCTAGCTTTCATACTTCTCATCCCATCCATCCAACGTTCCATACTTTTCCTGATAATGTGCATTTTCAACACGTGCTTCAAAATTCCACCACTTTGGTATATAGGTGTTTCTAAGAACCTGCGATTAAATCCGAACGCAAATATAAAAATAAAGTATCTTATTCTGTGGAAAATATTTTTTATTAGGAATATTCCACAATAGAGTGTTTCTCCTTCAACTTAAAGTGATTTATCGCCAGAAGTTTCTCTCTAAAGCATTTTCTTCCCTCAAATCTCTAGCTTCCATACTTCTCCTCACTCCATGTATCCTACGTTCCCTAAGGTCTGCCTGTTCGACATCATAAATTAGCTTTCCAATCAAGGATCTTGTTTGATACCGGTATTCTATCTTCTTCCATTCTTATGAGGTGTCCATACTATTTCAAATGTTTTTTTTCAATATTTTCTAATATATTTCCTGTTCAACTTGCATCATTTCCCTTGTTGAGCTGTTTCTGACTTTATCCCTTCTTGAAATTCTTGTCAATAGCCTCCAAAAATCCATTTCTACTGCTAACAGCTTGTTGGCTTGTTATTGGCTGTGGACAATATATATATATATATATATATATATATATATATATATATAAATTAGCTAATACCCGACATGTGCTCCTACGCCTAAATAAATTAAATGCGTTCTTATGTTTAGTTGAATAAGTAAAAAGAAAAATAATTATAAATTTAAATCGTAATTGTTTTTAGATACCCCGTGCTGATTACGCGGCGTTGCCCGGGAATTTACTTATCCCGTTCTTCGTGGCATCAATGAGCTAAAAGACAAATATGGTTATTGTGAGTTATCCGTAAAAGATAGAAATATGCTGTTGTGGACTTTTTTTTTTAGTTTTTTTGAGATGCGCAATTCTGTGTACATTAATTTGTTGTATATTTTATGGTTTGGACAGCGTAAACCATTTAAGCGTCCAAAAAGTGACATTTTTAGTGCACCGATGCCCCCTCTTTTTATTTTATTTTAGCTCTGGTCCTATATACATAGGGTAATATGTTAGATATTTTAATTTTCCAAGAAAAAAATCTCTAAATGATGGGGGGGGGGGAAAATAACATTCAAATCGGTCAAGTAGTTTTTGAGTCCGTCATTTTTATATACTACAGTATAGTGTTCGCCAAATGGTCGAAATTCGACCATAAATAACTAGACATTGTTAGTTTGTATTAGGCCATATTCTTAAAAATACAGGGTATATACTTATGTTGGAGTGTAACTGATGATGGAGGTGATAGTATTCTAAATTAACACCCAGCATCGTGAGGAATTTGAGTAGCTATAGCAAGTAGTGGCTATAACAGCTGGTAGACCCAACATGCTGACCACATGCCACCTCTACACTGGAAGGATGATCGTCAACTTCTGTGATTAACACATTTACATATATTACTTCCCTATAATTTAAATGGGAGCTTCGGCGCTGGATTTTAGTGCCTTGCAGTTAAAAACGGCAGATAATTTTTTGGATATGGTCTTTGTCCATCACATGCTTCTGTGTAAGAAATTTAACTCTTGCACCATGGAGATTTTCCATAAACACTGCCTTAAAAACAGCAAAACTAATTGATTACAATTTTTTATTGATAACACTATAGCTCATCAATAGCTATTAAAAAATCGGTTAACAAACAGAGGAGGAAATGGTAGTTAAGGGTAACTGTTTTGTTTTAGCCTATTTATATAAAGATAGAGAAGATTAAAAAATACGTACCTTGTATACGGTCTCCTGTTACTGTTGTTCCACTTATTTTAAATATTGTTTACAGTTAGATAATCATATTATTAGTCGTGTATATGTCTTTTAAAAACGTATTATAGTTCAAAATAAGAATTTAGCGTGAGAATTTATGGATTCTATGGATATTTTTTACTCTAAGGAATAAAAAAATCGATTTGACAGAATTGTTACAGCACGCTTGTTCTTTTTTATTTTTTTTAAGTTTGTTTTTCGTAAGTACTGTAATTGTATGACTAATAATTTGAATTCATTTAGGAAACATTATTTTAACACGCACATTTCATAATGTAATATCAATATGTATGAAGTATTTACAAAACAATACAATATATAAACTAACTCCTGGCGCGACAGGCCTAGAAGGCCCTTAGCCTACCATCCAGCTGCTGGCCTCACATTCACATGTGTCAATCAGAAGTAGATGATCATCATCCAGTGTAGGGGTGACATGTGGTCAGCATGTCGAGTCCCCCAGCCGTTATAGCTGGTTTTCTCAACCTGGAGCCGCTACTTATTGTAGTTAATCAAATGCTTCACGATGCTGGGTGGGCACCGATCCCATACTGGCCGAAATACCATGAGAAATTTTCTTCCCCCATGGAGACTCGAACCAATCCAAGTCCCGTAGCTCTGCGCCAAGGCTTCCTGCCTTAACCACTCGGCGGGGGGACACAATATATAAACACATAGAGGTCGTTTCACTAAGGAAGAAGCATGACCTACAAAACTCGCGCAGGTAAACGTAGGGTCTTGGGTAAACGATCCCTATCAGCAGGCTTTGTCCGTACCTGCAAAATCATGGTTACTAGTCGTAATGAAAATATTAACCCTGAATAGGAAATGATTATAATAACACGTCAAATTCCTTAAGGGCACCCGGTACTAATTTCCTTGCAATTTGGTTTAAAAATGGGACATTCAAAAATAATTAATTTTTCAGCTTAGTCTTAAGTTATGTGTATGAAAATTATGTCACTAATGAAACAAGTCTTCCTGAACATAATGACACTATGGTTAACTTTTTAGACATATTTCTTTATGAGTAATTTAAAATACAAAAAATCCATTATGTTAAAAGTATTGTCTTGGTACAATTTTTTCACAAACTACTTATCCAGTTTCTTAATTTTTTTTTTTGAAATTTGTTATGCATTTCAGGATAAGTAATTTTCTTAAATTGTTTTCCTTTCTTTGAATCAGATTGCAGGGTGGTGTATTCTTTTAATCTTTTTTGTTGTCTGAATTTCTGAAACTGATTATTACTAATTATTACGAGGCACGCCGTAGCGTAGTGGTTAAGGCACTGAGCTACAAGCCGGAGGGTCGAGGGTTCAAGTCCCGTTGGGGTCAGGATTTTTAAACTGACCCAAACCATCTGGCGGCACTATGGCCCTGGGGTCGACTCAGCCTCTAACTTAAATGAGTACCAGACGTTTGTTCTGGGGTAAAGACGGCCGTCACGCAGGGCTGACATAAAGTGCCGATTGTCTAGAAAAATTGGGAGCCTTAACCTCCTACTACCCCAAGGGCCTCCTGAGGCCTGTTGTGGGATCACTTTACTTATCCAATTGTTTCCAAAATTTATTATGTTATTGTCCATGGTTCATTTGACAATAATAAGGTTTGTTTGTGTTCAGATAAGGATTGTAATTTATTTTTAAAAAATTCAAAGACCAATTTTTTTTTTAAATGTTGCATAATTTCTTTCTTTTTTATTTCAAACACAATCAATAGCACAAAGATAAATTAAATGTATTATTATAGAGCTCTTTAAACTGCATATCCAAGCCAAAAATAATTCTCCTATCTTTCATAGTTTCAGAGAAAAGTCATCATCATCAGCATCACTCCAGGGATTAGGCAATTGCCCGTTCCGACTTCATATTGCATCAGCCCAACGTCTTCTAGGTCTTCCAACATCACGCCTTCCTCTTGCTTGATAATTTCTGGCTAACAATGGATATCTCTCCTTACTCATTCCATCCATGTGATCAATCCATTTCTGTCTGTAATTCGTGACTTTATCCAATAAAGGCTGTACTTTCAATTCTTCTCTTATATCCTCATTTCTTATTCTATCAAGTCTTGTACATCCTTTTCCTTGTCTTAGGAACCGCATCTCTGCCGTCTGTACTCTATCCTTGTGTCTTTTCACTGGAGCCCAAGTTTCACATCCAAACAATATTGTGGGAACCGCCATAACATTATATCAGAAAATACAAGTTACGGGAAAATGCAAAAAAAAAAAAAAAAAAAAAAGAAAATGTACATTAGGAGAACACAGAGACGCCATTTTTAAAAATCAATTTTTATGGGTTTAAATGTCCAAAATCGACAAACTAATATTACACATCGATAAAATAGACCTTACTGGTTTTTTTGAAGCAAAAAAAAAAAAAATTTTAACCCATATAAGTACTGGTTGTCCTTAAAACTGGAAGAAAATGAGAATAAAATTATTGCAAACCAATAATTTATCATAAGTAATGCCACGAGTGATTTCCGAATTTATCTAGAGAATTTTGAAATCAAGAGTGGCATTTGTTAGGACTATTTAATGAATAAAATTAAGCTGTTTGCTCACAAATCATTATTTAAATATAATTATTTTAAAATATTTATATATTTAATGTAAACGGCGATGTTTGAAAACAAATGAGAAACGGTTGGTACGCTTCATTTGATTCTTTTGTTCGTCACTGCAACCAGATCATATTATTTATTGCCAAAGGAACGCAATATTGTAAGAATACACTCTAATGGAGAAAAAATGAAACACACCAAACCGTATATTAATTCATTTCTGAAGTCCTATGGTGTAAAAATGACAATTATATTTTTCTGGGAAAAAATACATTTAAGAAAGTGCAAACAGTGGTTTCTTTTTTTGGTGGTATAATCAATTGCTCCAAATGGTTTTATATTAACTCCCGCATGCGGTATGTGTTGACATTCATGTACTATATATACAATCGGGTAGCCGTATTTCTTAGTGAGTCAGTCACTGCAAAATAATGCTAAGACCTATTCAGAATGTTAAAAATGAGGTGCTTTCTTTATTATGATAAACTTTATTTGGTAAATTCTAGGCGAAACACGACTGTGATTGTTTGTAAATAAAAAATCATTGTAATGTGATTGGTCATTGATTCCCATTTGGGGCATGAGTTAAATAGTCAAATATTATTCATGTTAATATTAATATTATTATTTTTAAATCAAACTCATCACTTACATTAATTATATTGGATACGAGAACTCCATTAGGCCCATAGTAAATTTCCAAACCTATTGTAATAAAAATAAAAAAAATAAAATAATTTTGAAATAGGTAGGACATGTGGCACAAATAGGGAATGAAAGAGGTAGGCTATGGAAGCTTTTTTAGGAAAACCAGAGGGAAAACGGCCAGTTGGTAGATCAAGAATCTTACGAGGTTTTAGAAGTAAAGTGACGAAATCTAATATTTTTTAGACTGACAGTACACTATTTTGGAATTGAATGTGTATGCCTGTACGTTAGACTACACGCAGTCAAGGGGATGAAACTGGTCTTCGGCCATGCTTCTTCCTTAGTGAAACAAACTATACCAATAATAAGTGGCTGATTAATACATAATAAAATATCGCATACTAATATGCATCAACAGTGTAAATGCCCTTTTGTGGCGCTTAACTGATTGCTGCAGAACGATTATGACATAATTCTCATTACGTGTAAATGCAGTGTTGAAATATTGATAGATAGATCATCGGTTGAATAATGTCTTTGACAACGTCCGATTCCTAATAGCCAATTTTTGTCGGTCCATCCAATCTCCTGGTTGTAGATGTTTCTCCTTCATGTATAAATATATTCTCTGACTACAGGAGATTTTAGGTCTTCCTCTGTCTCGTCTTCCATCAGGTTTCCATTCCAAAACACATTTTGGTAGCCGATCCTCTTCCATTCGCTGGACATGTCCGTACCATTCTAATTGCTGAGTTTTAATATAATCTAAAATAGTGTCTTCAATCTTCATTTTCTCCCTTATAACTGAGATTCTATTTTTTTTTCTCTTCTTTGTTTTGACCGTTAAAATAAATATAAATTGTTTTTACTCACACAGTACGAATCAGTATATACAATATTAACATATAAGTGATTATCAAGTCAGAAATAATTAAATAATTCTTGCTAAAAATAACTTAAACGTATTTTTCTCAGAACTTACATAATGGCACATAGCCGATTGATCCATAGCGCCGTCCAATTATTCTTGTTGGATAATGGTTTAAAATGTATTTAATAATAATATGTATCATTGCAGCCAATGGTCATGTAGAAAGAACTGTTTTCATGTCTTACAAAAGTCCTATGTTTTTACACTGTAATAGGTGATATCGGTCGCAGTGCGACCCACATATTTTGCACTTGCACTTTTCTTCTGGGTTATGGCGCTTCACTGTTGTGCATATCCTGTGGTGGAAACCATGGACCGCGACTTTCGTCACGGTGTGTCTCAGGTCGTATCTGGCTGCTGTCCATTCCCTGTAGATCATCGCATCCGTTGCGTAGAACTCAGGCCATATCTGTTCTTTCTTCTTGTTGAGTTCCCACAGCAGTTCTTTGTAGGCATCTGTTGCCGGCACGAGAAGGTCCAGGTGGAGCTCTTCTATGAAGAATGGTTCCTTTGTCAGTATGTATGTTAGGCGTGTATTTTGATACGCTTAGCGCTGTCTTTAAAAAGTGTGCTTTGACTTTCTCTATTTCCTCTAGGTTTGCCTTATTTAGGTTCTTCCAAATCACTTCTATTACATAGGTCATGATTGGTGCTATTTTTAAGCGGAAGATGGTCATTGCTGTCTCCAGGGATAGTTTACTCAGGGTTTTAATGCTGTTCGTTGCTATTCTGGCCGCTAAGGCGCATTCTTTGATGTGCTTATCGAAGGTGTCACCTCGGCTCTGCAGTGTGATCCCCAGATATTTGAACTGGTTTACATTTTGCAGTGGGTCTTCCTTATACCGAATGCAGTCATTCGCTGCGAGTCTTCCTCCTTTCCTGAAGGTCATTTTTACTGTTTTCTTCTCATTTATTTCTAGGACGTTCTTTTCGGCCCACGCTACGAGTTTGTCGAACGCTGTTTGAGCTTTTTCGATGTCTTGGGATGTAATCACCATGTCATCAGCGTATGCCAAGATTTGGACGTTTTCTGTTTCTATCTCTGTGGGTATTTTTGCTGTTGCTATTATGAAGAGTAGGGGACTCAACGGGTCACCTTGGAGTACGCCGTTTGTTTGATCTATTTGCTCTGTTTTTGAAACTCCATCGTCTATCTGCACTTGGTTTCTGGAGAGGATGTTCTCAATTAATCTAGTTATTTGGTTTCTCCCTGCTGCTTCTTCTATTCTTCTTATTATCAGCTGCCTGTTTTAAAAAAATGTATTTTACTATGGTCAGTATTTCAAAACTGGATTCTTGAATTTCTATGGAATGTTGAAAACAATTTGCATTGCATTCAAATACTTTTCTTTATTGCTGAGCCTCGGCTTTGGCCTTCATCCCTTGTCAACCCGTTATACCTGACCACATCACATTTACTCCAGACAATTGGAAGAGCCACTGTATTATTTGTGCTACAGCTCATCGCACATGGAAGGAATTTAGGCTGGAAGTATTACCCATCCAAGTGTTTTGTGCAGGCGGAAAATATGTTAACTAACAAACTGTCTTTCTCTTTCTATTCCTTACTATGTTGCAACTTCCTGGCCTTTGTATTATGTTGTTTGATTGGCAGGTAGAGAGCTGACAAATACTATGTATTTTAATGATCCGTCGTTCTGCGCGGTCAGTGGCAGAATGACTAACTTGACAACCCTGTTACTTTTGGTGTTACGTCTAGGAATGAGCTGTCCCTTCTCATTACATGTTGCCACTTGTGATTTATTGTGAAGCTGGTAACGGAGAGACGACAAATACTGTGATTTTAAATGATCCGACCGCTTGAGCGTTCCGTGCTTAAATGACTAATTTGACAACCATGTAAGATCTTTCACACGTGTTTAGAGATTCTCCCCCCACATTTGAAGTTGAAACATTTCAATATGTGATCGGATGTACAGTTTTCTCCTACATCCCTCCACACATTCAGTAGATCGGCGACACTAGCGCTAAAACTCTTTCCCTCAGCCCGTGAACAGTTAACTTGGATGTGTAATAGTTGAGCAATACCACAGAGCTGACCACAGAGTACCAGAGAAGAAAGTGGACAAGTTTCGCTTTTGATGGTAAAATTATTTTCTTTTTGTTAATAACTCTAGTTTTATTCTGTATGTGTTGGAGATGATTTTTTTTGTTGAACACTTTAATTTTATCCCAGGCGTGTTGAAAATAAAAATTATTTTTCATTTTTTAGTTCGGTTTTCTAATAAAGCGTGTTGTTTTAGTTTTTTAAAACTATTATTTATTTTTTAGTTTTAGTATTTTACAGAATAAAAATCGGAACAGGCAACTCTTGCCTAAACCAGGAAGTGAAGAAGAAGAAGAAGAAGAAGAAGAAGAAGATAAAAATGAAAATATCTTTAAATTCGATACTATTGTAGTATGAGCTAAAAGTAATATTCTTCTAAAAAAATCCTCCCAGACGGATTTGAACCAGCGACCTATGGATTACTCAAATTATATACCACTATAGTTCACCGCTCTACCAACTGAGCTCTTACAACGATTGACTAAAAAGTCGACAAGTCCGCAGCCTATTATACCAGTTATAATTTTTTTTTAAATTTCTGATGATTCTGGCCAGGATTTTAGAAACAAAATATGAAATTATTGTATTGTCACGGGTCCTTTACAAGTATACAAAGTTTCAAGCCGATCCAATGTTTCTAAGTGGGCGAAAATTGTGTTCAAAGATTCCGTTACATAGATACAAAGACACATTTTTTTTATTTTCTGATGATTCTGGCCAGGATTTTGGAAATAAATATGAAATTATTGTATTGCCACGGGTCCTTTACAAGTATACAAAGTTTCAAGTCGATTCAATGTTTCTAAATGGGTGAAAATCATGTTCAAAGATTCCGTTACATAGATACAAAGACACTTTTTTTAAAATTTTATAATGATTCTGGCCACGATTTTAGAAAATAAATATGAAATTATTATATTGTTACGGGTCCTTTACAAGCATACAAAGTTTCAAGTCGATCCAATGTTTCTAAGTGGGCGAAATCGTGTTCAAAGATTCCGTTACATAGATACGAAAACACTTTTTTTTTATTTTCTGATGATTCTGGCTAGGATTTTAGAAAAAAAAATGAAATTATTGTATTCTTACGGGGTCCTTTACACGTATACAAAGTTTCAAGACGATCCAGTGATTTTAAGTGGGTGAAAATCGCGTTGAAAGATTCCATCACGTAGATAGATAGATAGATACAGGTCAAGCTAATATAAAGCGTGTAAAAATAATAAAATAGTTTTTTTTGCACGATAGTGCGTTCTGTCGTACTTACAGCAATGGCGACCATGATTCAAAGTTCAATTTATTAAGTTGCCAGCCTATAAATAACTAAATAACTATAAACTATACTGTAATATTACTAATTACCTACCTAGTACGGGAAGTAAAATCATTTATGTATACTATGTACAATGTATATAAAAATATATCCAAAAGGTAGTGTTAATATACAATATATTAAACAAATAACTGCATTTTGAATGAACTGAACTTAATTTTAAACAATATAAAACAATAAATTCGTACTTGCCGGCATTCTATGTCTGATTGGTGTCACGGCCTGCTGTAGTCTCAACTAAATTATTTTCGGCATTTACCTTATAAACATTGGCCACACTGTTAACGTTAGTGAGTTGTTTGTAATGAACGCAAATATTTCCAACAAATAGGGGCCTATGTTATTATTTTACTATTATTTATTATTTTGAAATCATCAACATGCAAAAAATAATCTAGCCACAACGCACGTTTGCAAGGTATTTTACAGAATCCCGCAAATTAAAAACATCGCTATCGCTCGGTTTTTAATCAGTTCCTCACTTCTGTAAAAACCACTTCCAATCTCGCATTGTAATATACTATTTTGTAGTCCTTGCCAGAAATTATTTGCACCATATCTATAAAAATGTTTTGTCCATATTTAAGAATTTGTAAACCATATGTATGTACATATTTATCCACTTTTATTATATTTAAATGATATCACAGGTAATTATTAAAGTAGTTTGAAATGTGCAGAGTTGCGACATGGTTTGTTTGTGACTTTGAGTAGCGCTTGACGAGGAAGATTCCCTGGTGTTAATATGCATGGAGAAGGCAAGCTAGTTGTAATTCTTCTTACCTTGGATGATAATTATTTGCTCTGTCATAGTATTGGCTATTAACAGCAACCTTGGAAATTAAAATAATATTTCACACAGAATAATGAAGTTAATGTTCATATCTTCAGATTAGGCATAATGGAACGGTATTACAATAAATATATTATTCTTTGCATTTTGGAACCCGTAGGTTCAATGTCGTATTCAGTCGTCTGATTCCAATTCCCAAAGATCCATCTGAATATCATCCCACCTATGCTTAGGGCTTCATAATGTTTCTTTCCTCCCAAGGGTTTACCATTAAAAATTGAGAATGTTTTTACTGTTACCATTTTGAGTGTGTTACTTGCCCATCTCAGCCTCGTAGATTTTGAATCAGATGAAAGTTTGGACAAACGAGAACGTGTACAGTACTCTCACTGAAAATGACGGCCTAGTGTGGTATGACAATGTGGCAAGAATGTGGTATGAAGGAAAGGCATGGAAGTTTCTTGTAGGAAAACCAGAAGGAAAGCACACAATAGGAAGGTCTAAGCCTAGAATGAGGTGGGAAAATAACATTAACCATTATTTGGGGGGGGCACAGGTTGGCACATGTGGTAGTGAGTCGGCCTCTGAACCCCGCGATTTCGGGTTCGATACTCGCAGAGCTTTCATGAAGGTCCTATGCTTCCCTGTGGAGTGATGAGCACTACTACTACTATATACACTGCTCAAAAAAATTAGGGGATATTGTAGAATAACCTATTAAGACTATGTTTTTAGGAACAGTATTAGATGCAAACACTTTCTATTACTCCAAAAGAATGTAAACAAGAGTTTGAAGTCATTACGTAACCTCTGTACCACACCAGATGTCAAAGAGATCCTGATTAGGAATACGGTAAACAAACAAAGCAACATTAACATGGGTGAAAATGTTTCTTTAGTATGGTGTATGGTCTCCTCGAACGGCCAGCACTGCCTCACACCTGTGTGGCATTGATGCTATGAGTTCTTGGGGGATACGTGGCCACTCTTCCATAAGAGCAATGTGCAGCTCTGGAACAGTTGTGGGAGGTGCTGGTCTGCCTGCAATGCGCCTGCCTAATGCATCCCACACATGCTCAATCGGATTTAAATCCGGGGAGGAAGCTGGCCATTGCATACGCTCGATACCCTCCACTTCCAGCATGTCGTCCACCAAGCCAGCTCTGTGGGGTCGTGCATTATCGTCCATAAAAAGAAAAGAATCACCTATGGCACCAGCATAAGGCACGACAGACTCGGAGGCCCTTGGGGTAGTAGGAGGTTAAGGCTCCCACTTTTTCTAGACAAATCGGCACTTTGTCAGCCGGGTTGTCAGCCCTGCGTGACGGCCGCCTTTACCCCCAGAACAAGCGTCTGGTACTCATTTCCGTTAGAGGCTGAGTCGACCCCAGGGCCATAGTGCCACCAGAGGGTTTGGGTCAGTTTAAAAATCCTGACCCCAACGGGACTTGAACCCTCGACCCTCCGGCTTGTAGCTCAGTGCCTTAACCACTACGCTACGGCGTGCCCCATATATATATAATTAAACAATTGTATTATATTCATTACAAATGCAGTTGAAATTAAAATTGTTATTTAATTTTAATTGCCATTTTATTTCCTTTTTTCAGTTTTTAGGTATTTTTGGATATCTTTAGATCTTTATAAAGGCCTTCCATACGCATTTTATAGGTTCTCAACTTCTGAGTCCTAATTATAAGCAGAGAGCGGATTTTTAGGTGCTAAAATTTACGATTACAACATAGTATAATGAATAAATTGTCTTTTTTCTCCAATTAACTGAAAATAATTTTATACAGGTGTATAATATAATTGAAAGAAACGTTTCAATACTTTTCGTGGGATCCAGTAATGTTATCTTGATATTTACACATGCTACTTTTTTAAAAATTTTATTTCAGGATTGTTTCTGTTAAGGTACGTACACATATGCGCGCCGCAAACACGAACGGCGCGCGCGCCGCACCATGTTCGTCAGATTTGGACGGGGTTTTAAGGTGCGCGCGAACGGCGCGCGCGCCGCGCGCGCCGCGCGCGCGTCTCTCACCACGATCCACTCATTGTCGGTTTTTTCCACAAACACTTTGATGGTTCGCTGTTTAGATTTGGACGGGTACCTGAGAGGTTCGTTGCTTTCGGTGCGCACCTATTATTTGAGTATGGAGTGGTCAGAGGAAAACGTGTTAAAACTTGTTGACATTTATAGAAGCAAGCAATTATTGTGGGATCCACAACATAAGGATCATTTTAAAAAATCATTGAAAGGAGATGCCTGTTTTTTTTTTTCAATGATATGTGTTTTTTTTTTTCGTGTGTACTGTAATTGTATAAATAAATTAGAATTATTTAGAAAACATTATTTATTTAAGACGTTCATTTCATAATATTATGTATGAAGTATCACAAAACAATACAATATATAAACACATTTATTGCTAATTATTTATTTATCTCTTCAAAGACTCCAAAGAGCAAGACTGCTCATGTTAAGGGGCAATATACAAAAAATAATGGCCATAAAACAATTAACAATAAAAACAAGAAAACAAATTCAGGCATAAGTTTAAGTAATACAAACTACTATAGATGCACAATATATATACACATATAAATACAATATTTAAACAGGATAATATTAATAATAATAAAATTAACAAAATTAACTAAGAAAGCAATGAGAAAAAATATTTTTTAATACAATTAGAAAAATGTTTAACATTCGTGAAATGTTGATATTCAATAGGTAAGTAGTTATTTTAATGGTTGATTAATGCATAACGAATCCCTTTTATACCTTTTTTTTTTTTTAGAAACTAGTATCTTTGTGCAATAAAGTACAACCTCTAGTATAATAATCATGTACATTTTTATTAAAAATTAAGGCCATGTTATGGTGAGATAGATTCTTAATAATTTTAAACATATATATACAAATCATGTCCACCGCTGTAGTCTCGAGGTAGCGTGCTGCCTTGTCACGCAGCGGGGCCCGGGTTCAATCCCCGGTCGGGGCAGTTTTTCTGGGTGAGGTTTTTATCGGGGTTTTTCCTCACCTGTAAGACAAATGTCAGGAAAACTTTAAGGCCCAAACGGTCCCCGAAATCATATGGCCATCATCATCATCCTTATCATTATCATATCATCATCATCTCATCATCCTTCACCGGTGTGGAAAGCAAACGGGAAGCTACCACACCTACACAATTCCCTAGTAAAGCTGCAAGCATAGCATGAAAATGCTATGATTTCAGTGAAGGACCTGCCTTCGGGCAGAATTACTATGGATGGATATACAAATCATATATTTTTTTAAATTCCTTTAATGCTATAATATTTGAAAAAGTATAAATAAAGTTATAAGATGTAATAAGTAATAAGCGTGACCAGACTCCCGATTTTGGCGGGACAGTCCCGATTTTTAACAATTTGTCCCGCGTCCCGCGGCATTTAAAAAAAATGTCCCTATTTTTGGGAAAGAATGCAGGACAAGCGGGAGAACGGAAAGGGAATAGACATCGTTGGTTACACCTGCTCTGCAAAATGTCTACTGAAGGTTTGTGGGTTTCCTATGGATCGCAGGAGGTTCGTTGAAATTAATAATTTCGACGAACATAACACGCGCCGCGCGCGCGCGGCGCGCGCGCCGTTCGTGTTCGCGGCGCGCATATGTGTACGTACCTTTATGTATACACAAGCATCCTCAACCAAATTTACAATTTTTTTCTTCCACACTTCCCGATCTTGCGTGTCTGTTTCTGTCATATTTCTCGTCTTATTTTGTCTTCAATTCCCTCTATCCACGTTGGCTTTGGTCTACCACGTTTCGCTTTTCCAGGGGGTATCCATTTCAATACTTCTTTGTTTGTTTCTGTGTCCCTTATTCTCATTATATGTCCATAGCATCTTAGTTGGATTTCTTCAATCTCTTGTATCTTATCCTTTTCTACATTCATAATTTCTCTTATTGTATTATTTTTTATTTTGTATAATTTTGATATTCTTACCGATTTTCTTAAAAAGTCCATTTCTGTGACTAATGATTTATTTCTGTGTTTTTGCTTCAACGTCCATATTCCCGCATCATATAATAAAATACTCTTCACAACTGTTATATATATATATATATATATATATATATATATATATATATATTATATATTAATAATTTAGTCCTCTTGAAGATATTCCTACATAAAATATAATTTAATATGTCAATAACTTCCTTTGTCTCTATTATTCTTTTTTCGATGTCTAATTCAGATGATCCATCTTTTTGAATTATTGATCCCAAATACTACAAATATCCATCCATCCATAGTAATTCTGCCCGAGGGCAGGTCTTTCACTGCAATCATAGCACTTTCATGTTATACTTTGCAGCTTTGCTAGGGAATTGTAGGTGTGGTAGCTTCCCGTTGATTTCCACACCGGTGAAGTATGATGATGATGATGGCCGGAGGATTTTCGGGGACCTTTCGGCCCTAAGCTTTCTGACATTCGTCTTATAGGCGAGGAAAAACACCGAAAAAACCTCACCCAGGAGTCTGTCCCGACCGGGAATCGAACCCGGGCCCGCTGCGTGACAAGGCAGCACGCTACCTCGAGACCACAGCGGTGGACACTAAAAATATGTTACTTTTAAATTCCATAAAATTATACTAATCTATGTTGCATTCTTAACTTTTAATACTTACAAAACATTTTCTTAGTCGTATGTATGTGAATATCTTCTACTACGTTTAGAATCTAGGTAGATTACTGCAGATAAACTGAGGGGAAAGTAGCGATGACTTCTTGATTTTTTGAGTAATTTTCCCAGATCATTTTGTTAACCATTTATCTTCCTTGTTATGGCTTGATGTGTGGAGAAATGACGGCTAATAAACACAGGATGTGCTTTGCTCGCAAAATGACATCTAATTATAGGTCAAGGCACTTCACGGTGGCTTTGCATTGTTCGTTTTATAATTTACTCATAAACACATTTGTGATCAGGTTATAATTTATGGCATTCAAACATGACTTGAGATTATCTGAAAAGAAAAATACAGAAGTCTAAATATAACCAGACATATGTGAAAGTACGATGAAAGCAAACAGGCCAAGGATTACTTTTATAAGTGTTTTCAAGTGTTTATGTGAATGTATAAGAATTCATTACTTAAAATATAAAAATGTTTCTTTGAATGTTATGTTTGTATTCCCATCCTTTTTCGACTCGCGATCTAAGTTGGGTGAACCACTGACTTTTAAATATACATACAGTAGACATGCATACAATTTAATTCCAAGCAAAAGATTTAATAACCTTAAATTAACTTAACCCTTAACGGTTAAACCTAAAGTTACTCTAGTTACGGCTTAAAAGTTACACAACGCATAGGCCTAGTTGTAGCGGAATCAAATGCATTCCTAATGTTGTTACATAACTGTAAATCAGGCATTCGCGGTAAATATTAATTTATTGTGGAAATAATGTGATAAATTCCCGATGTTACACATGTGTAACAAGGGGCATTATAAGGTTAATTTAATAATAATAATAATAATTACAATGCTGCAGAATTGAAGAAACAATTATACACCTAACCTTTGAACCCGCCATTACAAAAAAGTTTTGGCGAACCCCTTGAAATATTTGGCGAACCCCCTGGGGGTTCGCGAACCACAGTTTGGAAAACGATGGTATTGAAGAATTTCAAACAAAATAAGTCCGTCACGCAGGAAAACTGCTTAAATTAAACGAATTCACATCAACTCCCATTTTGTTGGTTTATGGAATATATATATATATATATATAAATAAATGTGTGTGTGTGTTTTATAATTATTAAATTTTTGAATTGAGCAATGCAAGCCCAATATGACATGAAAAGAAAAATAAAAGCTTGGAAGGGGATTTGAATCCGGACTTATGAATTGATACTTCAGTGCGCTGCCAGTTAGGCTAGCCAAGCAAATCTAATACAAATATTTATTTTTCTTTATAAATAAAGATAAAGAAGTATACATTCAGAGATCCGGGTTCAAGTAACTCACTGGCAATATCGAACCCGTAGGTACATGGCGGCGCGGACATGAGCTCTCCATATTTCGCTTTCATCAGATGTTTTCCGATCATCCCCTGTATAATCTACTTCCCTCAAATCATGGTTAATGTTATTTTGCCACCTATTCTTGATCTACCTACTGGGCGCTATCCCTCTGGTTTTCTTACAAGAAGCTTCCATGCCACTCTTTCATTCCCCATTCGTGCCACATGTCATATCCATCGCAGTCTACGAGACTTAACTCTTCTTATTATATCTGATTTCCTATAAATATCATCCTAGCAAATGGGATGAGATTAGATGAATCCCTATTATTGATCTGTGATATGCATGGATGCTGGCTGATCAGACCCGTCGCATCATTACAGACAAATATGAAAAAATAACTAAATTAAACTCCGTGGCCTGACAAGGCCTAGCCTAGAAGGTCCCCTGTCCTACCAGCTGGCTGTTGGCCTCAAATATACTTGGGTCAATTGCAGAGGTGGACGATCATATTCTCTGTCCAACATAAGAAACACATTTTGACACTTCACTTCTGAATGTATTACTCCGCGTAGCACGTGTTGGAGTGCAGGCGAACTCTGTCAGCTGTTTGTTACAAACCGTTAAATTAATGCACAACAATCGTTTTAATTTTTAATGTTGCAGGTTGTATTAACATTTACAATGGTATGTCGTAAACTAATTAAATTATAATTGTTAATATTAAACAAATTAATTCAAATGAAACATTTAAATTAAAATAACCCGGTTAAGTTAACATAAACTACCCGACAGCCGCCATATTTGTAACTGACATTCAACTTCTCAAGAATCGTTCAGTTTCAAACAAATGCGAATTTTAAGTTATTCTCCGATCTTCGAAGAAATATGTAGGTATATACTGTATTCTGATCAACTATAGTTAACATATATAGCTTTAAATACGTAATTATATTATATTAATCGAATACATGATCTATTTTTTCGCTTCCGCTGAACTGTGTTTTGGTCATGAACGAATCGCAGTAACTGTAGCAGTCATGTGCTTCGTGGATTACCCGCCCATTTATTTTCCTGAAGTGTCTTTCTTAGGCTAGACAGAAAATAGTATAGGCGTGACATGTAATCAGCATGCCTAGTCCCTCATCTGTTATAGATTTTTTTTTAACATGGAGCAGCTAGATATTGTAGCTACAAACATTTTTCAGGATGCTGTGTGGGCATTGGTCTCATACTAATCAAAATTCCATTTGCAAATTTCTTCCCACATGAGGACTCGAACTAGCGCAAGACCTATAGCTCTGCACCAAGGCATCATTCCTTAAACCGCTCGGCTAACCTAATATTTTTACGCCCTTAAAAATCCATCAACCCTGTGATTTGAAGCCGCGAGACCTCGGAACCAGAAGTGGTAAACACTAGTTCACAATAACCGACGTTGTAAGGAAGAAGAATTTAAGGATTTCACCTACCGGACAAAGCCGAAGGATATTTTTATAATACAAAACATTTAAATATAAAGAACAAAGACAAACATTGTTTCATTTAGCGAAATACAGCTAATTTTCTTAAAGAAAGGGAGATTATTAAAACCCAAGGTAGAACTTGCTATGAAATATATGTTAACTTGTCCTTAGTAATGCATTAAAACGCCATTATTTTCACGGTCTGTTAAGAGCCTCTCTCACGGCCATAATCTGGCTTGGTTGTTGCAGAGGGTCATTGTCGATATGTCACTATTCGAAGGCTGGAATTACATAATTATGTACATAGAAATAATAACATCCGTGCATTCAAAAGCAATTAACAATTCTGCAGCAAATTGCGAAGACTTATTCCGACCACAAAGTGCGGGCGCTGGAAGGACATTTGGTCCCTCACTTCGTTGAGATCCCTCCAGGCAATACATTTATTAATCTGTCTTCTGTTCACTCCCTTCACCGCCACTTGCAACATTCTAAGCTTCGAGATTTCAAAACAGATCCTAATAATTAGATTACTTCTGATGCCATATTTTTAAAGACCTTTATTTTGAGTTTCGAATAATTAAATGACATGTATGTAGATCTTCTCATGACTGTTTAACTCATGCTCCAAATAGGAGTCAAAGACCAATCACGTTTCAATGAATTCTGTTTTACAACCAATCACAGTCGTGTTTCAGCTCGATAATTATCGAATTTTGATAACCAAAACAAAGAAAGTCCCTCCTTTTTAATATTCTGAACAGGTCAGAGCATTATTTACCAGTGACTGACTCCCTTACAAATACATTGATTATAGCAAATAATGAACAGATTCCTTCGACCTACACATTTGATAATTGTGTGTTCAATAATTGTGTCTTTATTTTAAATACTGATTTTACTGAGTTGTTTCCGAAAAAAAGCGAATTAACAACCTATAATGTTGGTTATAATATACAGTTTGTTGTGTTTCATTTTTTCTCCACTAGGGTGCATTTTTACAATATTGTGATCCTATTTGGCAATAAATAGTATGATCAATTTGCAGTGATGAACAAATGAAACATAACCAGACATTTCTCATTTGTTTTCAAACATTGCAGTTTAAATTAAATATATATATTCCCTTTACAGAGATTTAGGCGCTCTCCCGATACATGGAAGAATTTTAACCATATTAATTTAGTTACACTTGTATTTTCGTATAGACGTCATTTTGAGTGGCCCGTGATCAGCGTTCCGCCTCATACTGACATCTAAGAAACCAAGGTAGTACTAGGACGGGAAAATTCGGTAAATTTTGCTTAGAGGCCTTTTCATTCAGGCTTAAGGATTTTTTATGAGCCTGAAAATCTTCAGACTCGGGACCCACGGCTTAAAGTCCCTCCCGGAGGACTTGCTCCTTGGATTTTTCCGCCTTAAAAAATCCATCGACCCCGGCCGGGTTTGAACCCGCGACCCTAGGGGCCAGAGGCAAGGAGCATAACCACTAGTCCACCGCGGCCGATAAAAATAATAATAATAATAATAATAATAATAATAATAATAATAATAATAATAAATATATAAATATTTTAAAATAACTATATTTAAATAATGACTTGTGAGTAAACGGCATAATTTTATTCGTTAAATAGTCCTAACAAATGGCACTATTGATATTCAATTCCTCTAGATAAATTATGGATAATTTGGAAATCACTTATGAAAATTTATTGTCTTAAAAGTCACATTTCTCTCTTTTTTAGTCATATTTGTTCTAATTTCTGCAATAAAATAATATTTGAGTTGGTTGCGAAGATTTTTGTGAGTCCACAGCTGAGTTTAAATAATTAACCAACATAATGTAACTCGCAAGTTGCATGGTCATTAGTTCTAAGGTCGCTTTTTATTCTTGGAAATTCCTTGAAAGACTGGACTGTAAATCCTATTTTCACTGAATGGTGAGAAGTTGGAATGTATATTAGTGTACAGTTATTAATAATATAAAACATTTTTTAAAAATTACTAAATTATATGTTAGTCTAATATATTTGTTTTAATCATAATTAACCAATTTTTAGGTCAATAATACATCCATAGTTTCTTATTTTTATGTCAAGGAAACTCTCTGCTTATTAACAAGTATAACTAACTCACTGGAACTTTAGGACAAGTAGGTCCATGGCCGCGCGGACATAAACTCTCTATGTATCCTTATTTTGAGTTAATGTTTTCCAAACATTCCCTGTATATTATATTTCCCTCAAATCATGGTTAATGTTCTCCCATCTCATTATTCGTTTACCAACAGGGCGTTTGTCCTCTAGTTTTCCTATAAGTATTTTCCATTCTCTTCTTACATTCCGCATTTGTTCCACATCTCCTGCCCATCGCAGTCTATGAGACTTAACTGTTCTTATTATATAATTATGCTATATTTGTAACATTAGTAACTATTAGTCCTCAACTAAAATAAAGTTCTATTAGAACACTTCATGCCACACCTAAACGACCGAAACACACCTAAAACGACCGAAACACACCTAAAACGACCGAAACACACCTAAAACGACCGAAACACACCTAAAACGACCGAAAACACCTAAAACGACCGAAAAACACCTAAAACGACCGAAAAACACCTAAAACGACCAAATCAGCCTAAAACGACCGAATTAACCTAAAACGAACAAACCAGTCTAAAACGACTACAACACATAAACCGACCGAACCAACTTAAAAACATTGAACCGCCCGTAAACTGACCTAAACTAACTAAACCTAACTTAGCATAGCTTAGCTTAGCTTAACAAAGTTTAGAATAGCCTAGTGTAGCCTAGACTAACCTGACCTGAACCGACCTGACCTGACCGAACCGAACGTAAACTAACCAAACCTAGCCTCAACTACCTTACATAACCAAAACTAACCGAACCTAACCTAATGTAACCTAATTTACCGAAACGAACCTAACCTATACTAACCTAACATAACCTAATTTACCGAAACGAACCTAACCTATACTAACCTAACATATCCTAACCAAACCTAGCCGAACCTAACCCAACCCAACCGAACCTCACATAAGTGGCCCAAAGATGCCCTAGTGCCCCAAGGTGGTCCAAGTGGCACAAAGTGGCCCTAAGTTGCCCAAGCGGCCAAACGTGGACCAAGGTTGCCCAAAGTGCCGCCAAGTCGGTCAAAGTGATCTATGTGGTCCAAAGTGTTCCAAGTGGCCCAAAGCGGCCTAGTGACCCAAAGTGGCCCAGAGTTTCCCAAGTTTCCAAACGTGGACCAAGGTGTCCCACGGTGTTCCAAAGTGACCCAAAGTGACCCAGGTGACCCAAAGTGATCCGAATGGCTCAAAATGGCCCAAAGTGACCCAAGTGCCCCAGAGTGGCCCATAGTGGCCCAAGTGGCTCTAAGTTGTCCAAGTGTTCAAACGTGGACCATGGTGGCCTAAAGTCGCGCCAAGTGGCTCTTAGTGGCTCAAAGTGGTCCAAGTGACCCAAAGCGGCCCAAGTAGCCCAAACTGGCCCTAGTTGCCCAAAGTGACCCAAGTGGCCTAAAGTTGCCCAAGTGGCCCGAAATGGTCCAAATAGCCCAAAGTGTCCTAAACTAATCTAAGTTACCTGACCTAATTAACCGACCAAACCTCAATAAAACCGACCAAACCACCCCAATATAACCCTACTGAACCATTTCTTAACTGAGGAAACCACCACTAATACGACCGAACCACCCTAACATGTAGGAACCAGGCTAAAACGATCGAACAAAACCTAAATCGATCGAACCACCCTAAAACGACCGAATCTCTCCTAAAACGACCGATCAATCTCCTAAAAACTCAACAACACCTAAAGTAACCGAACCACACCTAAACCAACCGAACCAGCACAAAACGACCGAACCACACATAAACAGAACGAACCAGCCTAAAACGACTGAACTAAACTAAAACGACCGAATCATTCCTAAAACCACCGATCAATTCCTTAAAAACCAAACAACACCTAAAGTAACCGAACCACACCTAAACCGACCGAACCAGCCTAAAACGTCCGAACCACACCTAAAACGATCGAACTAGCCTAAGACGACCGAACCAGCTTAAAACGACTAAACCACATATAAAACGAACGAACCAACCTAAAAAGAATGAACCAACTCTAAAACGACCTAACCGAACTTAACCTAACTTAGGGTTACCTTAGCCTAGCCTAGCTTAGTGTAGCCTAGACTAGCCTATCCGAAAACTATTTGCCTACACGCACCCTACTCTTTGGGCTATTTAGAAACATTCGAATAAGTATATTTTTTTAAGGAATTCCGAACTCCAACAGGATACTATATAACTTCTCCCTCTTAATTGAATCGTATGCCTTTTTGAAGTCTACATAAGTCTTTTTTTAAGTAGTTTATGCACAGTGTCATTATATTTCAATTTATTTTTAAAAATCTGTCTTATACTAAAAATGTGATCTATTGTTGATCTGTTAGGAAGGGAAATTAAGGTTCTGTTGAAAAGCGATGTAGGGCTAATTTACTAAATCCCTGATCTTCATCTTCTTCGTCATTCAAGGATTAAGCCTGTTGGGTCGTTCCGGTTTCATGAAAGCTAGAATTGTTAAAATTGTTCAGATCATCTTCTGTGTGGGCGTCCAACATTTCTCCTTCCGTGTCGTTTATAATTCAGCAATAATTTTGGAAATCTTTCTTGTGGCATTCTATCAACATGTTCTTTCCAGTCGTTCCTATATTTAACTATTCGATCTGTAAATTTGGAAATACGCGTATTTAGTTTCTTTCTTATATCTTCATTTCGTTTCTTATCCAGCAGAGTATACCCTGCTATATTTCTTAAAAATCTCATCTCAATTGCTTCCAATCTTTGTTCTTGTCTTTTAGCGATCGTCCAACATTCTGATGCATACATCAATACAGGAACAGCCATTAATTTATAGAATTTCATTTTTGTTTCTTTTCTTGTATTTTAAGGGTTCTTTTAATAGCCCCACACATTAGATTACATTTATTTATCTTATCATTAATATCTTCAATTTTAACATATGATGAATTGAAACCTGGATATTTAAAACTATTCACTTGCTCTAAAATTGTATCATCCATTACTATTTTTGCTCTTAATGTATCATACCCTTTAAATGCTAAATTTTTTGTTTTATTCTTTGAAATTTTTGAATTATAATAATTGGCACTTATTTTTTTGCGGCGGCTCGGTGGCGCAAGCAGTTATATGCTCGCCTCTCACCGCTAGGGTCCTGAGTTCGAGTCTCGGTCACTCCATATGGGTTTCGTGGTGGACGAAACGGAACTTGGATAGGTTTTCTCGGGATTTTTTCCCGTTTTCCTCTGCCACAATTTAATTCCACCATTTCTCTCCATACTCATCTCATCCATTTCGTTTCATTTCATTCACCTGCCCCTGTGATGATGCGTCAGGCGTGGTCGGCCGGCACCCTTGTCATTCACAGACCTCTATATAGTGGGCTTCAACTCATCTCATTCCTCGACCCGACCTCGAGTTGGACACGAGTTGAGGATATTTATTTACGTATTTTTAGCAAATTAAAAATAGCTCATTGTACCCTAGATGATTATCAATCTTAGTGGCGGAAAATTCATCAATTGTACACGAAATGCGTGTGGCCTGAAAAATGCATTGATACCGGCCGTCTTTGAACTCGCGATCTTCAGATCCTGATACATATACAAGTCCACTGATACCATGACATGTAACTTGATTTGAGGTTTAGAAAAGAAAAAAAGAACAATAACCGCAAAAGATGAAATAATTATGTTGATGAACGCCTACATTCATTCTCTGAAAAAAGCAGACGCGCTGCGTTGTCATATTGCTTCCATGGCGCCATATGCGTCCAGCATATTTGTTACGAGCAATTACTTTTTTAAACTCCCTCTCCAGTTAAAATAATGTCAACTGCCGAGCTGCTGACAAAACTCCGTTCCAGGCCATTAGTGTTTCCTAGAATAGAAAAAAGAGAATATCTGAGTCTCCATTCTGGAGCCGTACCCGCAAAAATATAGCAGACAAACTAAATTTTCTTCATTATTTATATCTTTCTCATTTTCTTCTGCCCTTATTAATCACTAGGGACTGCATTCTTAGGTTTAAACCTATTTTTTCCCTTACTTATGAAACGAAAAATACTTTAACACTTTTCCGAATCACACTCAAAATAGACATATTCATGAATTCTTTCTTCTTCTTCACTTCACGGACTAGGCAAATAGGCAAATTGCCTGCTCCGCCTCACGTTAATCTTTTTAGGTGGCCTTCCTACATTCCTTGAACCCCAAGAAAGTTCATTTCTACGCTTTGTATTCTACTTCCCAATTTTTTGGTCATTACCCAAGTTTCACTCCCATAAAGTAATGCAGGAACTGCCAGTGTTTTATAAAACTTCAATCTAGTATCTCTTCTTGTTTTGTTCTTTAATGTTTTATGTATAGTTCCGAATATCATTTGAAATTTAGACAGTTTCATATTTGTGTCTCCTTCAGTTTTTGTGTTAGTAAAATTATATAATTAAAATTTGTTACTTGTTCCAGAGGTTTGTTGTCTTATGATGTTTGATCTTATATGTTCATTTCCCCCAAATTACATTTTTCTTTTTTCATTTGATATTTTAAAATTATATTCTTGGCATAACTGATTTAATTGATGTAAAGAGTACTGAAAATTATTTTCATTTTCTTGAATAATAACCACATACATTAATACATTTAATATTTTAAAACGGTTCATTCTTATACCTATATTAACATTATTTTATTTTCCAAACGAATTCCGTAGTACCAAAAAAAGCTAAATGATGTGCGAGTACCTAAAATTACCTAATTGCATGTTAATAAGTTTTTGATCCATTTTCTCCGCCGGATTGTAGTATAATTGAATTGTTAGTTCATAATTTTTAAAAGTAGCCTACCTGCCAGAAATTTCAAATAAATTTACAATTACGATATAGAATTTTATATTTATACAGGGTTTCAAACACTTGTAACTTGCATTTAAATAAACTTACAAACATGAAAATAGTACTAATGGAAAGATAAACTCAAAAAGTTTTGATTATAGTATCACAGTTGGCAACAAAGACGTATAATTAATCACATACAACATTGCGTATTGTTGAAAGTGAGAAAATGGCTGGTATAGAGGATAGGCGAGTGTTCTGTGTTCTCGATTATCATGTTCATCAATATGTAATTGAAAAATCTAATATCTACGTGCAACATGTCCGCGACTCTCGAAAAGTGAACGTATTCTGCACTTTAAGCCTGCAGAAAGTGTACGGCCCGTTCTTCTTTGTAGAGATAACAATTGGAGGATGTGAGTACCTGGATATGCTACAACAATGGCTCCTGCCTCAGCTGGAACAGGAAATGCCCAACGTGATCTTTCAACAGGACGGCGCACCCCCTCATTTAATGAAGTGAGATTGGAGTTCGACACCAGACTACCGAACCGATGGATTGGCCGTATTGGTAATGACGTTGAAGAACTTCTTCCTTGGCCTCCGCGTTTGCCAGACCTCACACCCCTTGACTTCTTTTTGTGGGATTATATCAGATATCTTGTGTACAAACCACCTCCTCCACAGACCGCCCTTGATCTAAGAGGGCGCATCACAGCAGCCATCGAAACAGTTGACCATGATATGCTACAACTACAGGCTTGATGTGTGTTGTGTTACCAACGGAGCTCACATTGAACATCTGTAATGTACTGTAACCAAAACTTTTAGAGTTTCTCTTTCCATTAGTACTATTTTCATGTTTGTAAGTTTATTTAAGCGCAAGTTATACGTGTTCGAAACCCGAAAGATCATTTGTGGGAACCCTGTGTTATCTCCGATTATATATTTATTAGGTTATTGCTGAATTATAAACCGAGCGGAAGGAGAAATGTTGGTCGCCCACACAGAAGATGGTCTGAACAATTTTAACAATTCTAGCTTTCATGAAACCGGAACGAGCCAACAGGCTTAATCCATGGAAGAGGAAGAAGAATATATATATATTAGGTATTATTTTAAGCTTTGTGCAGTTTATGGCAACTTTTGCCACACTTTAAACATAAAAGTGTATTTAAAAATCTTTTCTACCTACTAAAAACTTTTAAAAATATTTTATGCTTTTAAAACCTAAAATTGCAATTTAAAAAACGCAAAAATCCGGTCCCTATTAATCACTATGGGAACCAGCTTTGTGCATTCGTTTATTTTATATTACTGTTTCAGCGAATTCCGAGGGAATGTAGCTATTCTGGCTCTATTCATGAAAATAAAACAAAATAAATTACATATCTTCATAGACCTTGCAAGGGAACTGTCAACCATTGCATGACGAAACTACCTTGAAATATCTCCCAGAGAAGCTTTGTGATGTACCAAGGCCGTGTCCAAAAAATTATCTGCCGTTTTAACAGCAAGGCACAGAAATCGAAGCCAGAATCCAGCAATGTGAACCCACTGCAAGGGGCAGATGAATGTCCTTTCATGAGTAAGGGCAATATGAAGTGAGACGGATCGCTGCAAGGACGGCAAGTAGTAAGAGTTATCCAATCTACCAACGATTGTTGTATTACTTCTCTATAGTTTATATGGGAGATTTGGGGCTGGATTTTAGTACCTTGCAGTAAAAAAGACAGGCAATTTTTTGAACACCGCTTTAGTATATTACAAAGCTACTCTGGAAGGTTTCGGCATGCAATGGTAGACAGTTCACTTGTTAGACGTACACCCGGGCAAAATCGATAATAAGAGCTTATTAACCACATTTGTTAAATTTTGTTTTCATTTTAGTGCTTTTGCACTTTATTATTGCCATATTAATCACACAGGGAATTATTAACCTTTGGAGTGTTAAAACACGTCACGTTTGGTATTTTAATATTAAACATTGTGGTTCTTTGTCACATCCTTTTAGATATTGAAATCGCAACCTATTTCAAATATGCATATCGATGGGGCAATTAAAACCTCGTAACACCATTTTGGTAAATTTTACAGGAGAAACAAATAACTGTTTTAAACAACTACGAAAATTGATACAGCAATAGTTCCCATATATTTTACTACAGAATACAAGTCAAATTATTAATACATTTGAAGTCCGTGTTATGCATCACGTATTTCTGTGCTGGCTACTGGAGTTACGTGGTTTTCACTGCCTACCATCGATATGTAACTTAAGTTCAGCCACTGCATCTCCGGCTCTGACATTTAGGTTATACGAGGGGTAAAGGGAGAAACTCGTCCTCTACTGCCAATAAGGGAATAGTTCATGTGGGAGTGAACGTCTGCCACAACCAATCACTGTTCTTGACGCCGCTATAGCGCGCTAGTAAGGTTTGGAATTGCTGAGATGTTGTCAGCTGTATTTCTGCTAACCGCATACATAAAGCGGCCCCTCCATATCGTCCATATCGGCAACATTGTCGTGAAAACATCAGAGTCGGAGATCCAGTGGCTGGACTATATTATCTTAGGATACAATTTTATTAAGGGTGAATTCCATGGCAATTGACGTAACAATTGCAACAAAATACAACTTTTAATTTCTTTTTAGCTTTCAGTTAATAGGATATTACTCGCCCAAGTTAAGTCTGCACGGCTAGAGGGAAAGTGTATTGGCGCTAGTGTCACTTCTCTATGGAAGGGAGAATCCCTAAACACGTGCGAAATATCATTACATGGTTGTGCAATTGGTCATTTAGTCGACAATTACTAAATATGTCTGATCATTTAAAATCATGGTGTTTGTCATCTTTCTATTAACAGCGGTCGGGAAATTGACAACATATAATGAGGAAGGTAAAGGTGGGACCAATCATTCCCCAGTAGTAACATGATTGCCAGATTATCATAACTGCTTTAAGTGACGGATCATTTAAAAGGTACAGTATTTGTCAGTGTTCCCCTCCCAGTCAACAATAGAGAGAAAAGGAAGCGGTAACATAATAAGTAAAAAAGAGAATATTCGACAGCATATTCTTAGCATGTTTTCCGCGTGCAGATTTGTTTTGTTCGAGTAATACTACTTTTCCTCTAAAACCAAACTCCATGGCGCGACAGACCAGGAAGGCCCTTGACCTACCAGCTGGCTGCTTACCTCACATACACATATGTTAAACACAGAGGTAGACGATCATCCTACCAGTATAAGGGTGACATGTGGTCAGCATATCGAGTCCTTCAGCCGTTATAGCTGGTTTTCTCAACGTGAAGCCGTTAGTTATTGTAGCTACCCAATTTCCTCACGATGCTGGGTGGGCGCCGGTTCCATACTGACCGAAATTCCATGAGAAAATTTCTTTCTCCATGGGGATTCGAAACAGCGCAAGTCACTTAACTCTGCGCCAAGGCCTTCTGCCTTAACCACTCGGCTACGGCGCGGGACATTTTTTCTCTTCCTAACATTTATGTATACTCGTAGGTTTCACTCTTTTAACAGAAAATTTGGAGTTTCTATATTTATTGTACTTAAAATGTAGGGTTTTATGTCGGTTTACTTACGTAATTGTAGAATGACGTCGTTCTTTTACAGAGTGAGAATAAAATAATAATCTCTATGAAGTTTTCAATTTTATTTCAACAAGCGATATTATGAATGTAATAGGCTATATGTAGGAGGAGTTATAATATATATGTTTAGAGATTTATGTTCTCATAAACTTACTCGCTTCTTCTCTTACTTCATGAAATTAGGCCTTTTGACCCGTTTTCACGTCAAATGGGATTTAATGAATCTTCCCATCTAGTAAATGGGCGTCCAACACTTCTATGTCCTATTGGTTTGTACTTTAATAACAAATGAGGGATTCTATCTGTAGACATTCGTTTAATATGTTCATACTACCATTTGTTTCTCAACTTAGTCACTGATTATAGAAAATTAAGGTAACTGACATAACATCTAACTTTAAATAAATAATATATTTTAATTAAATTCTTTCACCATTCAAGATGCGATGGCAAGTCATGTGGCAAGAATGGGGAATAAAAGAGGGGCATGAAATCTGGTTGTAGAAAACCAGAGCGAAAGCGCCCAGTTGCTAGACCTAGAATCAGGTAGGAGAATAACATTAATCATGATTTGAGGGAAGTAGGTTATACAGGAGATGATTGGAAAACATTAGTTCAGGATAGGGACGTATGGAGAGATTAAATCCGCACGGCCATGAACATATGGGTTCGACAGTGCCAGTGAGTTAGTTTATTATTATTATTATTATTATTATTATTATTATTATTATTATTATTATCATTATTGGTCTCTCCTTCGGGGAGACTGAACATATCCTATGTGGTCAAGAAAGTCCATGACCACAGGCCGTGTCACTTTAAGGCCCGGGTGGCGTGTGGCACGTGTAAGTACCTATAAGGTGAGTGGTCAAAGAGCGATAATGGAACATATTTATTATTAATAGTGGTAGTAATGATATTTAAATCAGTTTTCAAGGAAGTTTCAGAAGACAGCTTACAAATAGCAGCGTATCAATTATTAAAAATTTCCAGCAAATATAATATGAAAATCTCCACTTCAAAATCTAAAGCAATGGCAATATATGTGGAAAAAAACATACAAAGGTTGAAAATTGAGATTGATGGAAACTTTATAGAACAAGTGTCTGATTTCTCATACTTAGGAAGTGTATTTACAGAACATAAGAGTGGCATTGATTCAAAATTACAAAAATATAATAAAATGAATGGGGTAATAAGAAGATATTTTGGTAAACAGATGAGGACAGATAACAAAACTAAGATTACATAACAACACATTAAAAGCTGCTCTAAAATATGGAAGTGAAATTTGGATTTTAAATAAAATAAATTCTCATTAACTTAGGGTGGAATTCATGAAACCATCTTTATGCAAAGAGCGACTCTTTCCCCCTCTCTGTGACGTAGAGAGTATTAATAAAACCGGTTTTATGAATAGTCTCTACGCCATAGAGAGGGGGAAAGAGTCGCTCTTTGCGTAAAGATGAATTCATGAATTCCGTCCTAAGAGTAAGCCAAATGCGCTTCTTACGTTCACTGTTAGGACTTACAAGACTGGATCACCAAAAGTAACACTATTATCAGAAAAAAAAAAAAACTTGGGAGTACCAAGTTTAGATGAAGATATAGAAAGATATCAACAAGAATGGAAAAATCATCTGAGAAGATTGGAAAGAAATATACTTCCAAAATTGGCGTTCCTATATATCCCAACTAGACATCCGGACCAAGGAAGACCAAATCATCGGTGGAAAGATGAAGACCATCTTCGTTAGGTTTACCGTCACATGTCACACAACTGTGCTGGTTCCCGGCTAAGCCTACGGGCTCGTGGACAAACTGTGGGTTCACCAGGAGATGAGCACCTGGATGTATTAAAGTCTCACACTGCGGGGCTTGAGGATTCAAGCCCTAGCCGGTCTCACAACGGCTGCAGGATGCGTCCCTGGAGGTAGAACAGGGGAACGGTCGGTGGATCTGCGACAGCAGTCCTCCCGGCTAGGCTCGAGGAGCCCGTGGACCAACTGTGGGGTCGTCAGGAATGAGCGACCTGACGTACTATGTAGCTCAGCAATTTCCCTGAAGTTGCGACCCAACACCTTCTCTCTGAGGTGTTGGTTTTAAGCCGAGAACTCTTGAACGTGGACGCGAATAGATAGGGAGGACAAGATACTGGGACTTGGGAGTATGGTCTTTGACCGAGGTATCCCAAGGGGTGGAGGCATGACCCCAGATGTCGTCACATATCACATGCCATAAAACAGATTTGTTAGCGATGATGATTGAAGGAAATGGCGTTGGCATGTTGTAATGTTTTTAATTTGAAACGAATACAATTATAAATAAACGAAATTTGCATGTATCCCCAATAGCCGCTGGCATTGTGTGACCTTTCTTTTCCGTTCCACATATAAAACTTACTCACAAGGAAATGCAATCATGTGTTTTTCTAAGCCTTTAAAAATACATGTAATAATATTTTGAAGGACATTAATTTTTCTTATAGCACAGATTACCAGCATCTTCAGTCGCGTGCATGAATTTACATTTTCATAAATTAGCAATAAATCTATGTTACAAAGATTACAGGCGGATCCGTGGCGCAAATTTTTTTTACATTCGTCCTCCACCTCTGCGCTCCGAGTTCTCGTCTCGCCAATCTATGTGGTGTTCGTGCTGTATGAATCCAAGCTACGGGAGGTTTTCCAAAGGGGTTCTCCCGTTTTCCCTTCCAAAAACTTAATTCTACCATTTTTCCTACTCATGTCATCCTTGCTTGTGGATGTGGGTTTTATCTGAATGAGGCCCTTGGTTACAACAACAAAAAACAACAACAATAATAGTAATAATAATAATAATAATAATAATAATAATTATTATTATTATTTTTTTTATTAGGAATATTCCACATTGCAGTGTTTCTCCTTCAACCCAGAGTGATTTGTAGCCACAGGTTCCTGTCTAAAGCACCTTCTTCTCCCAGATCTCTACAGTAATAAATAATGTACGGTTAAAAACTATAAAATAGTACAAATTAAAATATATGGAAATGGGCAGCTAATGACAAATGAGGGAAATTTTGAAGAAGTGGTTGAATCCAAATACGTAGGAACAATAATCACAAATAAGAATGAGATGCACAAAGAAATTAAACATAGGCTCAATTCTGGAAATGTACGCTATTATGAATTAAATGAAAATAAAAATATGTGAACATGGACAGCTAATGACAAATGAGGGAAATTTTGAAGAAATGGATGAATTCAAATATCTAGGAACAATAATATAATGCATGATTAAAAACTATAAAATAGCCACCTTGTAGGTCCGTCTTCTCAACTTAGGTTGTTTTATAACTCTGCCTTTCGGGACTAGTTCTATCATCAGCAGAGTTCATTAGGTCCGTACTTGTTGACCCTTGTTGAAGCACTGACTTGGTTGTGAGTATTTTGTACAGAGGATTGTGTGGGCTGGGTGTGTTTTCATCAAGAATTAGGTTGTTGTCGATTTCTCTTATAATTTCGATTTCCTCCAGTATATTAATCCTCGTTGGAATGTTTTCTCTATGTAGTATTGTTAGGGTGTTATCGATGCTATGCATATGGTGTCCAACCTGAATTACGTGTTTTGCGTAACTTTATTTTCCTCCGTTATAGATAAAATCTCTGAAGTGTTCCTTGAATCTAATGTTGAAGTTTCTGCTAGTTTTCCCAATGTAGAATTTATTGCAGTCTGTACATGTTAATTTGTAGATGCCTTTATTGTTGAATTCATTTATTTCTTCGATATTGCTGTTTATTAGAAATTTACTAGTATCGACTCAGATCTCTAGCTTCCATATTTCTCCTCACTCCATCTATCCAACGTTCTCTAGGTCTGCCTCTTTCAGTTCTTCCATTAGCTTCACAATCAAGGAACTATTTATTCTATCTTCTTCCATTCTTATGAGGTGTTCATACCATTTCAAACGTTTTTCTTCTATTTTTTCTAATATGTTTCTTCAACTTGCATAATAATAATAATAATAATAATAATAATAATAATAATAATAATAATAATAATAATAATAATAATAATAATAATAATAATATATATAATAATAATAATAATAATAATAATAATAATAATAATAATAATAATAGTAATAATAATAATAATAGTAATAATAGTAATAATAATAACAATAATAATAATAATTATTATTTTATTTTATGTGGGTCCGAAATCTAGACAGTAAGTAGACAACAAGCCAACAAGCTGTTAGTGTAGAATTGGATATTTGGAGGCAGTCGACAAGAATTTTCAAGACGGGATAATGTCAGAAACAGCACTATAAGGGAAATAATGCAAGTTTAAATAAATAGAAAAAATAGAAGAAAAACGTTTGAAATGGTATGAGTGGCAGAAGATAGAATACCAAAGAAGATCCCCGATTGGAAAGCTAATGGAAGAAGTGGAAGAGGCAGATCTAGCGAACATTGGATATACGGAGTAACTATAGAGTTTTGAGGGAAGAAGATCCTTTAGACAGAAACCTCTGGTAACAAATCACTTTGGGTTGAAGGAGTGTGGAATATTCCTAAAATAATAATAATAATAATAACTTATTTTACCAGACAGAGTTAAGGCCTTAAGGGCTTGTCTACCAAAAATTATTCTTGCATCTAAATTACAATAAACAAAATTATTACATGGTATAGCTACAATATAATTATTATTTACAATGTATTTTTATTTTATCTAGATTTAACATATGAAATATAAATTGTACAAGATCGAAAAATGAAAAAAAAAAGTATTAATGACGTAGAATAAATCTAGTTCTCGAGAAAAATGAAATATTTAACAACAAATACTTGTATAAGCGTGACTTAAAAGTGTCAAGTGTGCGGAAACCCCTGGTATCATGAGGGAGGGAATTCAAGGAGCGAGCAGAGGCTACTGTGAAAGAAGTAGAATAAGTGAAAGTGCTATGGAGGGTGGCTACTCATACCCTTTGGTGTGATTATTAATTTAATAATTCACGCACGGATTTCAAGGCGATGCGTTTTAGCCCCGTTAATTTAGAAAGTGTGTACGAAAAATGAAAATCTAAAAATGGTAAAAAAAAAATGTATGACCGTGGCAGAGAAGTTGGGTTGGTGTCAAGTCGGTTTGGTGAGCAGCAGCGATGTTGGTTGTAAATAATTGGTGATAGGCCTAAATGGAATCGTTTCGGTTAGTCCTTCACTGCAATCATAGCATTTTCATGCTATATTTTGCAGCTTTACTAGGGGATTATAGGTGTGGTAGTTTTCCACACCGGGGATGATGATAATGGCCAGATGATGTTCGATGACCGTTTGGGCCTCAAAGCTTCCTGACATTTGTCTTACAGGTGAGGAAAAAACCCGAAAAATCCTGATCGATGAAGCTTGTTCCGACCGGGAATCGAACAAGGGCCTCGCTGCGTGACATGGCAGCATGCTACCTCGAGACCACCGGCCTTTTCTCGCAGGAGGCTCGGGTTCGATCAGCGGTCGGGACAAGTTTCTCGAGGTTTTTTTGGGGGGTTTCTCCTCACTTGTAAGATAAATGTCAGGAAACTTTAAGGCCCAAACAGTCCCCGAACATCATATGACCATCATAATTATCATTATTCATATTTGCCTTAAACGCTATCCGCTGTTAAAGTGATCATCAAAACAAAATGATGTGACCTGCTCGCTTTTCATTGGTTATGGACATCAACGTACGATGTAGAAGCAGTAAGTACGCGAACAAGTAGTTCCCTTCGTTAAATTAAAAATATGTCTTCTGAATATACTTGTTATTCTTCGTGAATGAAAATAATAATATCCAAAACATAGAAAATATTCTAAAATATACCTAACCAATAATTACAACTTAAAATTGTTTATTTCATATGGATGATGCATTCAAGTCATGCTTCAGTCGATTCTGATGCAACAAAATGGCTGAAAGTGTCTTCTGTTGCCGTGTCGCCATATAAATTTTTAAAACACAAGTCTGGTAAACCTTTGACTAGTGGTTAAAAAACAGTCTTTTAAATGCATTTCACATGTTCAGTGAAAAATCTCAAAAGCTTTCTTGTAATCTACCCCATTCAACGATCACATGTCTTATATACTTCACACGTGTTCCCTGTCAATGTGACAGTAATTGTGGAGCGAATGACGGAAGGATGTAATTGACGTTTGTTTATGTTAGGATCACTCTAAGAGCGGATAAGGTATAGATTAACTTTAGGATTAAGGACTCTCCTGGCGCACCACTATCATCATCATATCATCGGGGCAGCGAATGGGCAATCGGCAATTAATGTCAACCTGATTATCATCCCTGCATGAAGGTCACCTTCATCTTCAGTTGAGAAAATATTTATACTGCTAACAGATTGTTGGCTTATTGTCTACTTACTTTGACAGTTGAATACAGTAAAAGCTCCTTATTCGCTATTCCCTTATTCGCGTTTTCATTATTCGCGGCTTAAACAATTGCGACACAGTTCCTGTATTCGCGGCTAAAATTTTCATTATTCACGGGTCCAGTCGGTATAGGAGTAGTAGTATCCTTTATTAACGCATCGGCAACTATCTTTTACTGCAGGTACGTGCCAAGACGGCTTTTACAAAGTGCGATTCAAACCAAATGGACAAATTAATATCGAAGTAAAACGAACCTTATTGTTACTAAGTCTAAAGTTTGTTGTTAAAAACCACCGTCGTCGTATTTCACGCGCTGCTATGTCCATTATAAATGTCGCCCTCGCCACGATCGGTGTTTTATTGTTTCAATTTGTCATTCGTTGCAATAATTTTGATTGAATAGCACGTGTCTCTTCTGCTTTGTTCCCAATTTCTAATGTGGAGTAAAAGGAAAGAAAATTAGTTCCGAAGCGGAAAAAAAGTAGTGTTGCCGCTTAAAGTAAAATTAGAATTGCTTGACCGTTTTCACGTTAGCAAGTCGTTTGCGATTGAAAGATCTTTTAAAAGCGGCAATACAGGAAACATTTACTAACTTCTTTAAGCCCTTGCCTAAGCAAGACAATAATAATTATTAGAAATTGTTCAAAATCTCTCATTAATTGATTTTACTTTGACTATTTAACTCATGTCCCAAATGGGAGTCAGTGACCAATCACATTTCAATGATTTTTATTTACAACCAATCACAGTCTTGTTTCGCCTAGAATTTACCAATTAAAGTTTATCATAATAAAGAAAGCACCTCCTTTTTAACATTCTGGATAGGTCATAGCATTATTTTGCAGTGACCGACTCTTCAAGAAATACGGCTACCAGATTGTATATGTTGTGCATGAATGTCAGCAGAAAACGAATGCAAGAGATAATATAAAAAACATTTGTAACAATTGATTATACCACAAAAAAAAACACTGTTTGCACTTTCTTAAACGAATTATTTTCCAGGAAATGACGTTGCAGAAAAATATAATTGACATATTTACATCATAGGACATCAGAAATTATTTAATACCTATAACGTTGGTTATAAATTTCTCCACTAGGGTGCATTCTTACAACATTGCGATCCTTTGGCAATAAATAATATTAAGATCTGGTTGCAGTGATGGACAAAAGAAGCAAATGAAGCGTACCAATCGTTTCTCATTTGTTTTCAAACATAGCTGTTTACATTAAATATATTAATATTTTAAAATAACTATAGTTAAATAATGATTTGTGAGAGAACAGCTTAATTTTATTCGTTAAATAGTCCTAACAAATGCCACTCTTGATTTCCAAATTCTCTAGATAAATTCACTTCTCACGAATTTATCGATAATTTGGAAATCACTCGTGGCATTACTTATGACAATTTTTATTTTATTCTGGAACCTTGGAACGTATCCCTTATCCATACAAATTATCATTCCATATTCGCGGTTTCTGTATTCTCGGCATATTTGCGGAACATATCTCCCGCAAATAAGGAGTTTCTACTGTATTGCAAATTAGAAATTAATTAATTTGGGGTTTGTTCATTTAAGCAGGTGTTGTCGTTACACAGGTGGTTGACCAAGTGCATGGACAATGATTCATTATTTTATTTTACTTCCTATCCAGGACGTGCAGGTGGCCATCAAGGTTGTTTTATCTAAAACAAAACACTTGCTTCTGTGACTCACAGGAATTCAAACTCCCTACATAAATACGTTCATTTCCAATATTGTATTGTAAAGATTCTATCCAGGTCATCGCACTTTCTCGGTAGAATATATTAAATTCTTAGGCATACATATACAATTTATGTGATAAACTTAACCTGGCGTGCGTTGCTACGTCTAAATACATTAACTATTAAAGGTTATTAAATTGTGGGGCACGCCGTAGTATAGTTGTTAAGGCACTGCGCTACAAGCCGGAAGGTCGAGGGTTCGAGCCCCGGTAGGTCAGATTTTTTTAAACTGACCTAAACCCTCTGGCGGCACGATGATCCTGGGGCCGACTCAGCCTCTAACGGAAATGAGTACCAGACACTTGTTCTGGGGTAAAGGCGGCCGTCACGCAGGGCTGACAACCCGCTGACATAAAGTGCCGATTATCCAGAACAAGTGGGAGCCTTAACCTTCTACTACCCCAAAGGCCTCCTGAGGCCTGTAGTGGGATCACTTTACCTTATTAAATTGTATGATATGCGCTAAGACGAACCAAACATGGCGTGTTGCTAATCAGATTTTAATTTCGGATTTCAGGCAAACCTCCACTTATAATTGTCGGATTCCGCTCATTTTTGGATACACCTACCTTGGTTTATTTTAATAGGATATATTGAGTTTCGTTGTGAGACATCGAAAATTATAACCTCTAGAGCGATTTTTATATTTTCACTTCAGATATTAAATACAAAAATCATTATAATATTATAATATGATCCATTATTGGAACTATGTTAAAATAACAGTATTGGAAAATGTTAAATAACATCGTTTACTGCTTATAAAAGTGGTGGTGTAAAATTCTCAAATATAGATACTTCTAAACGAAGCCGGCCGTTGGCGATGGTGGTGTCACCTACCTGACAGCGGACGAAACTAAAGTTATAGATTTGTATATGTGAATAGAATTGTTAATGTTTGTGCCAGGTCTAGAATGGTGTAGTGGGCTGCACACTTGTCTGGAGAACTAGAGGTCCACGGTTCGATTCCTGGTTCAGACATTAGTTTTTCTTTTCACAATATCATTATAATGTTATTAAACTTCATCAAGTAGTTTAATAATTTAGCTGAGGACGACTGATTTACCAGTTACCAATTTTGTATTTAATATCTTATTAAGTTTTTACATAACCTCAATGGTGCTTTAAAATTAATTTTTAAAATGTTAATTTCACTTCAGGTGAACTCCTACTTCTAATAGTTTTAAAGGATCCAATTGAAAATGTAAAATATCTAGGGACCCACTCAAACACACACAAACATTTCATTAAAATTTCGGCCAATGTGGAACCACCCAGCATCGTGAGGAATTTAGGTAGCTACAATAACTAGTGATTCCAAGTTAAAAGAAGGCTATAACGGCTAGGGGACCCGACATGCTGACCACATGTCAGCACTAGCTGGGATGATTGCCCACCTCTGTGATTGATACATGTGGATGTGAGGCCTGCAACTAGCTAGTAGGCCAAATGCCTTCTAGGCCTGTCGCGCCGTGGAGAGAGAGAGAGAGAGAGAGAGAGAGAGAGAGAGAGAGAGAGAGAGAGAGAGAGGGGGGGGAGAGAGAATTGCACGAAATTTAATAAGGCTAAAATAATACCCAAAGTGTCCTATTTCATTCCATAGGTTACAACGGGAACAATGCCATATATAATTTTTTGCGCGATAGTGCGTTTTGTCGTACTTACAGCAATGACGACCATGATTGAAAGTTAAACTTCCTACAATTCGGGGTTGCCTACCTAAATAACTATACTATAATACAATAATTATACTGCAATATATATATATATATATATATATATATATATATGTTATAATTAAATCTTTAACATTGAGCAATGCAAGCTTAATATGGTATGATAAGAAAAATAAATGCCTGGACGGGATTCGAACCCGGATCTCTGAGTCTGTACCTCAGCGTGATATCCATTACACTACCAGGCGAATCCAATTCAAACACTTATTTTTCTTATATATGTATTATACTCTTCATTATTACTAGATGTCGCGAGAACACTGTCTTCACTGCCATCTAGTAGCTGACTATATCAAGTAATATCTCTGAGATCCGGGTTCGAATCCCGTCCAGGCATTTATTTTTCTTATCATACCATATTAAGCTTGCATTGCTCAATGTTAAAGATTTAATTATAACATCGATAAAGCGTCACTGCTATAAAGTAAAATAAATATTCTCTTTAATTTGCTTACTTGATATAGTCAGCTACTAGATGGCAGTGAAGACAGTGTTCTCGCGACATCTAGTAATAATGAAGAGTATAATACATATATAAGAAAAATAAGTGTTTGAATTGGATTCGCCTGGTAGTGTAATGGATATCACGCTGAGGTACAGACTCAGAGATCCGGGTTCGAATCCCGTCCAGGCATTTATTTTTCTTATCATACCATATTAAGCTTGCATTGCTCAATGTTAAAGATTTAATTATAACATCGATAAAGCGTCACTGCTATAAAGTAAAATAAATATTCTCTTTAATTTGCTTACTTGATATAGTCAGCTACTAGATGGCAGTGAAGACAGTGTTCTCGCGACATCTAGTAATAATGAAGAGTATAATACATATATAAGAAAAATAAGTGTTTGAATTGGATTCGCCTGGTAGTGTAATGGATATCACGCTGAGGTACAGACTCAGAGATCCGGGTTCGAATCCCGTCCAGGCATTTATTTTTCTTATCATACCATATATATATATATATATATATATATATATATATATATATATATATATATTTTCAAATGCCCCAGGTTTGTCTTTCGACATTCCTGGTTTCTCTCCTGGCATGGCGTACTTGTAACCCACTTCTGAGGTTGGAGCGCCTGGAAGGCGGGGTTACGTTGCCCCAATGATATGATGGGTGATGATGATGATAATGGTGCGCCACGAGAGTCCTAATCCTAAACTTAACCGAAGATGAATATGAATGATGATGATTGCGATAGCCATATGATTTCGGGGACCGTTTGGACCATAAAGTTTTCCTGACATTTGTCTTACAGGTAAGGAAAAACCCCGATAAAAACCTCACCCAGAAAAACTGTCCCGACCGGGGATCGAACCCGGGCCCGCTGCGTGACAAGGCACCCCGAGACCACAGCGGTGGAATATTACATATTATAAAACGCGTGTGGGAAGTAATACCACTGCCCTCTATGTATACTACATACAATGTAGGCTATATACGAAAATTATCCAAAAGGCAGTGTTAATATACATTATATGAAACAAATCACTGCATTTTAAATGGACTGAACTTTATTTGAAACAACATAAAACAATAAATACGTACTTGCGCAATTTTATGACTAATTGGTCTCATGGCCTCCTGTAGTTTCAACTATTAAACATTGCTCACACTGTTAACGTTAGTCAATTGTTTATAATGAACGCAAATATTTCTAACAAAGATGCTATTATTTTACTATTATTTATTATTTTGAAAACATCATCGCGCAAAAATTAATGCACAACGCACGTTTGTGAAGTGTTTTACAAAATCTCGAAAATTAAAAACCTCGCTATCGCTCGATTTTTAAACATTTTTTTTTCGATTCTGTAAAAACCACTTCCCAACCTCGCATCGTAATATACTATTTCGATACTAGAGAAGGCAGAAGAGATGAGAAAATTATATGTAAATAAAAGTAGACATTTAACAAGATGTTTAAACTCTATCTTATGATATAAATTATACGAAAAAGGACGAAGGTATGTGTGTGTGTATATATATATATATATATATATATATATATATATATATATATTCAAAATGTTATAGTAGAGTACTGTATATGAAGCTAAAGTAAAGAGTAGGCCTATATACCTTATCCGCCCTTAGAGTGATCCTAACGTAAACAAATGCCAATTGTATCCTTCCGCTATTCGCGCCACAATTACTGTCACATTTTGACAGGGAAAGGCGACACAGTAACAGAAGACTCGACACTTTCAGCCATTTTGTTTCATGAGAATCAATTGAAGCATGACTCAAAGTATCATCCATATGTAATAAACTATTTTGAGCTGTAATTACTGATTAGGTATATTTTAGAACATTTTCTATCTTTTGAATATTATCATTTTCATTCACGAAGAATAACATGTATATTCAGAGGACAAATTTTAATTTAATGAAGGGAACTACTTTTTCGTGTACTTATTGCTTCTATATCATACGTCAGTGTCCATAATCAGTGAAAAGCGAGCAAGTTACATGGTTTTGTTTTGATGAGCATCACTTCAAGAGCGGATAACCTTTAAAACGGAGATTAAAAAATAAACTTCTTGCATCTGATGTCTTTTCTTTAAGACGATGATGTGAAGTGATATTTGATAATATGCAACATTAAACATACAAATAAAAGAAGCTATGAAAGGAGAAGGACTCATTATTTATGAGATACAGAAACGACAGTTAAAGTGTAAGGGACATAAAATGGCCAATGAAGATCTTACAATGTATATCACCGGAATAAAGAGTTTTGGATGACCTATCACAGTTAGAAGGATGATATCCAGGAAGTCTTCGAAGAAAAGAATATAAATATATTGTTTTTTCCGATTTCAATAGCTTCATTGCTTAGGAATTCGCTGTTAACAAAAATTGAAAATAATAACTTGGTTAAAAAAGTGAAATCTAATAAGTTACTGTTATTGCATGATAATGAGACAAGCTGTGGGTGGCTTTATGGACAGTTAATAAGTTAGCAGGTGCAAAGGGCAGGAGATAATCAGCCACAAAGTTCATATCCAATTAGGAACATGTCTGGGCGGCACTTGAAACCTGACACTCATAGGGCGGACAGCAAACATTTTATTAAAATATCTCATTGCTAATAATTGCTGCATTACTAACAAGTACTTTCAACTTTCTCAACTTCTCTTGAAGTTTGGAAGATAAGGTGGAGTCTTGTGGTAACGTAGCGGGCTCGGTCGGCTTCAATTTCCTGGGTGAGTTTTTTTGATTTGAAATAAATATTTAGTGAAGGATAATTATATGGGCCAGTAAAAGAGAATGAAAGATGGAGAATGAGGTATAATAAGGAAATCTATGATATTTTTAAGGTACCTGATGTATCAACTCTTGTGAAATTAAAAAAAAAATGCAATGTGCCGGACATGTTCAAAGAATGGATAAAGAATGCACACCTAAGAAAGCGATGGCGGAATAGATGTTTGGGAAACTACCAATAGGGAAACCTAAGAAAAGATGGGTGGACAGTGAAGGAGGATTGTCATCAAATCCTGAACTGAAGGAACTGGCAACAGAGAGCATCAAGAAGGCCCAGACCGGCTGTGGGCTGTAGCGCCAGTGGAAGAACAAGAAGAAGAAGAGTTTTTACTACTACTCCCAACGGCAGATATGGCGGAGTAGGAGACCTACGGTACGGCATTTGAAGGCGGAAGAGGCAACTCTTCCCCTTAAAGTTTAGAGAGAACCGCTGCGTTGCCGTGAAGAGGGATCTTCAAAGGCTAAACAGGTGTCACCAATTGGCGGACCGCGGTCCGGATCCGGACCCTGGGCCTTTGGTTTCCGGACCGATTAAATATTGAATCAATACACATTTTTAAACCCGGTTAAATGTCGAATAAAACTACTTGTCATGATAGTATTATTGTTTCCTCGGTTGGCAATGCTGCATATGGTCGATAACGCATATCTATGGCACACATAACAGACTTCCTTTTGTTTTCAACTAACTTATGTTATTCATTATTGGAACTGTTTGTATTTTGTGGTTTGTGACAGAGTGTGTTCGATGCCGTTAAATATGAAAACTAAAAGAAGAAAAGTAGATTCTGAAAGTATACAGTTTTTATCAGAATGGACTGATTATTATTGCACCTAAAAGTTTGGATACAAAATAACATTGAAATAGACTGCAATAATTTCATTATGATTATAATTGGTGTATTTGCTGAGTTCCAAAACATATTCAAAGATTAAAAAAATCAATATTTACCATATTGACTTAGGCTTTCACGGCCGGAGTTGCTATGATGATCTTGAAGAAGATTTCCGGGATGTAGGCCGTGGTCTCGAGGCTTGAAGTTCCCCGATGTTTCGCCAGAGACTGCGTCTGGCATCATCAGTCTCTGGCGAAACGTCGAGGAACTTCAAGCCTCGAGACTCCGGCCTACAGCCCGGAAATCTTCTTCAAGATCATCAATATTTACTCTTCCGAAACCGACGAAGATTGGACAAGTGAGGCTGAAGCAGTTTTCAACATCAAGAAAGGCCCTCTACAACTGGAGGTCATTGAGTTCCAAGAAGATGCAGCTTTGAAATACACATTCAAGAAATCACCATCAGTTATTTCCCTAGAAGAATTTTGGTTCACATATGATGTGTCTGCAAATAAATATCCACATTTACACAATTTGGCATTAAAAGTATGTACATTTTTCAGTTCAACATACAGGCCTACTTGTAAATCAGCATTTTTGAAAATGAACTTTATCAAGAACTTTAAGTTTAAGTTTAAGTAACAAGAAATTTAAGTCAAGATTAACAAACGAACACTTAAGTGACTTGCTGAATAGCTTGTACAAATTTAGATCCAAACTTCAGGCAGATTGTTACATCTAAAAAATATCACAATTCACACTGAATTTATCATAAACTTATTAATAGTTATTAGAATTAATAATTGTGTATTACTCTGCTGTATCCTTTTAGTATTACATGGTAGTTCTGTTTAATTTGTGCAATTCATACCCATAACATAATTTAAATAATTTTTCTTAATATTAATTAGGCGAACTTAATAAAACTTGGTATGTTTAATAAGTAGTGGTTTCGGACCTCGACTTAATTTACTCCATGAAATCTAATTGGTGACCCCTGGGCTAAGGGATCTCACTCCGACAGAAAAGCAACGGGTAGATGAGACTCTGGAGCTGCAGTGGAAGCAACTGATCTAGGGGATGGAAACCCCAAAATCAAATGACTTAGTTCCCCAGGTTGCGGTTGGGCTTAGGATTGACGCAGTAGCAATAGCTATCATAAATCTAAAAGGAACAACCTGAGACAGGATTTTAGAAAGAAGCAGTAACAGGTACTCACCCTGTCTTTCGCGCAGGGACTGCTTTATCGGGTCGATGGCATTGGTATAATACCTTCCATCAATACTTCTAAAATTTAATTTAAAGCACCGTTGGGATTATGTAATAAGATCACCATCATCTTCAAGACCCGTTCCGCTCCCCGGTGCACTATATGCTGCAGGTTCAGGTCGTCTTTCCAACGACGTTTTGGGCTATGGTCGTCGTCGTTCGATCAGTCCGAATATTGCTTTGGGGAGTTCCAGTTTTTTTTATAATTCTCGTAGCAGGTAACCGGCCTGCTGCCGAGTAAGTCCAATGGTGGGGCTGCCACCTCAAAGCATTTGAACATGCTTCCATCTGTAGAAACCCCAGGTGGAGGGTTGCCTCTTCCGCTTGTCTCGCCTTTATTGAAGCTTGTTCTTTTTGCCGACCCAACAGTTGAGGTCTTCACCCGTATCCTCGTTATACCCCGAGAGATTGGGTCCTTGACAGAACTTAATCACTAAGATTCTTAGTGTTCACCCCCGCAACGAGAACGCGCCTGTCAAGAATTACCCAGCTGTATACAGTTACGGCTTATGCTCCCTGTACACCTGGGCCGGGTTAATAGCCTCGTCTAAAACCAAGGCTAAAGGCATGTAATAAGATATTAAATATAAAATTAATACCTCATAAATCAGTCGTCCTCGGACCTAAAATTAAGTTTATTTATAAATAACTTCGTCAAGTTAGTTAAAACATGGATGAAGTGGAGGCTTTCTAAAACCAATGTTTCATCTTCTGCATTTCAACTTGGTACTTGATGTCGTATACGTTGTACAACGGGTTCTAGGGTTCTTGCGGGGGCGGCGTGTTTTCTCGGTTGAGCCACCGTCTATATTTTTCAGCTGCTTTTAAAGATGTCTATGCCTTCTAGTATGCTAATATTATTGTTGTTGTACTCTGGTGTGTAATATTGAACATAGTATTATCGATTTTTTTTGGTAGTATAGTTAATTAACCCGTTTATAGTATATGTGTTTGGCAAAACTTGATTTTTCTTCGTTATTAATATTTTTTTAAAATGTTTATCGAGTTAGAGTATCTTGTGGTTTTAAAAATTCTTGTTGTCATACCGATTGCAATTGTTTCTTGGTCAACGTTTCATTTCCTGTATAAGTCAGTGTAATCCAAATACACTGCTCAAAACAATTAGAGGAACACTATGAAATATGCAAATATTTTTTCATTGGATAAAGGTACAAACATGAAATTAATAAAGTACATTATTTGTGGTTATTTATTTATTTATTTATTTATTTATTGCTCATGTCAGTAAAAACAAATGAATAACGCTGACAATTAACTTTTCAAATAATTCCGCTATGTAAGCAATTGAATCTTGTGCTTATTTTTCAAAGTTAAACACTCGTTATATAGAGTTAGTATCGTGTATGGCCTCCACGACATTCGATGACAGTTTGGCACCTTCGTGGCATGCTCCCAATAAGATTCTGGATTTCCTCTTGCGGGATATTCTCCCATTCCTCCTTCAGAGCATCTCCAAGTTGCTGCAGAGTTTGTGGAGCTTGATGTCGGTTCCTGACCTTCCTGTCTAGAAGATCCCACAAGTGTTCAATAGGGTTGAGGTCTGGGCTGACCGCTGGCCACTCCATTACCTCAATTTCATTCCTCCTCAGGAAATCCCTGGTGACAGCCGCAGAATGTGCCCTGGCATTATCCTGCATAAACAGAAATCCAGGGCCTACTCCAATGGCAGCAGGTACTACATGCTCTTCCAGAACGTGCTCGATATACCGGACAGCATTCAGTCGCTGGGGAACAAGTACAAGGTCCGTACGATTGTTGTACATAACTCCGGCCCACACCATTATGGAACCTCCTCCGAATCTATCAATTTCCTGTACAGCCTCTGCAGAAAATCTTTCTCCTGGCCGTCCCCACACCCTCAATCGACCATCACAACGTGTAAGACGATACCTAGATTCGTCCGAGAAGAGCACAGACTCCCACTGGTTCAGGTTCCAATCACCATGGTTTTCAGCATACGTACGTCTTGCTGCCTTATGCCCATTTGTTAAGCGTGGTTTTTTAACGGGCCTTTTTGGACGAATATTCTCTTTCCTTAATCTGTTCCTTATGGTTTGGTCTGAAACCCGGATTCCGGAAGCCATATGAAGGTCATTCTGCAGGTCTTTTGCAGTTTTTGTACGCTGTCGAAGAGCAAAAAGAACAACGTATCTGTCATCCTGGGGGCTTGTTTTAAATTTACGGCCCTGGCCACGTCTTCTACAATACTGACCTGTCTCTCTGTGCCTGTTGCGTAACCTGGACACCACGGAAGGAGAAACCCCAAGCTCTCTAGCCACTTGTCGCAGAGATTGACCTTGTCGTAAAAGATGTAGAGCATGATACACTTCAAACTCATTTAAATGCCTCATTTTGTCAGAGACTTCAATAAACAAGGCGATAATCAACATTCGTCACTATAGCAACATCAGGAAGCTTACCAATTAGAAGTGGCCAGTGCCTTCCAAAAAAAAAATATTTCTCTATATTAGTTATTTGAGGTAATTTCTCTGTATTTAGGCCATGGATCTTTAAAATTTGTATCCAATGATAAAATTAATAATTCAATTTACATATTGTCCAACTTTCAGCATCACAGCTTTAAAAAACAATTACTTATTCAATTTATTACAAGTGTTCCTCTAATTGTTTTGAGCAGTGTATTTGTATTTATACCACATTCTTGTTCTAGTTTTATTATATTTGTAAAACTGTTTCTTCTTTCTTGTTTTCTGACCAATTTGTCGATCATTTCTTCTTTGTATCCATTTGACTACTCGACGAAGTTTTATAATAGAACTTTATATTAGTTGAGGACTGGTTTATCAGGTACTATACCTTATCCGCTCTTAGAAGAGTGATCCTAATATAAACAAACGCCAATTGTATACTTCGGTCATTCGCGTCACATTTACTGTCACACTGACAGAAAACACGTGTGAAGTATATAAGACATGTGATAGTTGATTGGGGTAAATTACAAGAAAGCTGGTGGGATTTTTCACTGAACTTGTGAAATACATTTAAAATAACTTTCTTTTACCACTAGTCAAAGGTTTGCTATCTTAAAAATTTAGATGGCAATATACCATCAGAAGACTCGACACTCTCAGCCATTTTGTTGCATCAGAATCGACTGAAGCATTGCTCAAATGCATCATCCGTAAGTAATAAACTATTTTAAGTTGGAATTATTGATTAGGTATATTTCAGAATATTTTCTATGTTTTGAATGTCATTATTTTTTTCACGTAGAGTAACAAGTAGCCTATACGCAGAAGACATATTTTTAATTTAATGAAGGGAACTACTTACTGTTTCTACGTCGTACGTTGGTGTCCGTAACCAATGAAAAGCAAGCAAGTCAAATGGTTTTGTCTGTATGAGGACAGACTTTAATTTTACTTTTAATATTTTAATACCTTCCATGTCCAGAAGATAATGTGACAAATGACAAATCCTATCCCCAACTCCAGGCAAACGAAGCAGGTAACCGTCTCAAGTTATTCCTCAGACAGTATAATTTAACACCCAAAATTTAACACTTCCGGGGCAAATGAGTTCAAGCTTTATAACCCGAGGTTCCACTTCCATTATGAGAGGAATCGAAGAATTGATCCACCACTAGAATACAGGTTATTCAAGTCGACGAGCAATTCATTCTATCTTTGTATCTTAGTATCAGTGCTCAGGAAATTTGCTCCTTCCCCATTGTCGAAAATCTTTGTGAATGATTGTAAGGTTTTGTGTTTTAGTTGAGTAAAAGTAGGTGTTTCTATGTAAATGGGCCTTAATTGTAACCAATGGAAATAAAAATGTTTAAACAATTTTTTAAGGTGGAGATATGGTAGACATGCGCGAAACTAATGTAATTTTTCACAGGTTTCTTGAACGTAATCAAGTGTGACGATGACGTTGAAATGTGTCAGATACACCTGTGGTGTAAAATGGACTGAAAAATGACAATAATTGGCAACTTATCTCTCGACTGGTAAACATCAGAACAGTAGCTGGCACTCGTTCAATTTGGGATCGAGCAAGGCGGAACTGTGGCCATCACTTGCTTCAGCAATGAATGTTCTTAAACTCCATCAACAGTTCTTCACACTTCTTTTTATTTTTTTCTTAGTTTTCTGCCAAAAAAGCTATAAATAACATAATTACAGCTTATAAGGCCATATAGCCAACACGCACACTTTGTATGAAGTAGCACTAAGGAAGTTGTGCTGGAAGATAATATGAACTAGTGGTCGCCCAGCGGTCGAAATTAGAACACAATGCATTAAATTGTTATGTTTGTCACAAATATGTTATTATGCATTCATTTTCGATTTATTTTAAAAATACGAACGTTAGGAAATATATGGTTTAGCTTGGCTAAGCCATATTTAAAAACAATAACGCGTCATTTGACATTTGCATACTATTTACACTATTTAAATTTGCATTTGGCCTATTATTATGTGTACGGGAATATATATCCCTTCTTCTTTGTCTCTCACTCCGATCCGTCAGTGTTCTATGTCGAGGCATAATGGAAGTAGGTGCGAATATCTAAATATATAAAAAAAATGTAATGAAATTACTGAAACCAAGATTAGACAGGGTTTAATTTAAATTTAAATAATAAAATGTACTCACTTTTTTAAACCACTAATAATAAATACACGAGAGTAAGTGAATTCACATTGCTGCTGCTGCTGCTGCACAATTTTCTTTTTGCAACATGTAGGCCTACTTAAAGTATGAACGTAAACAAATGAATGAGTAATGCACATCAATTCCTTAGAGACAAGTTATTTTACTTTGTTTAATTTAATTTATTTGTAACACATATCTTATATATAAAAATTAATGTTTGTTGTTTGTTTGTTCGTACTTTATGCGCGGCCATACCGTTGATCCGATTGTGAATGAGTTTTTTGAAAATGTTCAGGAGATTCCCGGGATGAACATAGGTTATAAGAGAGTTGTGATACTCAACTCCTACACCCTTAAAAATCACCCTTTGTAGTGGAAAACGTGAAAAAAGTAGCTCTTTGGACGCTTAAATGGCTTACGCTGCCTAAACCATAAGAAATACACAAAATTAATGTACACAAAAAGCTCTACAAAAAAGTCCGCGACAGCATATGTTTATCTCTTACGGATAACTCACAAAAACCATTTTTGTCTTTCATTGATACCAATAGTCCCTTATCTCTTACGGATAACTCACAATAACCATTTTGTCTTTCATTGATACCAAGAGTCTCGCGCCGTAGCCGAGTGGTCAAGGCGAGAAGTCTTGGCGCAGAACTACTGGAATTACGCTGGTCGAGTCTCTACGGGGGAATAAATTTTTCTCATGGAATGTCGGCCAGTATGGGACCGGTGCACAGTGAGTCAGAAATGAAATCTAGCAGAAAAAAAAACTGTTTTGACTGACTCTCATCAATTTATTTATTTTTTCACTCTAATATAATTATTGTTATATGACGGTTTTTAACTTATCTGCAAAGGAGGGTACAATTCTAATGTTCATGACTGTGTGACGTCGTCATTCACACTTCTTGAGCCACAACAGAAGGCTGTAAGAGGTTTTCGTGCGAACTTATTTAATAATATCTAATTATGTCCTAATTGCTGAATTTTATGGTAAAAAAGTAACATATTTTTATCGTCCGTCCATGACATGAGAATTGAACGTTCGGGCAGGACAACGTCTGCCGGGTACGCTAGTTATACATACATTTTATTTTTCTGCACTTCTTTTCTATATGAACTTTAATTATGTCAAATATCACACTCCTCCGTGCGCGCAATTTGCTTAAATCGGAGTAACATTTTTTTCTTAACGTATTAACCCATTCGCTTCAAAAGACGAGGTAGAGTCGCCGGCAGTTAAATGACCTTCATCTCAGAAGACGAGGTACACTCGCTTAACTCTGTTATATATTTTGCAATATTTTGTACATCCCTTGGCTGGATAATCTTTCGTTAACATTTATGTATAGTAGAGGAATGTGTTTTGGACTTCACCCTTATTGTGATCTCAAGTACCGTTATCTTTTATTTGTTTGGAATGTCTGAAAATAGACAAAATAATATACGGTAACTTAAATCCGGTTTCTGGGGAAATGCATTGAGCATTTAAACTTGAAGCGAATGGGTTAATGTAAGTCCGTCACACAGGAATTCCGAAACTACGCTAATTCCTCAGCAAGTCGAATGTATGGTCCCATTTTGCTGGTTTATAATATACAATGGCGTAATAACCTAATGTTGGGCCTTATTACGAGTTACCAGACCAAGTTAATATTTTTACAGACCAGCCGCTGTGTCCGGCTCTGACGTTTAGGTTGTACGAGGGGTACTCGCCCTCTACTGCCAATAAGGAAATAGTTAAAGTAAGAGTGGACGTCTGCCACAACTAATCACTGCTCTTGACGCCGCTAGTAAGGTTTGAAATTGCTGCGATGTTGTCGGCTGCATTTCTGCTAACCGCCATAATTTGATATTCCGCGTGGTATAAAGCGACCCTTCCACTGAATATCCATATCGATAACAATGTCGTGAAAACGTCAGGGCCGGAGACACAGCGGCTGGAATATAGTTACGCCAATTTCCTTAGAGATGTCCTGAATGATATGCGGTCAGCTTAACGACCCAATGAGACATATATATCGTATTCGGCCTTAGTTTATGTTGTACTGTAAACAAAGTCACAAAAGGTATCCTTCCGCAGGCATCTGTGATTGGTGGAGCGTTGGTACTATTTTACGCTCCATCTGATGTTTAATAGTCCTCCGCTGTGGTCTCGAGGTAGCGTGCTGCCTTGTCACGCAGCGGACCCGGCTTCGATCCCCGGTCGGGGCAGTTTTTCTGGGTGAGGTTTTTATCGGGGTTTTTCCTCACCTGTAAGACAAATGTCAGGAAAACTTTAAGGCCCAAACGGTCCCCGAAATCATATGGCCATCATCATCATCCTTATCATTATCATCTCATCATCATCCTTCACCGGTGTGGAAAGCAACGAGAAGCTACCACACCTACAACTCCCTAGTAAAGCTGCAAAGCATAGCATGAAAATGCTATGATTGCAGTGAAAGACCTGCCTTCGGGCAGAATTACTATGGATTACTATGGATGGATGATGTTCAAAACGTGCGGCCATGTTGAAATAACTGAATTTAACTCTTCATCAACTGACATGCGCAAAATGGTGTTATATTTAAATTTATATAAATTCATACTTACTGTTCACTATTGTCATTTTTTCATATGTTATATTGTTTTTTATTTCTTTATTATTTTTGCGATAATGTTGTTCACACATAGTAGCTATATAAAATGTAGATTGACCAGGGAACTATGTTTTCATCTACGCCATGGACAATGATGTCATTAGGTTCATATGGCCAATGAAATCACACTTAACCACGTGTTTCTGTTTACATTACAGCATAAACTAAGGCCGGAAGCAGTATAGTAGACAACTAAGGTATTACTAGGATAGTCAATGTCGGTAAATTTTGTAGGGGCCTTTTTATTCAAGCTTGCGGTTCTTTTACAAGCCTGAAAATCTTCAGACTCGGAACCCACGGCTTAAAGTTCCTCCGGGAGGACTTGTTTCTTGGATTTTTTCCATCCTAAGCAATCCATGGAGCCCAACCGGGTTTGAATCCACGACACTCGGGACCAGGGGCAAGGAATGTAACAGCTATCCACTGCGCCCTACATTTTGCTGTTTTGCGAAATATATTTTTCTTTTGTTAAATAGGAGAAACTCAGTTTCTGATGCCAGCTTATTGAAAAGTGTCGGACTGCAGTGAAAACAAATAATTCATAACCGTAAGTTATTGCCTATCTGCATGTTGTTGTATAATTTGTCACCAATTTAAATAATATATACCGCATCATTTTTCATTACTTTATTAAAAATATTAAATAAATTAAACTAAATATCGACTGAGGTGGTTATGTTCCTTGCCCCTGGTCTGGAGGGTCGTGGGTTGTAACCCGGTCTGGGTTGTATGCAATACTTTGTGACGAAGTAAACGACGGTTGCTAGAGTGAATTTTTAATGTCGGGTATAAGGTAAACCCGTATTTCTAATTGTCGGATGTCGATTATTTTTAATATCTTCCTCGGTTCCTTTTAATAGCATATACTGACGATCAGTGTTCTCTAATTAATAATTTAAAACATGAAATTAAAAATAATTCCTTGCTCTACTAATAACTCTCAACTCCGATTGGTTAATTCTTAGAATATATTTTTAAGAAGATTGTGATATCATTGTACAAATTTCCAGAGGAAATGTTAATACAGGGGTAGGGTAGAGATAAGGCTGTGTAAGTTATGGTCATCATTTGTGGTTACCGTTATCAACATTCCCAGAAATAAGTGCACAGGCGCCACTTGTGCTTAGTGTATTTACTCGCGTCACGTGTTCCTTTGTCTTAATCCCCTTCTAACGTTAATCAGATTGGCTTTATGACGTCAAATGTCACACCATTACGCTCTCAGCTGATTACAACTTATTATACATTGATTTATTCTACATGTTTCCGTCTTCGAGTGCAGTAAATACTCCATCAAGCTACAGGACTAGAAGGACCTTGGCTTATCAGCCGCTGCTGATCTCACATCCACATATGTTAATCAACTATATGGACGATCATGCAGCCAGTGTAGATGTTGTAACAAGCGCTTTAACATTGACACAGTAATGATAAAATACATAATTAATTGCATAATTAATAAAAATTGTTGTTATAATAAAAAGTTAACATACCAGAAATGGGGTTTGAGAATCAACAAAAAAAACATAGTATTTAACAAATGACCCACATGAATTATATATTGGTGGGGTAAAGATAAAGAAGAGCGATGGTATAGAGAAAGATGGAACATCAAATATAGAAATAGCAAAAAAAAAATCAGTAATGTAAGAAAAACCATAGGAGGAATGTTATTATGGAGTAAAAACACTAACAGAAAAAAACTAATGTATACAGTGTAAGTACATCCTAGAAAGTATAATGTTATATGGAAAGGAAGTTTGGACAATGACACAACAACATGCCAACAGAATAACTGCAGTTGAAATGGATTTTTGGAGAAGAGCTGCCAGAAAATCTCGACTGGGAATAATTAGAAATACAGAAATTAGAAAATGGATGAGTTCAGAAAGAAGTATGATGGATGAGATTGAGCACAGAAGGTTAATGTGGTCATCATCATCTGCATTCATGGATTAGTTCTGTTGACCCGTTCCGACTTCAGCCCATCTCTTTCGAGGTCTGCCCACATCTCGGGTGCCTTTAGGTTTTTTTTTAAATTTATTTTATTATTCAACTGCATGCTCCATTACGTGGAGTAATACTACATGCATTGTGGTGTTCTTATTATACAACTATAAAATTAAACAGTGTTTACAATTAGATTATCTTACTTAAAGCTAGATGGTTAACTATATACAATACTATTGTTCTATGTTTTACTTAACCTAAAGTGTAATTTAATTGAATTTGAAAATATTGAAAATTCCTTATTGTAAGTGTCAATGAGTTCATTGTTCTTAATTGGCCAATTCTGGTTTCTTAAAACTACTGATTTGAGTTTATCTCTTACTTTATCTAATAATTTACATTCCTGTAATATGTGTTTTATATCTTGCACTTTGTCACAGCAGGGACAATTTGGGTTTTCTATTATTTTGAATCTATTTAGATAGGATCTGATGTTCCCATGGCCTGTTAGCATTACAGTTAATTTATATGTCAGTTTGAGTTTTAATTTTAGTCTATCGTGTATTGTGGGAAAGAAAGATTTGGTTACTTGGCCCTTAGTGGTTTTTTCCCATTCATTTTGCCACTTTTGTACACTTGTTTTGCACAGTTCACTGAACACTACACTTTTCGGAATCTTCTTGTAGCTCTCCTCTAGGTCTCTGCTCGCTGCGGCTTCTTTAGCTAATTGGTACGCCAACTCATTCCCTTGGATCCCGATGTGGGCCTTCACCCATTTGAAGTTTATTATCCAGTTGTCCCGCTGCATAGATGATACTTGTCGTCTGATTTCTTCAATCAAGTATGAATGAATTTTGTGATTTCTTAGTGAGTCTAATGTGATGTAACTGTCTGTATACACGGTCGCTGTTCTCCCTTCTCGTTCCATGTGTTCCAAGGATTGCAGAGCTTTTAGTATTGCTAGCTGTTCGGCTTGGTTGTTGGTGCATTTTTCATTTAGTTTGAATTTACATGTTTTTATTAGAGTTTTGTCTTTATATATAGCCACCCCTGATCCTACTCCTTCATTGCTCTTGCTGTCGTCTGTATATATCTGAATTGTGCTGTCGGTGTCTTCATTTTCTGTGATTACTTTAATTGCCTTTAGGTTTGTATTTTGTTATTTGTTTTGGATATCTATCTTCATTCATTCTGTCTATGTGTTGCTTCCATTTTTGTCTATATGTATCTATTTTATCAGTTATTGCAAATATTTCAAGTTCCTGTCTTATTTCTGTGTTCTTGATTCTGTCTTCCTTAGTGCACCCTTTAACAGTTAATATGGTATGGACACATAATGAGAAGAATGGAGGATGGAAGACTACCAAAGGCCGTCCACACACGGAAAATTGAAAGAATGAACTGAAAAGGAAGACTAAGAAAAACCTGGAAGAATAACATTCAATATTCAATGAGGAAATTTGGTGTAACGGATGAAGACGCAGTGGACAAAGAACGATGGAGAAATTAGTGAATGTGTATTACGAACTGATAATCCATAAGTCAGTAGTCATTTATGTATTTTTTAACTCTATCTCTATCTTCGGGTTTTTACAGCTGATGCCGTCTTCCCGTGCCAAACCTCCAAAACCTACGATTTTGGGCATCTTCGATGCTTAGCCCTCTAGCTTGCATTACTGTCTTCATGTTTTTTTAACTCATGTTAATTATTAAGAATGGTTGGAGAAAACCCTCAATGATGAGGAAAATTCATAATGAACAAAAAAAAACATATATTACAAAATGTATAAAAAATCATCATAACAGTGAACTACAAGGTCTTTATAGGAAGCCAGATATAATAAGAACAGTTAAGTCTCGTAGACTGCGATAGGCAGGGCATGTGGCACGTATGGGAATGAAAGACGTGCATCAAAGCTTCTTGTAAGAAAACCATAGGGAAAACGCCCAGTTGGAAGACCAAGAATGAGGTGGGAGAATAACAGTAACTATGATTTGAGGGAAGTACATTATACAGGGAATTATTGGAAAGCGTTATCTCAGGATGTCCCGCGCCGTGGCCGAGTGGTTAAGGCAGGAAACCTTGGCGCAGAGCTACGGGACTTGCGCTGGTTCGAGTTTCCATGGGGGAAGAAATTTTCTCATGGTATTTCGGCCAGTATGGGACCGGTGCCCACCCAGCATCGTGATACATTTGGGTAGCTACAATAAGTAGCGGCTCCAGGTTGAGAAAACCAGCTATAACGGCTGGGGGACTCGACATGCTGATCACATGTCACCCCTACACTGGCTGATTATCATCTACCTGTGTTATTGACACATGTGGATGTGAGGCCAGCAGCCGGCTGGTAGGCTAAGGGACTTATAGGCCTGTCGCGCCAGGAGTTTTTTTAGTTAGCTCAGGATAGGGATGTATGGAGAGCTTATGTCCGTACGGCCATGAACCTACAGGTTCGATAGTGCCAGTGAGTAAGTAAATATAAAAACTCATGCGCATATAACATAAGATACTATAAATACTGTGTTGAAATAAGGTAACTACGCCTTAACCTAAAATAAAATGGACGAAATTATCCCAAAATTAATTATAAAATATTTTACAATTAAGATAGGAAAATATCCTAAAAGGGTAGCCTATTCTGGTGTAGCAAAAATTAATATTGAACACTATAAGAATAAATTTAATTAATTGTACATGCTTGGTGACTGTATTACTAGCATATTAAATACTTCAGTTGGAAATAAAAAATAATAATTCCGTCACATTTCAAACTGCTGGTCTTTAAGATGATGAATTATATCATGTGGAAGAGATTTTCAGGTTTTACCGGCAGTTTTCGAAGTGTTGCAGGCTCTCAAAAAAATATAACTTACTTTCACTACTGCATGTAACTGCAAAAGTATTTTTTTATCGCATTCTAGGAACTATTAAGCTGTTTTTAGAATGTAAGAATTCGTGGGGCTGTTTTCGGCTCCTTTCTTCTTATACTCAACGAGAAGTTGTTTCGGCTATACTTTACAAAATGTAACATATGATTATTTAAATTACTTCGTAAACTCCTGTCAAATTGTATTCTTAGGGTTTCATTTTTCAAATTATTTCCAACCATTTACAATGATTTTTTCATTTTTTCTAACGATTGATTTTTTTTTCACGATATTCAGATACATGAAGACGTTGCAGCCATATTGATTTTAATGAATAACCTGTGTTCCAGTGCAGCCAACATAGCATCTGTATTCATTAAGTTACACTAAATATCCATCCATAGTAATTCTGCCCCAAGGCAGGTCCTTCACTGCAATCATAGCATGTTCATGCTATGCTTGCAGCTTTACTAGGGAATTGTAGGTGTGGTAGCTTCTCGTTCTTCCACACCGGTGAAGGATGATGATGATGGCCATATGATTTCGGGGACCGTTTGGGCCTTAAATTTTTCCTGTCATTTGTCTTACAAGTGAGGAAAAACCCCGATAAAAACCTCACCCAGAAAAACTGCGTGACAAGGCAGCACGCTACCTCGAGACCACAGCGGTGGATAACACTAAATATAATCATTCTTTAATAGGTTGGAGTAAGCCTACTTAAATTGTGTTAGGTTAGATTTTAGATTGGTCTTTCACGGGTTAGAGTACTTAAATTGCGTTAGGTTAGCTTTAAGGTTCGTTGGCAACGCGAGTTCGAATATCGTGTATATGTTGGCTGCATCTCGTGATTTCACAGTATAAACCGCTTCGCATCTGTTGGCACATGTGCATGGTGTATGGTTAGTACTTAGAAAAAAAATGTCAGATGTTGTAAAGTATTTCCATTGTTTATTCACATCAATTATTTATTTCGGACATTTATTAATTATAAAAAGGCTATATTTACACTCATATTATTTCGATGTTTTCTAAACGCGCCATTCTTGGTTTTAAAATGTATTATGAATAAAATTATTTAGTGTAAACTAAGTATAAAAAAATCAGCGTTTCAGATGTAACATTTTAAAACTTTCAAACATTAAAATCAAGTGGAAGGCCTATACTGTCCTATTTATTAAATTATATAGTAACTTTAAATGTATTGTAAATCGGGGGCACACCGTAGCGTAATTGGTTAAGGCAGTGCGCTGCTAGTCGGAAGGTCGGAGGTTCGAGATCCAGTGTATCTGGATTTTTAAACAGTTCCAAACCTTCTGGCGACAACATGGTTCTGGGGTTGTCTCAGCCTCTTACGGAAATGAGTATCAGGCTCTTGTTCTGGTGGTAAAGGTGACCGTCACGCAGGGTTGACATCTCGTGCCGATTGTCTGAAAAGGTAGGAGCCTACATATTACCCCAAGGGCTTCTCGAGGCCTGTAGTGAGATTGTACTATAAACCAAATGCAATAAGCGAAAATTTGCAGTAAAATGTTAGAAAAAATGTAATTCTGGCGAGGTTTGCAGAGTTTTGGATCACTGCACTGACATATTTTCATACAAAAGTTTGATAATATATGAAAAAGAGAGAGGAATCACTGGTAGAACAAATTATTTTCTAGAATCATTATTAGGAAGTCGTTAAAACTGTTTTCTAGAAATCTTTTTTTTTTTTTTCAGGTTTGAGGTTCTTTTGCATTCTGCAAATCTATGGCACAGGATCTACGCCTTTTCTTCCCTTCCGAAAGTAGCCATACTCTGAAATTTTACCATATTAAAAATCCGTCTACTCCTGGCTGTCTTGAACCTGCGAATCACAGAACTAGATGCGTTAATCTTTATGGAAAGTTGGGAAACACTGAATGATTTAATATTGCCTCTAGGCGTAAGATTGGAAGCCCTGGGGTGAGCTAGGCCCGGGAATGACCTCGCTAGATAATTTAATATTCTGTTGGTATAAATGCGTTTTCACTCTCGCTGCCACCATGATGACATCTTCTCCATTTCGAGGTTGAACTACGTGAGCTTTTAGTATTGTGGTTCAGAGGTCTTAGGTCTTCAACCTTTTTCCTTCACTCGAGGACGTTCACGGGACTTGGCTACGTCCCCAAAATTATTCTTAGCCACTTTCCTTTTACTTTTTATCGTTTGGAAGTGACGACTTTAATCTTAGAGCAACTTCACGCTTTGTAAACAAATTACTATTTTTTTAAAAGCTTATCACTTCTCTCAAATTACGGCTGTTATTCTCCCACCTCATTATTGGCCACCTACTGGACACTATCCCTCTGGTTTCCTTATCAGGGGTTTCCAATCTTGTTAGGTCCCTTACTGTTATGAACATTATTACCTTGCGCCCCAATAAAGTTAAAAAAGCTACCCGCACTAAAATACAAATAAATAAAAATAAACTAATAATAACTATTATATAAATAATTCCAATAGTACCTGTAAAACAATTAATTACATATTTGAAGAGAAAAATTATACGCTCAGACCGGGACTTGAACCCGGGACCCTTGGTTCTCTAGACCAAGGGTCCCGGGTTCAAGTCCCGGTCTGAGCGTATAATTTTTCTCTTCAAATATGATTTATCCATCATTGAGATGTACGAAATCAATAATAAAAATTAATTACATATTCAGATTTTATGTCTGATGACTCTCTTTCATTCCCTGTTTTTGTTATAGTACTCCACGACTGTGTAATGTTCTAACTTTCCATGTTTCTAGGAACATGCTCCTATATTTTAGCCTCCTATGGTATCCCTGAGGTAGTTCCCGTTTGGAGATACGAATAGAGGACTAATGTATTATATTAGGTTTTCACGGCCGGAGTTAGTATGATGATCTTGTAGAAGTTTTCCGGGCTGTTGGTCGTGATCTTGAGGTTTTTATTTGCCCCATGTTTCGCCAGAGAAGACTGCGTCCGGCATCCTCAAGGGTTGTCTTGAGTCTCAAGAAATCTTCTACAAGGTAATCAGAATAGAGGACTATATTTTAACCTCCGGAAAATTTTACCATAATAGTCCATGTCCGCGTTTCTTGACAGTTGTATTTTTTACGATGAAAGATCGTCACTCTTTCGGCCAAGGTGTTTTTTCGTCTTGATTTATCGCCTTTGATGTTTCCGGCATATGTAACAGAATCTGCAGCAAAACTACCGCCGGCATAAATCTCGGGACCATTCAAGCAAGCAAACAACTACACCACGATAAGGTAAATATACCGTCGGGCGGTATCCATTGATACTAGTAGGAGGAAAAAAAAAAATATATATATATATATATATATGCACAGTCTGTCCGTGGTATGTGTAGAGAAATTCGCGCATCATGTTAGTGGGAGGCAGGGCGGAGCCTAAGAGTGATATCTAATCGGATAGCTGGCACGGTGTTGTGTTCTGGAGAGCTTGAAACTCAAGAGCGAAATGAGTGATGTCACGTGATCTATTCTTCCTCCTGCCCTTCCTTCCAAAGCCTAATTGCCCTTGCATTTTTGCCCGCCTACTTATTTCGAACAGCTTCTCCACAGATTCCATGGACACACAATAGTTAACTTATTGCATCTGATTCCCATAAAGATCATAAAGCTAACTGTTATAGTCTTTTCCATTCGTTTGTCTATCTCTTTGGTCCAAATATTTCCCTAAGAACTTTATTCTCAAGTACTCTTAATCTTTTCTCCTATCTTTTAAGTATGTACCATACTTCGGATTCATATATCAGGAAACATAACGATTTCAAATAAAATTTCTCGGGGTAGCTACCTCGTAAGCTACGGACCCTGTTTCAATTCCCGATCGGAACAAGTTCTCTGGGCGATGTTTTTTTTTCGTCACCTCTAAGACAATTTCAAGAAACCTTAAGTCCTAAATGGTTTCCGAATATAATCTGGGTATCATAATCATCATCATTATTATATTCACAAAATTTAGTATATTGGTCGCGGTGGGCTAGTGGTTTTGTTCCTTGCCTCTAGTTCCGAGGGGCGTGGGCTCAAACGCGGCCGTGACGATGGATTTTTAGGATGGAAAAATCCAAGGGACAAGTCCTCCGGAAGGGACTATAAGCCTGGGTCCCGAGTCTGAAGGTTTTCAGGCTCGTTAAAGAACAGCAAACCTCAATAAAAAGGTCAGTGCAAAATTTAACCGACCTTCACCCATACAAGTAATACCTTAGTTGCATATTATATATCTCATTGAGGCGATGTGATAACCACATGCCACTCGTTGACATCTATAGGCATATAAGCGTAATTATAAATTAACCCTGGTTAAGAAAATTCCACTGGGGAGCACCCATTTTCCCACGAGGAACGAGTGGGGCTTAGTCAGTCAGTCAGTCAGTCAGTCAATGTTTAGTATGAATGTATGAGCGAATTGTGTATAGAGCTGATCATACATTCAGGGAGGCCCTCCGTGTTCTTGTGTGCTCAAAAAAAGTATATACCGTATTTTACGAACTATAAGATGCACTTTTTTTCTACGAAAAATTGCCTCCAAAATTTAGGTGCGTCTTATACTCGAAATTAGCATAAAATGTCCAGTGTTTGATTTAAAATTCCCGCCAGTCTTAAAAATGGCCATATATTTGATGTCGCGGGGAAACCTATCTGTATCTGGCAATATTGGATTCAACAGGCAGAGACAGTGCATCGATGCGACGAACATGAGTTGCAGGGATTCACAAACTGGCTAACACTGTCTCCCTCCCGCCCCGCCATCACAAACCCAGAACACTGTCTAGCCTATGATGCGTCATTGCAGTCTATGAGTGAACTTGAACAAATGGATGATGAATGAAATCCAACATGAATTCACGCCGAAGGGAGCTTTAAAACGACATACAATCAAACAAGTGTGTCAGTGAATAAGAAGGTCGTGGTCTAGAGTGAGAGAAGACATTATTGTTAGATAGTTCAAGAAGTGCGGCGTAAGTAACGCTGTCGATGACAGTGAAGACCATCTTACATATGAAGAGAACAACGAGACGAAGACGAAGACGAGGAAGAAGAAGATGACGATTTTCAGGAATTTTAAAGATCAGAACGATTTTATAAACTAAGATTTTTTTAGTCTGGCTTTGCAATCTAATATTTAAAATGGTAAAAATGTTATATATTTTTTAAATTGCTTAAAAATTAAGGCACGTCTTATAGTCCGTAAAATACGGTATGTGATTCAAAGCCTAAATCCCTTTCCCGATAGATCATGCCTGGATGACGTGGTTCACGCAAAAGTACCTATATGGTCGGAGGTTAATCTACTATTAAATTAAACTGGCGAAGAGAAAAACAACATTTGTACGCGAATGGCCGATCTACTTATTAAAGTGATTATAGAAGAACTAAAAATGTAAACAAAATATAATCCAAGGTCTTGCTTCAAGTGTTTTGATAAAAAGAAAGAAATAAGGACGATTGTAACAGCCAAGGTTCTTGGTGAATTGCAGGTGTAATGTTTACTGTCTCACGGTTTCTCAGCTTGTATTAAGTAATAAATGCAAGATAAATTGACTTAGAGGGAACGGAGCATCAATTGCATGGCCCACGTCCTTCTACCAGTCTGTCGCCCTGGGCGCATGTGGGTGGCAGTCATATATTATACTGTGCGAAACTTGGCCAAGGCCCAACACTCTGACGTCCTGCATTCTCCTCCACCATTAATTAATAACAGATAATTGTCTCAGTTGTCCGATCATTTTTAACAACGACCTTACAAAAGCTATTAAGGGGAATAGCTTGTAAAGGGGTATATATATATATGAGCGATTCTATGAAAATGTCATACCGAGGTGAAAATTTTGAAACTGACGCAGGAATAATTTTGATGACGTAATATATAGGCCTATATTTAAAGATATAATTTTCTGATTCTATAAAATAATGTTTCAAATGTGCATTATTTTAATCTAATATTAGTGGAAGAACTTGTCATATTCCAAACCTGTAAAAACAGGCAGAATTTTATCAATTTTTTGTTTAATGATTCGGTCGTATTAATTCGTTTTATTTCACAAACTCTTGTTAAACCATAATTTAATCCTCCTTAGTCGTAAATGTAATAATATCAATTGCATTCTAATTTTCTAGATACCTTAAATGTGTCCTGTAATTAACTGTAAGCTATGGTCAGTCAGTCACGGAAAACGTATAAAAATTACTGTACACAACATAATAATTCATTAATTAAAATATCCTTTTGAATGATACGTTATCGGTACAAAAAAGTATTGACGACATTTTCTTTTAAAGTCATTATTTTTCCCGCTAGAGTCCCGTGACTGACTGACTGACTTTTCGTTCTCTCATTTATATTGCTAATACGCATGGCGCAGTCAGTTGCTTGCTGCACTCCGCTGAGGATAACATAAACATGGTTTAGAAAATCTGGTACTGTTCGGTTCAGCTGTTCCATAAAATAATTACAGCCCTACTTCTGTGTCAATTTGAGCTAAAAGGCAGTCAGCGGAAGCATTTAAATACGTTCAGGTAAACGTGGCAGTAAATGAAGCAGCCGTACTTGTTGATTTCTCAGAAAATTATGCCTACAATGAACAAAATTATATCCAGGCAGTTCATTGGAACAATAAGCATATCTCAATATTATTTGCTGTTGCCTAGTTTAGATGGATTGTGACAGAGAAATACAGAAGAAATTCTATGTTCTAGTGTTATGTGACACATGGCATATAGTAGTAAAACTAAACAAATAATAGTTCAAGAGGTGGCACAAAACGAGGTAGAAGAAGGAAGAGATTTTTAGAAAAGCGATTTCAACATCTTGCAGCTATCCCGGCAACTCATGGAGTTCACCATGTGAAAGTGCTGAATCCGTATGTTATAGAATATGCACAAATTTCAAATGAACAATCAGTGCGAAAAATTCGCAAGTTTCGCGTGTGAAAGAAAATTATATCTTTATTAGTGGCATTTAAATAATTCTTCATTATGCGATTCTTCAATATGTATGTTATTAAGTGAGTCGCTAGGGTATTTTGCTGTACCGCAATTAAAAACAAGTGCGCGGGATCTTACGTGTTAGAAAATTAGGATGCGCATAGGCGATATTGTACTTGAAAGGTTCTCGCATTAGTTTGACCTTTCACATGCCATGTGTGTCGTATTATTTTAAAGATTCACAATGTTATGCTGCCACAGTTCCTTTGCTTGCATTGTCTTTGTGAAACAGAGTTTTGCATGTTGATTTTGCAACAACAGTTTTAAATTATATGGAGTTACTTGTATAAAAATACAATTGGCATGGCGGTAGTGTAAAGGAAAATTAATATTGGGTGTAGCATTATTGGAAACCAATAGAGTGAAAGTACGTATGACAACGCTGTAATATGTGCGCCAGCTGAGAACAGACACGTCAGTCATAAAGTAAGAGTTCGCGCATTGTAAGAGATTTGTTTCATTTGTTTAGTTTAAAAATATAACTCATGTCAGCAATATAATTTGTAGTCAGTTGTTTTGAAAGAATTATAATAGCATTTTGCACACTTAAATAAAAATTTTAATAATCTGTATACTGTACTTTTTCGTTCATTTTTTCCCATTTAAAGTTGAGCTGTGTGAAAGTTAATTTTAGTGTTGTGGAACGAATGCTGCAAATTCCATATAGGTATTTTTATTTATTACAATGGTTCAATCTAATGACAGCATCAGAAATATTAAATATAGCATCAGATAAATTGTAATCAGTTGATATAGATGTAATAAAATTATATGCATATTAGATATATTTAACTATAGAGAAGGCCCTTTGTTATTAAGAAGTTATTTTTTATTTAATTTGTGAAATTTAAAATTGTACTTGGTAACCAAGTTAAATAAATTACACTATTTATTTAATATTTTTACAGCATATCAAATTGTACATTTCCTAAACATGATAAAATATGTGTAGTATTTTATTTATCTCCGTATTATCGCTTTTTATCTATTATAATTTCATATTATTTTGTAATATTTGTATAATATTTGCAGCTCTACAATATTAAATTCTTAATAAAATTCAGATATGTCAGTCAGTCACAGTATGGATTCAGTCAGTCACACATCGCATATTAGGTTATAACTCCGGTCTTAATTGTGATTTTTGTTTCGTTTTTTTATTGAGAATGTAACTTGAAATGTGCCCTCCAAACGGTATTATGGAAAATTTAATTAGGAATCACACTTCAGAGAATGATGCAGATGAACATGTTAAGCTGACATTTATGTCAGTCAGTCACACATACTTTAATAGATAATAACTAACATTATTTTTCTTCAGAAGTTGTATATTTATGTACAATCTTAATCACACACTTTTCCTATCATATTATGTAGACAACACCCCTAATTTCAATCAGTTGTAATACTTATGCAATTATTTTGCTGCAAAAGTGTATTATAAATGTCAGTCAGTCACATATGGAATTGCTCATATATATATATATATATATATATATATATACTAACTAATACCCGGCATGCGTTGCTAGGCATAAATAAATAAAATATTAAAGTTTAAATGAATTGTATGATATACGCAGAGACCAACCAATAAATCTATTTATCGAATTTCGCTCATTTCTGTATAATACATACCTCGGTTTATTTTAACAGGATATACTGAGATTCGTTGTGAAACATCGAAACATGGGACAGCTTAGAGCGACTTGTCCCATACTTGACTTCTCGGTGTATAAACTCCACTACCCTTCTAATGGTTTTTAGAGGGTCTCCAAATTGTTGTAAGTATAAATCCTTATCAGGGACTCACGTCAAACACACACAAAATCCAAAAAATTTCATCTTAATCGTTTACCTAGTCGTTTAGGAGTTCAGTGTACATTACACACGTATGCAAGTAATTATGTTTTTTTGTTATTGATATATATCCTCCCCCACAGGAACTTAGTCACCTTGACCTTGGGGGGGGCTGTGGGGGGCTTTAGTACCCGATGATGAACCAAGATGACCCTACTGGGGAAGTTGGACTTAGCCCGTTAATGTTGCTGTTGGTGGGGGTAAGCGGCTGAGGGGAACTAAGTCTTAGCTCACAACGAGGGCATGACGTCTGTATCAATATTGGGCTTTGGCCACACTTTCGTCATAGTCTTCAACGGTCAACAGGGCCTGACAAGGAATAGCCACAGCTAAACTCTGTAGGACTTGAAGAGCGGCAGATAGCAGCCCGTTCTTGGGGGTGGATACCCAGAGGAGCATGTTTGGAGGCTCAGAGGAAGCAGCCCTTCCACCATCCTTGTCCTGCGAAGCGCTCGTAACGCTTCCAGGAGACATTCATCTTACTGAGAAGCTTCATGGGAATCAGCCGGATTGTCATAAAAGGAACCGACCCAAGCAAGATAAAAGGATACGATTTGGAATAAAGGACATTTTGAAATTAGGAAATTGGAACGTAAGGGGAATAAATACAAAAAAAGAAGAATTAGAAAGAGAATTAAAGAAAAAATAAATAAATATAGCAACAATAACAGAAACAAAAAAGAAACTAAAAGGAACAAAGGACTTAAAACACTATACTATGTTGTATAGCGGAGTAGAACAGACAACAAGAGCGCAGTGTGGAGTAGCAATTTTAATAGATGAAAAATGGAAGAACAAATTGAATAGCTATGAGTTTATAAATTAAAGAATCCTGATAGCCAGATTTAAAATTGAAAGAGGATATATGATGATAATTGCTGTGTATGCCCCAGAGGAAGGTAAGAAAGAAGAAACAAAACAAAAATATAAAACATTACAAACATTAGTTGATAAATATACAACATATCATCACTTAATAATAAATGGAGACTTAAATGCCAGAGTAGGCAATGTCCCTATACCTAATGTAATAGGAAATAATGGAGAAATAACAATAAATGATAATGGAAAGGATTTGAGACAGTTTTCAACCTATAATCAATTAAAAATAATGAATACCTATTTCCGAAAAAAGGACATACATAAATATACAAGAAGTGGATATAACTCAAGATCAATAATTTACTATTTAATCGTAAACAACAAGCTTGGAGCCTTGGTAACAGATGTGAGAGTACATAGAGGCAGCGATATATACTCTGATCACTATCTCGTGATAAGTAAAATAAACATAACAGCTAAATGACGGAAAAATAACATAAAGAATAAAAGAAACCAAGAAGAAGTATATAAAGTATATTTATTACAAGATCAAAGTATTAGACAACATTATGAAAGCAGAATGAATAAATATATATCAGAGATAGCGACGTCAGAATATATAAATATTGAATGGGAAAACATATCAAATGTAATACATAAAACAGCAAATGAGATATTAGGAAAGAAAAATAGAATAAGAAATAGGAAGGGTTTGAGAACTTGGAATGCGAATATACAAAATGCAGTGAATGAAAAACAAAAAGCATATCATACATATTTACGACTGAAAACAGAAGAATCTTACGAAGAATATAAAATGAAAAGGAGAATTGCTAAAAGCATTATAAGAAAAGCCCATCAGGAGTCATGGGACAAATGTATAACCTCAGTAGAACATGATATGTATGGAAGACAAGAAATAGGTTATAAATCAGTGAAACATCTAAATCAGACTGAGAAAGATTCTGTCAGATTGGATATAATCCCAGAACAATAATGGATACAACATTATGAAAAACTTTGGAAAAAGGAGGAAATTGAAGGAAAAGAGAACAACGAGGAAGAAATAAAAGTGGAAAATATTGATGTAATAGACATAAATAAATTAGATATGGCTCTGAAAACCACTAAGAATAGGAAAGCAACAGGATTAGATAATATAAATATGGAGTTAGTCAAATATAGTGGAATATTGTGTAAACTACGAATACTTCATTTGATTAATATATGTTGGCAGACCTATGAGATTCCAACTACACTGCTCAAAAAAATTAGGGGATATTGTAGAATAACCTATTAAGACTATGTTTTTTGGAATAGTATTAGATGCAATCACTTTCTATTACTCCAAGATAATGTAAATAAGAGTTTGAAGTTGTTACGTAACCTCGGTACCACACCAGAGGGCAGTGTCTGTACTGTTGATGTGAAAATGTGGCGTGGGGGTGAATGTTTTGTTGCTGTTTTTAAATCCAGTCCAGTTTTCAGTTAGTGAATGACTTGCCTTAGGGACAGTGATGCCTTGACAACGTGATTTACCTGAACCAATGGCTTGGAGGGCCATAGGAAGGATGGAAGCTGGACAGACACAACAAGAGGTGGCACAAGCCATTGGGGTGTCTCAAAGCGTGATTTCCAGTCTTTGGAATCATTTTCAAAGAACATACTGTTCACAGAAGAGCCGGACAAGGTCGACAAGGACTTAAAACACTATACTATGTTGTATAGCGGAGTAGAACAGACAACAAGAGCGCAGTGTGGAGTAGCAATTTTAATAGATGAAAAATGGAAGAACAAATTGAATAGCTATGAGTTTATAAATTAAAGAATCCTGATAGCCAGATTTAAAATTGAAAGAGGATATATGATGATAATTGCTGTGTATGCCCCAGAGGAAGGTAAGAAAGAAGAAACAAAACAAAAATATAAAACATTACAAACATTAGTTGATAAATATACAACATATCATCACTTAATAATAAATGGAGACTTAAATGCCAGAGTAGGCAATGTCCCTATACCTAATGTAATAGGAAATAATGGAGAAATAACAATAAATGATAATGGAAAGGATTTGAGACAGTTTTCAGCCTATAATCAATTAAAAATAATGAATACCTACTTTCGAAAAAAGGACATACATAAATATACAAGAAGTGGATGTAACTCAAGATCAATAGTTGACTATTTAATCGTAAACAACAAGCTAGGAGCCTTGGTAAAAGATGTGAGAGTACATAGAGGCAGCGATATATACTCTGATCACTATCTCGTGATAAGTAAAATAAACATAATAGCTAAATGGCGGAAAAATAACATAAAGAATAAAAGAAACCAAGAAGAAGTATATAAAGTATATTTATTACAAGATCAAAGTATTAGACAACATTATGAAAGCAGAATGAATAAATATATATCAGAGATAGCGACGTCAGAAGATGTAAATATTGAATGGGATAATATATCAAATGTAATATATAAAACAGCAAATGAGATATTAGGAAAGAAAAATAGAATAAGAAATAGGAAGGGCTTGAGAACTTGGAATGCGAATATACAAAATGCAGTGAATGAAAAACAAATAGCATATCATACATACTTACGACTGAAAACAGAAGAATCTTACGAAGAATATAAAATGAAAAGGAGAATTGCTAAAAGCATTATAAGAAAAGCCCATCAGGAGTCATGGGATAAATTTATAAGCTCAGTAGAACATGATATGTATGGAAGACAAGAAATAGGTTATAAATTAGTGAAACATCTAAATCAGACTGAGAAAGATTCTGCCAGATTGAATATAATCCCAGAACAAGAATGGTTACAACATTATGAAAAACTTTGGAAAAAGGAGGAAATTGAAGGAAAAGAGAACAACGAGGAAGAAATAAAAGTGGAAAATATTGATGTAATAGACATAAATGAAATAGAAATGGCTCTGAAAACCACTAAGAATAGGAAAACAACAGGATTAGATAATATAAATATGGAATTAGTCAAATATAGTGGAATACTGTGTAAACTACCAATACTTCATCTAATTAATATATGTTGGCAGACCTATGGGATTCCGACCACTTGGAAAACAGCAATTGTGAAGAATATATTCAAAAGAGGAGACCGGAGAAATTGCGAGAATTACAGAGGGATTAGCTTAATGAATACTGGCTACAAGATATATACGAAAATAATAAATAATAGATTGAGAAACATAAGAGAAGTAATAATAAATGAAAATCAAAGTGGATTCAGAAAGGGAAGGTCATGTATAGACAATGTCTTTACACTGAAACAACTCATAGAAAAGAGAAGAGAACATAACTTAGAAACTCACATAGGATTTATAGATTTGGATAAGGCCTTCGATCGAGTAAACAGACAAAAATTATGGGAAATATTACGAATGAAAGGATACCCGCCGTGCCTTGTTGAAACAATAAAGAAATTATATGAAGACACAAATATAATTATAGATACCGGACTCAAAAGAACAGATACAATCAAAACAAATACTGGATTACGACAAGGATATAGTTTATCACCCATTTTGTTTAATATATATATATGATATTTTAAATAAATGGAAAGTTTTAGTGAATCTAGGAATAAGAATGGATAATAAAGTGTGCATAAATAATCTTCTATTTGCTGACGATGTAATCATAATACAGAAAAATGAAGACGACTTACAGAAATCCATGCATGCATTAAATGAAATATGTAAATTATATGATCTAAAGATTCTGCAAGGAAAACGAAGACCATGGCTTTTAGAGGAATAGATCCAGTGAGATCCAAAATTATTTTAGAAAATCAAAGTATAGAACAGGTGTCTAGTTTCAAATATTTGGGCTGTGATGTTGGTTACAATGTGGGAAGAGATATTGACTACAAAATAAATAAATATCAGACGGTGTGTGGAACAATACAAAGAACATTCAAAAATAAAATTAGATAAGAAACCAAGATAAAAATGTATAATGTTATGGCGGTTCCCACAATATTGTATGGATGTGAAACTTGGGCTCCAATGAAAAAACAGACGGATAGAATAGAGACGGCGGAGATGAGATTCCTAAGACAAGTAAAAGGATGTACAAGACTTGATAGAATAAGAAATGAGGATATAAGAGAAGAATTGAAAGTACAGCCTTTATTGGATAAGGTCACGAATTACAGACAGAAATGGATTGATCATATGGATGGAATGAGTAAGGAGAGATATCCATTGTTAGCAAGAAATTATCAAGCAAGAGAAAGACATGATGTTGGAAGACCTAGAAGACGTTGGGCTGATGCATTATGAAGTCGGAACGGGTAATTGCCTAATCCCTGGAGTGATGATGATGTATATATACGATTCTAACAATTTTTATTCTTATTCTTAATTTAACCTCTGCTTTTAGATACTTTTATTTTGTACTCCCGCACACTAGTCGAGTAGTTAAGGCCAGAAGCCTAGGTGCAGAGCTATGAGACTTCTGGTTCGAATCCTCATGGGGGAAGAAATTTTCTCATGGAATTTCGGGACCCAACATCGTGAGGCATTTGGGTTGAGAAGAGCAGCTATAACGGCTGGGGAACCCGACATGCTGACCATTGTCACCCCTACACCGGCTAGATCCTCTACCTATGTGATTAATAATGTGGATGTGAGGCCAGGTAGGCCAAGGGCCTTCTAGGCCTGTCGCGCTAGGAGTTTTTTTTTGTACTACAGCATGCCATCAAATCTTTAGAAGATGAAGAAGGCTACAACTCAATTGTATTAATAAGCTGTTAGTTTATGCTGATGATGTAGAATTATTAGGCGATAACGAGGAGATACTAAGGGCCAATACATACACTCTATCGAGTAACACTAAGAAATTGGGACTAAAAGCAAACACAAATAAAACTAAAGATATGTTCACACATAGAAATACATTACCGGCATATAATGGAAGCGGAGGTTGATGACAAATGAGAAAAATTTTGTTGGAACATTAATTAGAAATAGGAATGAGATGCATAAATAATTTAAATATAGGCTCAATTCTGGAAATCCATTGATATTATCCATTACAGGGACTCTTGTCCTAACTTCAGTCAAAAAACATTAAAGTGAAAAAAAAAAAAATGTATATAACTGTATTCTCCCACTTAGAGTACATGGATTCGAAATACGGAATTTTACTTTAAGGTAGGAGAAAAAAAACTGGTATTTGAGGTAAAGTTCTTAGGAAAGTGTTTGTACCAAAGAGAGATTAACAGACAGGCAAATTGAGAAGACTTACATAACTGTGAGCTACTTTAACACAGTGAGCTCAACAGAGTTTCGTAATGTATTTTTAAAATCTTTATCTTTATAGGAAACCAGATATACTGTGATCCGTTAAGTCTCGTAGACTGCAATGGGTAGGACATGGGGAATGATAGAGGGACATGGAATGTTGTAGGAAAAACAGAGAGAAAACGCCCACTTAATAGACCAGGAATAACATTAACATGGATTGAGAGAAGTAGATTATGTAGCAGATGGTTGGAAAACACAAGCTCAGGATATGGGTGTGTGGAGAGCTTATGTCCACGCGATCATGTATCTTGGATTAGATAGTGCCAATGAGTTAGTAGTGAGAATTATCCTGAAGTGAACATTTAAAAATTGCTCTACCCTCAGCAAATTTTGTTTTCCCCAGTAAAACTCGGTTTAGTGGATTGCAATTAAACGACTATTTAACTCATGCCCCAAATGGGAGTCAATGACCAATCACGTTTCAATGATTTCTGTTTTACAACCAATCAGAGTCGTGTTTCACGAAATATTTATCAGTGTTATAATTACCATATATTAAACAAAGCTCCTCGTTTTTAATATTCTGAACAGGTCTGACCGTTATTTTGCAGTGACTGAGCCTATAAGAAATACGGCTACCAGATTGTATATATAGTGCATACATGTCAACATTTGTAGCAATTTATTATACCACCAAAAAAAGAAACCACTGTTTGACTTTCTTAAATGTATTTTTTCCCAGGTAATAATCCAGAAAAATATAATTGTAATATTTACATCACACGACATCAGAAATTAATTAATATACAGATTGATGTTTCATTTTTTCTCCGCTAGAGAGCATTCTTACAATATTGCGTTCCTTTGGCAATAAATAGTATGATCTGGTTGCAGTGATAAACAAAAGAAGCAGTAGAAGCGTACCTATCGTTTCTCATTTGTTTTCAAACATCGCCGTTTGCATTAAATATATAAATATTTTGAAATAACTACAGTTAAATAATGATTTGTGAGTAAACAGCTTAATTTTATTCGTTAAATAGTCCTAACAAATGCCACTCTTGATTTCCAAATTCTCTAGATAAATTCACTCCTCACTTCGTGAGTCGTGAATTTATCGATAATTTGGAAATCACTCGTGGCATTACTTATGATAATATATATACCGAAACTCAAATAAGACTGATAATTAAGTCTATGTGTTAAGGCCTACCTAAAAACTTAAATTAAAAATGGCTCTTTCGTACGCCATGTTTGTTTTTTTCGAACTAGAGTGCTTACACAATATTTAAGTAACAAAATAAAGATATATTCCGAAACTACATTTTATCATAAATTTGTTTTTTTTTTCACTATTTCGCTTAGTTTAAGCAGTTTGTAACATACTATTTTTTTAAGGTATTGCTACAAATCAGGTGGCTCCATGGCGTAACCGGTGTAGACGCTCGCCTCTCACCGCTGGGGTCCCGAGATCGAGTCTCAGTCACTCCATGGAGGTTTCGTGGTGGACGAAACGGAGCTTGGGCAGTTTTTCTTGGGGTTTTCTTCACTTTTCCTCTGCCACAATTTCATTTCACTCTTTCTCCATACTCATCTCATCCATTTTGTTCATTTGCTCCTGTGGTGGTGCGTCAGGCGTGGTCTGCCGGCACCCTCGTCATTCATAGACCCCTCTATGTAAGGGACCTCATCTCATCTTATTCCTCGACCCTACCCTGAGTTGAGGATATTTTATTTTTATTGCTACAAAACGGCTTGTTTACATGAATGTATAAGCACTTGAGATGCTGTTGTACAGTATTAGCACATTCACACCTGATATCTAATCTAGCTTTACAATTAAACCTGTTGATTAGTTTATCTCACGTGCTGATAAAGATGGATAATACCGGGATACCATAAAACTTGTTACGCATTGAAGGCTTTGGGAAATAAATAGCTAATACACAAAAAACAACTTTTTAACAGGTTTTAAATGCAAGTCTATACATCATCTTTTGCCCAATACTTTTTATCTCTTCCTCTGTTCTTCCTTATCCTTCCAGTCACCACCCTGCAGCCTTATGTCCTTCAACAAATTCGTAATTTTCTTATCCATGTCTACTTAGGTCTCCCTCTTCTTTTCCTCCGATTTGGAATCCATTCCAAACTCCTAACTTAAAGTAACGTTTAAGGAGAAAATATTGTTCAGAAAATTCTATAAATCAGGATATTGTAAATTCTATTATTTTCCTTATTAGGTACTACAGTTTCATTTAGTTGAATGCTTGGATCTCCTTAACGATTTCTTACCTGCTTCTTATCATGAACACAGCTAATCCTATTTTATCTTCATTTTCTTTAAATCTCGCAAGACATCGTCTTCCCATCTATTTTTGGTCTGGGTTTTCTCTAGTTTTTAAAGTTACCCCTGAAAAGTTTTTTTTTTACAATTATTTCATGACACCTTCTATACGGGTATAAAGACCAAGCAAACTAAATCTTTCTGCTTTCATGAAATTGACAGTAGTTTTATTTTTAAATATTATTGAAATGATATGTTTGGGGGGGAGGAAGTTAGGATTTTTAAAGTGACCAAAATTTTCTGGGGCACCGTGGTCCTGAGGTTGACTCAGTCTCTAATGGTATTTAGTACTGAGCGCATAATCTGGGAATAAAGGCTGCCCTCACGCAGGGCTGACAACCCGGCTGATATCTAGTGTCAATTATCTATAAAGGTAGCAGTCAGCTATAGTTCTCACATCTGTATCTGTTAATGATAGAAATGTTCTATCATCTAGTCAATATAGGGGTGACATGGTTGGCATATCTAGTCCGTCAGCCGTTATAACTGGTTTACTTAACTTGGAGCTGGTACTTATTGTGGCTACACAAATTCCTCATGATGATGAGAAGGCACCAGTCCGATACTGGCCAAAATTACACCAATTTTTTCTCCCCTATTAGGGCTCGAATCAGCGTAAGTCCCCTTGCTGTGCACCAAAACACCATGCCTTAAATAGCTCTCTAATGCGCAGTAGTTAATAATAATAATAATAATAATAATAATAATAATAATAATAATAATAATAATAATAATAATAATAATAATAATCGATCCGATTGAGAGTCTTTCCACTTTGCAGCGGTTGCCCTTTTACCAGCCGGCTGCTGGCCCTTCACATCCACATGTGTCAATCACAGAGGTAGATGATCAACAGCCAGTGTAGGGGTGACATGTGGTTAGCATGTCGAGTCCCCCAGCCGTTATAGCTGGTTCCTCAACCTGGAGCCGCTACTTATTGTAGCTACCCAATTGCCTCACGATGCTGGGTGGGCACCGGTCCCATACTGGCGGAAATACCATGAGAAAATTTCTTCCCCCATGGAGACTCGAACCAGCGCAAGTCCCGTAGCTCTGCGCCAAGGCTTCCTACCTTAACCGCACGGCTACGGCGCGGGATAATAATAATAAAATAATAATAATAATAATAATAATAATAATAATAATAATAACAATAATAATAATATTTCCCCAAGCGCGACAGGCCTAGAAGTCCCTTGGCCTACCAGCTGGCTGCTGGCCTCATGTCTACAAGTGTTAATGACAGAGGTAGATGATCATAAGCCAGTGTAGGGGGTGACATGTGGACAGCATGTCGGGTCCCCCAGCCATTATAGCCGGTCTTCTCAACCTGGAGTCGTAGCTACCCAAAAGCCTCACGATGCTGGGTGGGCACCGGACCAATTCTGCCGAAATTCTATGAGCAAATTTCTTCCCCCATGGGGACTCGAACCAGCGCAAGTCCCATAGCTCTGCGCAAAGACATCTTGCCTTAACCACTCGGCTACGGCGCGGGATAATAATAATAATAATAATAATAATAATTATTATTATTATTATTATTATTATTATTATTATTATTATTATTATTATTATCATGTGCAGTTTAATTTCGTATTAAAAGTGTAGCTTATTCTTGTCATTAGACGGCTCCGTGGCGCAAGCGGTTAGACGCTCGTCTTTCATCGCTGGGGTCCCGAGATCGAGTCTCCAACTCTCCATGTGGGTTGTATGGTAGACGAAACGGAGCTTGGAAAGGTTTTTCTCAGGATTTGCTCCCGTTATCCCCTGCAACAATTTCATTCCACTATTTCTCCATACTTATCTCATCCATTTTGTTTCATTTCGTCATCTTCCCCTGTGATGCCGCTTCAGGCGTGGTCGGCCGGCACCCTTGTCATTTACAGACCTCTATATAGGGGATTCATCTCTCTCATCCCTCGATCCGACCCTGAGTTGGAAACGAGTTGAGGATATTTATGTTTATATTTTATATATATTCTTACGGCAATATTGTGATTGCTATATTCTAATGTGACATATTTTTCCTGGTGAGTGGAAGAGAAGGCCACACAACCTTAAACCCATCTGGTTAATTAAATGTTTTATTTATATACAGATTTTCAATGTTTACACATCTTTCTGTGCCTAAAGTTTTATATTCCTTCTCCACTCGTATCTATCTATCTATCCATCCACTCCATTTCCTCCAGTCCTCTTGTTCTCTTTCCAGTTCTTGTTTCTTCCATCCACGAGTTTCGAGGTCTTCCTTTCCATCTACCAGATAGACACCATTCCAATATTTTTCTGGGTAACCTTTGTTCTTGCATTCGTCGTAAATGCCCATACCAATTTAATTGCTTGTATCTTACATAATGGTTAAATAAATGAATAAATAACAAAATTAATAAATTGTGAAGCTTTGTCAGTTCCCTGTTGTGATCCTTTATGGGTCAGAATATTCGCCACCGCCCAGTATAAACCTATTTCCGAATATGTTTTAGCTCATTTCCTTCCCTGAATGAAAGTTGGCATAAACGCAAGACTATCGTTGCATGGCGGTATTTTAAAATTTACCTATATTCTCAGACATAAGACTGTGAGACCTTGGATTGTATGATAACAGGAATTTTCTGCTTTAAGCCAGTATTTAATTTCTGCATATATATAATTTTATACCATTGATTACATCTTTAGTTTAAAACAATTAAATGAGACAAAATCCACCATCCAACAACCAATTAACTTACTATTTATTATTAATTTATTGATTTAGAGAAACCTTACGCCTTAACACAGTGGGAAAACAAATGTTCACCTACAGGAATAAAAGTACAGCCCTCAAATCTTGCCCTATCAACTGGGCGTTTTCCTTCTGGTTTTCCTACAAGAAGCTTTCATGCCCCTCTTTCATTCCCCATTCTTGCCACATGACCTGCCCATCGCGGTCTACGAGACTTAACTATTCTTATTATTTCTGGTTTCCTATAAAGATCATGTAGCTCACTATTAGTTAGTCTTCTCCATTCACCTGTCTGTTCGTATTTCTGGAATGGAATGGAGGCTTCTTGTAGAAAGCGATAGGAAAAAGCTCAGTTGGTAGACCAAGAATGAGATGGGAGAATAATATTAACCATGATTTGAGGGATGGGGATGTGTGGAGAGCTTTTGTCCACGGGGCCTTGAACCTAAGAGTTCGATAGTCCCAGTGAGTTAGTTACTTTCTCTCTTGGCTCCGTCTTAGTAACAGACGTAAATTGCACTCTCTTTCACTTCTTTTCAAGCTTCTGAATTCCTACGCTTCTAATTACCTGGCGTCCAGATTTGAGAAGTTATCTTCTTACCACTATATTGACACTAGGTCACAACAGATAATCTGCTAACAATCCCTCTCCATAGCACTTCCTCTTATTCTGCTTCTTTCACAGTAGCCTCTGACCGCTCCTGGAATTCCCTCCCTCAGGATATCAGGGGGTCGCTGCACACTTGATACTTTTAAGTCACGCTTATGCAATTACCTGTTGTTAAATATTTATTTTTTGTGGAGAACTAAATTTATTCTATGCCATTAATATTTTTTATCTGATTTTTCTATCTTGTGTATTTTATATTTCAATCGTTAAATCTAGATTAATTCACAATATTTTGTAAATAATAAATATATTGTAGACATACTATATATATATTTATGTTTTTTGTAATTTGGATGTAAGAGTGGGGCACGCCGTAGCGTAGTGGTTAAGGCACTGCGCTTCAAGCCGGAAGGTCGAGGGTTCGAGTCCCGGTGGGGTCAGGATTTTTAAACTGACCCAAACCTTCTGGCGGCACTATGGCCCTGGGGTCGACTCAGCCTCTAACTGAAATGAGTACCAGACGCTTGTTCTGGGGTAAAGGCGGCCGTCACGCAGGGCTGACAACCCGGCTGACATTAAGTGCCGATTGTCAAGAAAAAGTGGGAGCCTTAACCTCCTACTACCCCAAGGGCCTCCTGAGGCCTGTAGTGGGATCACTTTTTACTTACTTTACTTTATTTTTTTAACCTGGTTGAGTGGTAGTCAAGGCCATAAGACCTTAACTTTGCCAGGTAAAGTAAAGCTATTAAATTATTATTATTATTATTATTATTATTATTATTATTATTATTAAAACTTTAGGCACAGAAAGATGTGTAAACATTAAAATTCTGTATATAAACAAAATTATTATTATTATTATTATTATTATTATTATTATTATTATTATTATTATTATTATTATTATTATTACTATTACTACTACAATCGCGCCATAGTCGAGCGGTTTAAAATATCAAAGTAACTACTCAGTTGTGTATTGAAAATGTATGACACATGATTTATGTTATTGCAATAGTTCAATCAACAAACACGGGGGGGGGGCTGCTGGCTTGTTTTCAAGAAACAAGTTCAAACTCGTGGAAAAGAGGTTCCGACAAGTTGTGCTAAATGAGTCATGATCACTTGGATCCCTCGCTTCACTGTACTTAGTAGAGGTGAGACTGTTTATTACCTGTAGGGGAGGCTGATGATTAGGAATCGAAAGTTGAGGATTTTTTTTCATTTATGTCTGAAGATAAGACCCACACACACACACAAACACACACACACACACACACACACACGCACGCACGCACGCGCACACACACACATCTTGGGTCATTGTAGGCCCGAAAATGGTCCGTATTATTTGTCCTTTTTCGACATTTTGTATCCTATGAGCCTAAATCAAGAATCCACAGTCTATTCTTTATTTTAAAAACACTACCTACAGACCAGCCATTGAGTCTCCGGCCCTGACGTTTAAGTTGTATGAGGGTTAAATGGAGAAACTTGTCCTCTACTGCCAATAAGGGAATAGTTGAGTGGGAGTGCACGTCTGCCACAACCAGTCACTGCTATTGACGCTAGTAAGGTTGAAATTGCTGCGATGTTGTCGGCTGTATTTCTACTAACCGCCATGATTTGATATTCCGAGAGGTACATAAAGCAGTCCCTCCCACTGAATAATCATATAGGCATCACTGTTGTGAAAACGTCAGAATTGGAGACTCAACGGCTGGACCATAGTAAGACTTTCTACATTACAAATACTTTCGTTCCGCGAGGAACTATTGAACCCTCACAAAATATCTCATTATTTTTAACCAGCCTGCTGACCGCCTGATATCCATTGCGGGTTCAGTGAATTCAAACTAGGTAGGAAAAATCGTTCATTCTAAATTCTCCACGAACTCTCTTTTTAATGAACACACAATTCCGTTTTTCATACTATGTTTAATAAAAAAGATTAAAGTATGAAAGAATATTCATATTCAATCATCAGTTTTTTTTGTATGTTGCATTTCACTAGAATTTTGTACTTTTTAAACATACTTATTTTATTAATTAAAAATGCAGTTGGAACTAAAATCATTATTTAATTTGAATTGCCTTTTTGCGTCCTTTTTTCAGTTTTCAATTATAGGTCCTCAACTTCCGAACCCTAGTGTTGATGTTTTGTGGACAATGCTGAGAAAGTTCGAGTAGTAAAAAGCCAACACCCGTATTCCCTTCCGATGGAATCCAAAGGAATTCAGGATTTTATGCCTTGAAATATATATCGTTTCCTGCATGAGGTTTCTTTTGGAATTTTTTCTCACCTATGAGATAATGGAAACGAATGCTCTGTTATGTATTAAAGGACTCTTTGTCGTCCCAACTCCTCTAAAAAAACTAAAAATATGTAAAACTGTTATTTTTCCAGTTATATTATATGGATGTGAAACATGGTCTCTTATTTTAAGGGAGGAGTATTTGGAATATTGGACAATTAAGTTCCTAGGAATAGTCGTGAATTAAAGAGATGAACAGACAGGTGAATGTAGAAGACTACTGAACAGTGAGCTACATGATTTTTATAGGAAATCAGATGTAATAAGAACAGTTAAGTCTCGCAAACTGCGATGGACACGACATGTGACTCGATGGGAAAAGAAAGAGGGGCATGGAAAGAAAAACTAGAGGAAGGGCGGCTAGTAGGTAGCCTAAGAATGAGGTAAGAAAATAACAACAATGATTTGAGGAAGGTAAATTATACAGGGGATGAATGGAAAACATTAGCCCAGGATATAGATGTATGGAGAGCTTATAATTGTCAATTTATTGTTTAGTTATGAGATAAATTGAAAGAAAATTTAAGGCCCAATAGTTGGTGAACTAGAGTAGGCCTTCATATCATCCATAAAATATAATAATCATCATCATCATCTTCAAGGCATGGGCCTGTTGACTCGTTCCGCTCCCCGGTGCACTATATGCTGCAGGTGCAGGTCGTCTTTCCAACGACATTTTGGTCTTCCTACATTTCTTTGGCCTAGAGGTTTATAATGAAACAGCTGTTTTGATAAACGATTATTTGACATTCTTTGTATATGTTCAAACCAATTACATTTATTTCTGTGTATTCTCTCGTGTATGTTATATATTTGTAAAATAATAATAATAATAATAATAATAATAATAATAATAATAATAATACATTTATTTTATCTGGCAAATATAAGGCCTTTCCTATCACTCAACCAGAGGTGCCTTGTTTAGTATGGGTGCATGAGTGAATGATGTGTCTTGTTTTAAGTAGCCTATTCGTTTTGTCTTGGAGGTGGCCCTGTTATTGAGCTGATCACTCATCTGGAGAGGTCCTCCATGTCATTGTGTGGTCAAAAAAGTATTGGGCCACATTTGATATAAAATTTAAAATCGTTTCCTGACAGATCGTATCCATATACAGTCTCGGTGGCGTAGGGCATACACAAGTAGGCCTACATACAAAGGAAGAGTTTAAACTATGGAAACAATGGTTACTACTAGCCGATCTGGACCGATAAAACTTGATGTTAGTGGTATCAAATATATGTAAGTTCCTGAAGAAGTCAGTGACAATTGTTACCCAGTTTACATGGCTTTTTAGCAAATTCTGAAGAAATTTGACTGTTGAGGTTGTTCTTATGAATTTTTTTTGCACGATAGTGCGTTTTTTCGTGCTTACAGCAATGACGACCATGACTGAAAGTTCAACTTCATATATTTCGGGGTTGTCAACCTAAATAACTATACTGTCATATTTCATATTACAAACCACGTGTGGGAAGTAAAACCACTGCCCTCTATGTATACTACGTACAATGTATTTACAAAAATGTACCCAAAATGTAGTGTTAATATACATTATACGAAACAAATCACTGCATTTTAAATGAACTAAACTTGATTTGAAATAATATAAAACAATAAATACGCACTTGCCGCCATTTTATCACGGCCTCCTGTATTTTCAACTAATAATCATTGTCCACACTGTTAACATTAGTCAGTTGTTTATAATGAACGCAAATATTTCCAGCAAATATGTTATTATTTTACTATTATTTATTATTTTGAAAACACCATCGTGCAAAAAGTAATGTACAACACACGTTTGTGAAGTGTTTTACAGAATCTTGCTATCGCTCGGTTTTAAACATTTTCCTCGCTTCTGTAAAAACTATTTGCCACTCGCATCGTAATATACTATTTTGCACGATAGTGCGTTCTGTCGTACTTACAGGAATGACGATCATGATTGAAATGTTCTAAATTTCGGGGTTGCCAATCTATAAATAACTAAATAACTGTACTGTAATATTACAAATTACTTATCTGGGGGGGGGGGAAGTAAAACCACTGCCCTTTATGTATGCTACTTACAATGTTTGGGCGCACCGTAGCGTAGTGGTTAAGGCACTGCGCTACAAGCCGGACGGCCAAGGGTTCGAGTCCCGGTGGGGTCACGATTTTTAAACTGACGCAAACTTTCTGGCTGCACTATGGTCCTGGGGTCGACTCAGCCTCTAACATAATTGAGTACAAGCCAGTTGTTCTGGGGGTAAAGGCGGACTGTCATGCAGGGCTGACAACTTGGATGACATCAAGTGCCGATTGTCTAGGAAAAAAGTGGAAACCTTAACCTCCTGCTACCCAAGGGCCTCTTGAGTGGGATCACTTTACCTTTCACATACAATGTATGTACAATAATATATATCCAAAAGGTAGGGTTAATATACATTATACGAAACAAATCACTGTAGTGAACTTAAATTTATTTAAAACAATATAAAACAAATAAGTCATAGGTGCCGACATTTTATTCCTGATTGGTGTCACGGCCTCAACTAAATTATTTTCGACATTTATCGTATACATTGGCCAGACTGCTAACTTCAGTCAATTGTTTATAATGGACGCAAATATTTCCAACAAAGGTGATTATTTATTATTTCCAGAACCCCATCGTGCAAAAAATAATGTACAACACATGTTTGTAAAGTGTTTTACAGAATCTCGGAAATTAAAAACCTGGTTATCGCTAGGTTTTTAATCATTTCCCGTTTCTGTAAAAACCACTTCCCAATCTTGCATTGTAATATGCTATTGATAATTTTTACAAATCTTCATGGATCATGCTTATTAAACACACAGAAAGTGACCGTGACAAATTTGTATGTATATATGTGTGTATGTTTCTTCTGTAGGCACTAGGCACTTCAACACTCTACTTGAAGGTTTTGGCCTTTCAACAAGATGTTTCCAGCGTCTACGATTTTGGACGTAGGTTGACCAATTCTTGATGACCATTCGTTTGATATGCTTTATGACATCATCTTCTGATCTATTTTTAGATTTACCAAGTAATCTTGTGGAGATTGGTTGCCATTTAAATGTCTTTTGACAGATTCTTAATTTAGCGTTCTGTTAACATCTCTAAACCACACTAATCTCCGATGTATAACACATACAAGAGCAGGTCTTTCACTGCAAACTCAGCATCCTCCACTCTTTTCTTGACTCGGCTTTCCTTTTTGTATCCGCATATAAACCATTTATTTTATTATTTTCTATCATCTGATGTCTTTTTCTGCCTCTAACCTTCTAAAGGTTATCCGCTCTTGAAGTGATTCTCATCAAAACAAAACCATGTGACCTGCTCGCTTTCCATTGGTTACGGATACCGACGTACTATGTTGAAGTACATGAAAATGTAGTTCCCTTCATTAAATTAAAAATATGTCTTCTGAATATTTTTGTTATTCTTCGTGAATAAAACTAATAATAATATTCAAACCATAGAAAATATTCTAATATACCTACTGAATAATTACAACTTAAAGTAGTTTATTACACATGAATGATGCTTTGAGTCATGCTTCAGTTGATTCTGATGCAACAAAATAACTGCAGGTGTCGTGTCTTCTGTTGCTGTGTCGCCATCTAAATTTTTAAAACATAAGTCTGGCAAACTTTGGCTAGTGTTAAAAAAACGGTTATTTTAAATTTATTTCAAAAGTCCAGTGAAAAATCTCACCAGCTTTTCTTGTAATCTACCCCATTCAACGATAACATGTCTTATATACTTCACACGTGCTCCCTGTTAATGTGACAGTAATTGTTGCGCGAATGGCGAAAGGATGTAATTGGCATTTGTTTATGTTTGGATCACACACTAATACAACGATTCAATTATCTATGTGGCACAATTAAACGTACTTTATTGAATAAAACTAGAAAAGAAACTATTTTAAAATTTTACAAAGTATTGGCAGTTCCATCTCTTATCTATGGATATGAAACCTGGGCATTGACAAAGGCAGATAGTAAACAAATAGAGGCTGCAGAAATTAAGATGTTGATAGCAAAGGACCGATAAAAAGAAAAACGAAGATATAAGAACAGAACTTAATATATTTAATATCTGTAAAAGAATAAAATACTATCAAAATGCTTACCTTCAGCACATATTACGAATGAATGAACAGCGCATACCAAGAAGAATGTATAATTATAAACCAAAAGGGAGACGATTGTTGGGCAGACCACTGAAGAGATGGAAGGACCAATTCGACCTATAATGAGATCGGATCAGGCCATTGGACTTAATCCTTGTTGTTGTTGATGATGATGATGATCACTCTAAGAGCGGATAAGGTATAGGGCATTCTTCAGCAGATCGTTTCTTCTTAGCCAGTAGTGAATCCAATTTCTTTTCCTCTTCTTTATGAGTTTGTTCTTCCTTCATCCACTCATATCTTTATTTTTATTGTATTTATTTTATGTTATATTTATATTTTGTCAGTCCACGATGTATAATATAGTTTAATTTGTAATTAGATTAATTAGTTTGTTCATTATTTTTAATTCTCCAGGAGCCATCAACATTTTTGGTAGGCCGAAAATTCGTCTCATTTTTTTTTCAAATACTATTAACTTTTATTGGCTGAATTTTTTTTCCCATACTCATAATTCATATGCAGGTAGCGTACTGCCTTGTCACGCAGCGGGCCCGGGTTCGATCCCCGGTCGGGGCAGTTTTTCTGAGTGAGGTTTATATCGGGGTTTTTCCTCACCTGTAAGACAAATGTCAGGAAAACTTTAAGGCCCAAACGTCACCGAAATCATATGGCCATCATCGTCGTCATTATCCTTATCATTTTCATCATTATCATCCTTCACCGGTGTGGAAAGCAACTGGAAGCTACCACACCTACAATTCCCTAGTAAAGCTGCAAAGCATAGCATGAAAATGCTATGATTGCAGTGAAAGACCTGCCCTCGGGCAGAATTACTGTGGATGGAATCCATATGTTGAAGTCACTATTGGTGTTATTATTGTTCTACATAATCTTAACTTTGCATTTTTAAATAAAATTATTTCTTAATATACCGCTGTGGTCTCGAGGTAGCGTGCTGCCTTGTCACGCAGCGGACCCGAGTTCGATTCCCGGTCGGGAGAGGCTCCTGGGTGAAGTTTTTGCGCGGTTTTTCCTCACCTGTAAGAAAAATGTCAGGAAGCTTTGGGCCCAACGATCCCCGAAATCATCCGGTCATCATCATCATTCTTATCATTATCGTCCTTCACCGGTGTGGAAAGCAACGGGAAGCTACTACAACTATAATTCCCTAGTAAAGCTGCAAAGCATAACATGAAAATGTTACGATTGCAGTGAAAGGCCAGCCCTCGGTCAGAATTACTATGGATGGATAGTGGGAGATTAGCATAGTAATAATGTGCTTTGTTTCCTAGCTCAATTTCTTCTTCAGTCACTTCATATGTATTTGTAAACATGTTCACTCTCTAGAGACCATGTTTTTCGTAACCAAACACGGTATATAATAGTCAATTAAGAAAAGTAAGGTAAAGTTCGTTAACCAGCTAAGTGGGACAATTAGGAATGGGGTTAACTTGAAGCAAATATTTAATAATCGTTTTAGAGCCACAATTTTCAATGTTTTCACAACGATTCTCAGTATATGCCAATGAAATACAACTATAGTAGTATTATCAAAAATATGAGCGAAATCAGGCAGTAGGAGATGGGGTTTACCTAAAAAGCGAAATTTAAAAAATCGTAGATGCCAACATGTTAGCTCACAAATGAGATTCCTCCGATCACTAACAGGAGTAACTTTAAGGGATAGAATGAAGAGCGATGAGATAAGCATGCAGTGGAATAGTAGGGAAATGGTGGAACATATACAAAATTATCAGATTAAATGGTTCCAACACGTCCAGAGAATGTCAAATTCCCGTTTACCGAAGATGATTTACCAACTCAACCCTATAGGCAAAAGAGACCTCGGAAGACCCGTCAACCGATGGAAAGGTCAGTTTTTGTAGTCGCAGAAACACCCAATACTGCATACGGAAGAAGAAGAAGAAGCCAACATGTTAGTTTTCTCATAAAGAAATTAGATACATAAAATTTAATCAAGAAATAAAGATATTGGATGTAAAATATAAAATAAGACAAAAAAAATCGGACCAGATAATTAGACAAGGTTGTTTAGTTTTCACAGTTATCGATGGCTGGACGGGTTTTTTCTTTCTCCAGTAGGGCTAGTGGATAATAAAGCCTACTATACAGTTTAACTAATGTTTAAGGATAAACTAATTTACTCAAATTCCAACCTTAAAATTATGTTTTATAATAATAAGATCAGTTGTAACTTATTTTTGCTAAATTTGGACACTAAAGGAAACAGATAAACAAAACCTTCTAATTATTCAAAAGGAAAGTACTACTGAGTAGAATTTTTGGAGCAATAAAAATCAAAGATGGCACATGAAGAATCAGAACGATTAAGAAATAAATGGACTTCTCAAAACTAAAAATGAACGATGGCTGCTAAAAACAATTATATCCGTTTTTCAAGAAAATTATTTTGTAGTATAATTCACTTATTTGTATAAAGTTAGTTATGTTCACTTATCTGTAATAAAATTAGTTTTTTTGCATAGTGTTTTATTGTTAATTTGTATCAGTCAAGAATAGATTATAATGATCTACTACCATAAATGTTAATTACTTAAACAGTGTGTGCATAAAATAATATATAGTTCAGCCGCCGAGTAACCGGCTCTGACGTTTTTACGAATGTTTTGCTGATATGGATGTTAAGTGGGAGGGGCCGCTTTATGTACCACTGAAGCCACGTAGTTAGCAGAAATACAGCCGACAACATCGCAGCAATTTCAAACCCTACTAACGGCGTCAAGAGCAGTGATTGGTTGCGGCAGACGTCCATTCCCTATTCAACTACTTCCATATTGGCAGTAGAAGGCGAGTATCTCCCTTTACCCCTCGTACAACCTAAACGTCAGGGCCGGAGACTAGGCGGCTGGACCATAGTAGTTTTAAGTAATAATATTATCACTCAAATGGGGCATAGAAAGTTGTGTGTGGACTGAAATGAAACAGGGTAAGAAGATAGTTTTAGTCGTGTGAGTGAGCGGATAGCTTTTGTTTTGTTTCGTTTCTATGGCAACAATAATAACAAAGATGGCAACTCCTTAACAGAAAGCGTTTTGTATTTTGCAGTTTGAGAGTTGAAAATCAGTTGTGACAGTTCAACATGCGTTTCGTAGGCAGTTTAATCATTATCCCCACAATGCCAACAATATCCGTCGATGGCATAATTAGTTCGCAACGACCGGTTGTCTGTATAAAGGCAAAACTGTGGGATGACCAAGAGTGTGTGAGGAGAATGTTGATGCTGGAAAATTTCAAGCGCAAAGTCAGCGTAATCAGTGGGCTTTAGAGCCTGTAACAATTGTAAACGGTAGGGACGCATATGTAAGCGTTTTCGAAAGACCTTCCACACTGTCATTACTAGATTGGTCGTCATGGTCCAGATGACAGGGCTTATCTTCAGTGGCCTCCTAGATCATCGGATCTCACCCCAAGCGATTTTTTCCTTTGGGATTTTGTAAAGGACAGAGTCTAGGTGCCTCAATTGTCTGCTAACCTGCCCGAGTTGAGAGACAGGATTCGAGAAGCTGTTGCTGTCATCAATCCAGACATGCTTTTTAATGTATGGGAAGAATTAGCTTACAGGTTGGATGTGTGTCATGTGACAAACAGGGCTCACATTGAACACCTATGAACTTATAATGTAAACTGGAGATGTTACTCTTTCATTTAACATGACTTTTTGTTTTTTGTCATAGTTAAAGTATAATTCAACACATTTTAAATCGCTATATTCTTTTATGTATACGCGGTATATATAGATCTAAAGCCCAACATTGGAACATTGGTACGTTACGCCATTGTAGATGTAGAAATATGTATAGAACAGAAAGGTGTGGGACAGATTTTATTGAGAAGACTTATAGCATTCCAAAGTCGAAGCTGTTGTGCCTTTTAAGAAGAAGAAGAAGAGGAGGAGGAGGAGGAGGAGGAGGAGGAGAAAAAGACAATAATAAAATAGAATTAAAAATAAGTTGTTAAATAAATTAGGAATGAAAAAGAAGAGCCTCAAAAAGAAAACTGCATTTGCAGAAAGTACTTAAAATAGGAATTACAATATTACGAGATATAATCCTGTAATAATCGGCATATAAAAGCATGATTTTATGTTTGTGTGTGTGGGAGACTATAGAATGAATAAAGGCCAAGGTCATGGCCTCCACTCCAGAAATAAATGATTGCACTTGAAGGAAGATTATTATAAATTGTGCAATCTAACTTGCTGCTTGTCGAATAAATTTTGTTTTTCCGGAGTTGCCAGGTGTGGCGCCATGTTTATCTCATTGCCGACAGTTGGAAGGAACTTAATCCTCAGATACAATCACCGGAGTATTTATAAGTTCTACACGAGGGGAAACTCCAGCGCTCAAAAATAAATTCTAAATTTTTTATATGTATAATCTTTAGTCATAAGCTGATCTGATCACAAGGCGCCATATTATTTAGACATATTGCCAACCAGGCGACATTCCCCATAGTCTAATTGGGTTAGATTTTAATTATAAAAGTTCGTCACGCAGGACCTGCGTAAACTAAGCGAATTTCTGCAAGTGGAATTTGTCGTCCGATTTTCCTGGTTTACAGAACATAGGCCTATATTTATTTTGTTAATTGAATCGTATGTATCCAATTATGTTATGAGATAACAAACTTATTTATTTCATATCATCCTTCGACTTGACATTACGCCGGATATCAGTAGAAGGTTTAATTTACTATTTGTATTATTTATATAGACTATTTAATTCATAGACCGATAATTGTGTCTCTTCCTGTTCGTAATGAGATATATCTCTGCAAATTAACTTCTTTGACAAATATATCGATTGAACAATGTACGATCGATATGGCACAGAAAGAAATGCCAAAAGAAAACAACTTCAAAAATTACAAAAAATGTTATTTCTGTTGCTCTAAAATAATGATTAAATGTTGTATAATGAATTTGCATTATTGGTAATAGTTATTTCTCATAAAATCATCTGTTACTGATCTTTTTCCAAGAGCAAAGAGATTCAACAGTAAAGATATAATAATATTTTGTAACTATCCAGTCGGCTTAGAAACCGCCCGGAAGTTAGATCGGAATACAATACCTCACATTTGGTAAACATTATAGTATTTTAGCTTCTGATGTATTTATTCGCTAAATAGTCACTCCAAATCCAACGCGAGGCTGAATTTTTCATTAGACAAAATCACAACCTCTTGTTAGATTACTGTTGATAAAAAAAATTAATGATATTTCAGTCGATTTGTGGAACAATACACAATACCGTTAGCCCTTAAATTGGCAAGACACTCATTTCTCGTATCAGTTATGTAAATGTGGCGGACCGCAGTGCAAACAAAATAAACCGTAACTGTTATTATTAAATATATTGCGTAATTCGACACATGTTTCAAGTTATTTCTAATAGTATATTTTTTATGTTTTATTTAAAATCAAAAAAGAGATCAGGGACGCAACTAAAGAGATGGATACAGCAGCTATAACACTTGGAGCCGGAACGAACCAAAAAGATTCAATCCTTGCAACAAGAATAAGATTTAAAATATCAACTAAATTAAACCAATTGTTGTATCCTGTAGGATACATTGCCAATTTAGTCCACCGATGTGGTCTCGGGGTAGCGTGCTGCCTTGTCATGCAGCGGGCCCGAGTTCGATCCCCGGTCGGGACAGTTTTTCTGGGTGAGGTTTTTATCGGGGTTTTTCCTCACCTGTAAGACAAATGTCAGGAAAACTTTAAGGCCCAAACGGTCTCTGAAATCATATGGCCATCGCAATCATCATTATTCATATTCATCTTAGGTTAGGATTAGGAACTCTCCTGGCGCACCATTATCATCATCATCATCATCACCCATCATATCATCGGGGCAACGTAACCGCGCCTTCCAGGTGCCCCAACCTCAGAAGTGGGTTACAATTACGCCATGCCAGGAGAGAGACCAGGAATGTCGAAAAGACAAACCTGGGGCATTTAAAAAAAATGCCAATTTAAGGGTTAAGAAAAAAACAAAACCTGAAACAAGAATAACATTTTATAATACCATGCCAATTCCTACGTTACTTCATGGATGTGAAATTTGGGTACCTACACAAAGGGCAATTAGTAGAATACAAAGTTAGTACAAAGTTAGGAGATGATATTTTTGAGGAAAAAAAAACTATACAAGAGAAGACAGAATCAGAAATGAAGAAATAGGAAAAGAACTAAAAGTGGAAGCTATCAACTCAAGAATGGTTAGGTATAGAACAAGATGTTTGAACATGTTGGAAGATTGGAAGATACCAGACTAACTAAAACAGCTTACCAATATGGTCCTAAAGGAAAGAGAGACGTAGGGATGCCGAGAAGGGGGTGGAAGGACACACTGTGATGACGGAACAGGCAATTAGCTAATCCATGAAGTGGAGGAGAAGAAGAAGAAGAAGAATTTATTATTTTCATAGCAGATTTACGTAAAATCAGCAGTTATCGATCTTTTCTAAAACCGATGGGGAATTAATGAACAGATCGACAAATGATTTACATTTACAGACAGTTTAATGTCCACCGCTATGGTCTCGAGGTAGCGTGCTGCCTTAACACGCAGCGGGCCCGGGTTCGATTTGGGGTAGGGACAGGCTCCTGGGTGAGGTTTTTTCGGGGTTTTTCCTCACCTGTAAGACAAATGTAAGGAAGCTTAGGGCCCAAGTGTCCCCAAAAATCATTCAGCCATCATCATCATCTCTATCATTATCATCATTCGCCGGTGTGGAAAGCAACGGGAAGCTACCACACCTATAATTCCCTAGTAAAACTGCAAAGCATAGCATGAAAATGTTATGATTCCAGTGAAAGACCTGTCCTCGGGCAGAACACTACAGAATAGTAAAAAAAATATATATATATATATATATTTCACACTAGTTTAACCTCTCCCTTTTACACGCCACACGAGCCTTGCAGCGGAAATAGCCTACGACCTATTGGGGGGGGGATTTTCAACTCCGGATCGGACGCATACAGTGAGTGTAAAAAGAGATCGTACAGTGGGTAATTTTATAAATTTATTTATTTCTCTTTAACTGACAAAGTACTTCCTTCGGGCCACTCTTCCATGGTAATCATTTTCACTTAGGCTTCGACATTTCCGATACTGATTTTCATTTATATAAATATTCATCTAGGAAGCTTTACTTACTTAATTTTATTTTATAGTATTTTAATTTAATTTTGTTCCATGTTTTGTTAGTATTAACTAATATTAGAACACATCCCAATTGTCTTTTGTTTATTCTATATTTTAATAATATTTTTTGTTCAATGTCACAAGTTGTCATTTCCACATTCTGGTATTCTCTACTGGCATTGCGTTATTGTAACCCACTTCTGAGGTTGGGGCACCTGGAAGGCAGAGTTGCACTGCCCCGACGATGTATGATAGCTGGTTATGATGGTAATGATGCACCAGGATAGGCCTTAATCCTAAACTTAATGAATATGTTAATGATGGCCAGATGATGCCTTTCAGGTGAGGAAAAACCCCGAAAAAAACAGCACCCCGGAAACTTGTCCCTACCGGGAATCGAACCCGGAACCGCTGCGTGATGAAGCAGCGCGCTACCTCGAGATCACAGTGGCGGACATATTTTAATAATATTTTAAAATTGTAATAAGCATGTAATTTTTTTATAATGTTACTATTCGCTGGTTGAGTGGAAGAGAAGGTCTTATGGCCTTAACTCTGATAGCTAAAATAAAGCATTATTATTATTATTATTATTGTTATTATTATTATTATTATTATTATTATTATTATTACATCCCGCATGGGGACAAGGGTGTTCCCTAGCGGGAGTTTCATGTAACCGAACAATAGTTTTTGGTTCTTCTTCTACTGTTTCTTTTATTTTCGAAGACAATTAATTGTTTTGTGTATTCTGCACAATTGTATTATAATTTTAGGATCTGGTGTTTCTTTTCTTTTTGGAACTATTTTTTTTTGTCTAATACCACCAGGTTGTATTTTATGACATTTGTGACTTTCTCCCCTGGCATTGGTGGAATTGTAATCCATTTTGGAACTATTTAAAAGTGTTATGTTTTCTGCACAACTTAACTGGTTACACTGCGAGGTAAAAAAAATACCAATATAGTAATATTACTTTTGTGTACTTTGTAAAGTCTTAATATTGAAGTGTACATTCACTTATTACTCATAAAGTAATAGCCAGAAATGTATATTTGTTTATTTTCATGGCACAATTACCATGGAAATGTAGGTATTTTTGTATATTAATGTTAAACGTACGAGTGACGATATTTCATCATAAAAATTAAACCGTTAAGAAACGCGGACGTGGGTTTCACTGGAGTAAAAATCTCCGGAAATAAAATAGTCCCTCATTCTGTTCTACGCGGGGGACTACTTCAGGGAATCCATGCCAAAGGCTTAAACACAGAGACATGTTCTTAAGAACATGGAATGTTAGGACATTATATTGTAGTGGGGCACTAGAAATATTAACACAAGAATTAGGTAAATCACCCTTCGATAGAGTCGCTTTACAGGAAGTTAGATGACCAGGAGGAGGTAGTCAGGAATCAGGAAGCTCGTTGTGAGAAACCAGATATAATAAGAAGAGTTGATGAATGGGAAATGAAAGAGGGGCATGGAAACCTCTTGTACGAAAACCAGAGGGAAGTCGTCCAATAGGGAGGCCAAAAAGAAGAGTTAAGTTTCGTAGACTACTATGAGCAAGACATGTGGTACCAATGGGGGAAGAAAGAGGGGCATTGTTATTCATTGTAGGAAAACCAGTGAAATAGCATCTATTAGGCTGGTAAAGAATTAGGCGGGAGAATAGATTATACGGGGAATGATTGGAAAACATTAGCTCATGCCCGGGATGTATGGAGAGCTTATGTCCACGAGACCATGATAGTGTCAGTGAGTTAGTTAATGTTAAACATACCATGAATAATCTGAAAAATATTTTTTATACTAATTATGTTCATGGACTGGCAATGGTTTATACTTTTAGTACAAAATGTTTCACTATACTCAATTTACTTTTTTTTTATACCGTGCAAGGATATGTAGGGTCTCTTCGGATGAGTGATCAGCTTAATGCTAGGGCCACCTACGAGACAAAACCAACATTTAAGACAGGACAGATCATTCTCTCATTCAGTCATTCGTATTAAACAAGGGGAATATGATATTGATGATTATAGTGATGTTCAGATGTTGTTCAATGATAACTTCAATACATATGGTGGACATAATGGATGAAACTCCACTGTTTCCACTGCAGGGGAGTGTCATGACGTTAAAAATTCCTCGCAATAGATCTTCGTATCGTTTCATTTTATTGCCGCCCATCTTCATCAACACAGGTTGACCTAGAAAACAGATTATCAACTTGAGGTTACAGATCAAGGATGGCTCACGGCTTACTATGTTGCATAGGTTTTTGAAATATGAGGGCTCTTCAATAAACAATGATCACTATTATTTTTTGGCAAAATATCTTTAGTGTCAGGAGTTCATATTCTTCCGCTGAAGTTGGAAGCCGGTTTCAGAAACGCTGCAGTTTTTAATCTGTAGTACAATGCGAGGTTGGGAAGTGGTTTTTTTTTACAGAAGCGAGGAAATGATTAAAATCTGAGCGAGAGCATGGTTTCTAATTTCCGAGTTTCTGTAAAACATTTTTGAGAGAGGGAAAGAGAGAGTGAGAGAGAGGGGGAGAGATTGAGAGAGAGACAGGGAGAGGGAGAAAGAGATTGAGATTTGAGAGAGAGAGAGAGAGAAGAGAGAGAGTATGTGTGAGTGAGAGAGATTTTGAGAGAGATTAAGAGAGAGGGAGAGAGATTGAGAGAGAGTGAGAGAGAGATTAAGAGAGAGGGAGAGAGAGAGAGAGAAAGAGAGAGAGAGGGAGAAAGATTGAGAGAGAGATTTTGACAGAGAGAGAATAGTGTAACAATAAGTAACTCCATTCCTTACATTAAAAAACTGATATTTCAATCAGAGAGAGATTTTTTCCAGTTGAAAGTCTGTTAAATTAAATATTTGCTTGGAATCTAAACGTAGGATGTTACGGATGAGAGTTCAAGTAGCCACACGTTTGTGTTGGACACTTAAATTTGTGTGGGGGGGATGGAGCTACATTATTTCGAGTGATTCTGCAACACTGAGGTCTGTGTGACGAATCTACTGCATTGTGACGCAAGTTTGGCCAGCTCCCATACTTGCGCTCTGAGATCGAACCCACGTTGAGAAAAAGACTTTATGTGACAGTTACAACAACTCCTACTGATATTACGTAATCCAAAAACAAGTCGCGTCATATTAACAAGAAAACTACATCATTAATACAGCCCCATATTTTCAAATCCCACAAAATGTATACCATATTCCAAATGAGTTGATACAAGTCGAATGGTTTTCTTTCCCCCTCTACCTACCGTAAGAAGGCTGAAGTGACAATATGCGGGGAGGAAGGGCGGTGGTAAACCATCTATTGTTCAGTACTGACAGTAAAGAAAACATGAATCTTTCTCTTGGTAGACTGTCCCTTGTTCAGCAGCCGCCCGGTTAATTTTTTTACGTTTGTTATGGAATATTCAATTAATATTTGCAATATTTATTCAGTGTTTAGTCATTGTTTGGTAGTTATAAGCAACAAAATATTTAAACTTTAGATTATTAAAGTGTATATATGAAAATATATAAAATAGTTATTCTCCAGTTATGTTATATAGATGCCAGGCATGAACTCTTATACAGGAGAAAATGTTTGAGAATAAAATTCTTAGGACATTTTTTGGACCAAAGAGAGATTAACAGACGGATGGAGAGACTTCATAGCAGTAAGCTACTCTTGACCTTTATGGGAAACCAGATATAATAAGAAAAGTTAAGTTTTGTAAACTGCGATGGGCAGGACATGTGGCACGCGTGGGGAATGAAAGATGGACATTGAAACTCCTTGTAGGAAAACTAGAGGGAAAATGTCCTGTAGGCATGCCAAGAATGAGGTGGGAGAGTAACAGTCACAACTTTTAGAGTTGTCTTCAATAGCCCGGGTGACGTAGGACATATAAAATATCAATAAAGCGAGATATTAAACTTAGGTAGAGAGAGAGAGAGGGGGGAGAGAGAAAGAGATAGATAGATAGATAGATAGATAGAGAGAGAGAGAGAGAGAGAGAGAGAGAGAGAGAGAGAGAGAGAGAGAGAGAGAGAGTTCAATAAATACACTAACATTTATATTTTCATAACTTGTGAAGACTGATATTTTGCAACAGAGAGTAGTGATTTCTCCTTCATCGGTTTCTGGTACCTATCAGTGGAGTGAGTGAAAGGGAAATCTATCAAGTCGTTTGAAATGAAGTGTAGTTGTTCATTGAACATTTTATAAACTAAAAGAAATCTAAGATCTTAGGTTCACCTCACCAGGTAAAAATATTATTAACTAACTATAGGGCCTATAGGCCTATCTCACTGGCACTATCGAACCCACAGGTTTATAGCCGTAAGACATAAGCTCTCCATATATCCCTAACCTGAGCTAATGTTTTTCAATCCTCCTCTGTACAATATACTTCTCTGAAATCATGGTTAATGTTATTCTCCCACCTCATTTTCGCCTTCCTACTGGGCGTTTCCCCTCTGGTTTTCTTATAAAATGCTTCCATGCCTCTCTTCATATCTCTTTCGTGCCACATGTCCTGCCCATCGCAATATGCAAGACTTAACTGCTCTTATTATAACTGGTTTCCTATGAAGATCATGTAGCTCACTGTTATGCAGTCTTCTCCATTCGCCTGTCTTTTCACCTCTCTTTTATCCAAAAAAATTCCTAATAACTTTATTCTCAAAAAAATCAGACATATTTTCTCCTCCCTTAAAGTAAGAGTCCACGTTTCGCATCTATGTAATATAACTGGGAGAATAACAATTTTTATATAGCCTATTTCAAGTTTAACGTTTTTTGGAGAGAAGTTGGGCCAATTCCCATTTAAGATTATATTTCTATGTGTGGCCATATATTTAGTTTCATTGATATTTATTTCCAGTGCCACTTTCTTAGTGTTATTTAATAGAATGTGTGTGTGTGTGAGTGTGGCGTTTATTGTTTTCTCGCTATTGCCTACTACTTCATCAGGATAATATGCAAACTCGATTATTACTATTGTGCGCTTATGTCCGCGCAGCCATTAACATCCGTGAGCAATTGTACGATGTTATGCATCAACCGGCTAAGCGGCATTAAAAAACATAATTTGAAGTCATCTGTTGCACTGGCTCATGAAGTAAGTGTATGCACACTTTTAGCTCCAAATCTACAAATATAGCCTTATTATTAAAGAAAAATGTAAACGCCATCAGTTCTATCACAGATTCTATGTTTTGCAACAAACCGATATGTAATCAGATCTTCATAAATGCTAATATAAATTTTGCATCATGCAGCTAAGCGCCAAATGTTCCCGCTCTTATATTGTTGATGCGTAACAGTCAAACAAGGCAAATTTCTTGCAATATCCAGTATTGTTAGTTTGGAGCTACAATAAATAATGAAGCTTGACTTAAAACTTTAAAACGAATTTGTCCCGCGCCGTAGCTAAGTGGTTAAGGCAAGATGCCTTGGCGCAGAGCTATGGGACTTGCGCTGGTTCGAGCCTATCCATGGGGGAATACATTTTCTCATGGAATTTCGGCCAATATGGGACCGTTGCCCACCCAGCATCGTGAGACATTTAAGTAGCTACAATAATTAATGGCTCCAGATTGAGAAAACCAGCTGTAACTGCTGGGGACCCGACATATGTCACCCCTACACCGGCTAGATGACCGTCTATAGTTTTATTCTGGCTTGTGTAGCCGTATTTGTGGGGTCAATGGTGTATGGTGCGAGTTGCAGATACTGCCAGCAACTAACCTCTGTTTTGAAAACGTAATAGTTACTACACGTTGAATTTTCTTATCTACTAGTTCTGTGATAGTGAATAGTTATGTTGTCTAATAAGTTTGTAGTGTTCATTATAGAATAACGTTGTTTTTATAAAAAAAATATGTTCTTATTCTTCTTCTTCTTATTATTATATTATTATTGTTATTAGTATTATTAATAAGAAAATGTTTTTTTTTACTACTAGTTCCCTCCCCCACTCAACAATGTTCCCTTTTACCACGAGATTTTGGATTCACCAAGACGGCTACAGTTACCAGAACTGGACAGCAACTCTGTGATTTACACAGCTGGATGTGAGGCCAGCAACCGGCTGGTAGGCCTATCGCGCCATGGAGTTTAGTTATTTTCTCGAAACTTATGTACTGGCGCATAACGCCGTCCTGAGCCAGTTACTTGTATCAGGTTAGACGTGTGTTGATGTACATGAGAGAGAAGTGGCACAGTAAGTTGTACGTTGTTGCGTAGATCCTTGATCACCTTAACCCTTTAGAAAGGAGCGGAGAGGAGCCCCCGCTCGTGCTCAATTGTAGGTGGTCACCACCCACGCTTTCATGTCCTACCCGTCCTTCGTGTATGTTCACACCGACTTCAATATTTCTAGGACATTATCACATATCTTGCACAAGGTTATTTTTCTAAGCATTGTAACTTTACTCTTTAAGGAGAAACATTAACACTTTCTTCATCAATATCTGACTTGTTTATTAGATATACACATCCTTATTGATAGTCACACTACAATGTATAGTAGACTCAGTATTTTAGTTTACAGGCACTTTGCGGTGACTAACTCGTGCCCCAAATAGGAGTCAATGAGGAATCACATTTCAATGAATTTTGTTTTACAACCAATGACAGTCGTGTTTCTTCTCGCTCTTTATCGAATTCTCCTTACCAGCTCCTGCATTTGTGATAAAGAAAGCTCCTCCTTTTCAATATCCTGGACAGAGCATTATTTTGCAGTGACTAACTCTTCAACAAATACATTGAATATAGCAAATAATGAACAGATCCCTTAGAATTACATATTTGATAATTGTGCGTTCAATAATTTTTTTAAATAATGATTTTACTGAGTTGTTTACTAAAAAATAAATGAATAATCTATAATGTTGGTTATAATATACAATTTGATGTGTTACATTTTTTCTCCACTAGGGTGCTTTCTTACAATATTATAAGGATGCGAAGCATGGAATCTTACTTTAAGGAAGGAGAAAAGATTACGAGTATTTGAGAATAAAGTTCTTAGGAACATTTTTGGACCAAAGTGAGATGAACAGGGAGAAGATTACATAACAATGAGCTACATAATCTTCATCGGAAACCAGATATAATAAGAACAGTTAAGGCAGGACGTGTGGCATGAATGGGGAATGAAATGAAAGAGGGGTATGGAAACTTCTTTCGAGAAAACCATAGGGAAAACTCCTAGTTGGTAGACCAAGAATGAGGTAGGAGAATAATATTAACCATGATTTGAGGGAAGTGGATTATACAGGGAATGATTGGAAAACATTAGCTCAGTAAGGGTTATATGGAGGTTTTATGTCCCTGCGGCCATGAACTACGGGTTATATAGTGCTAGTGATTTAGTTCTGAGGAATTAAAAAGGGGAGAAGGGGCCACCTTCGTTGCCACGGGCCAACACAAAAAAATGACGGTATGGGCCATGAGAGTAGAACCTAGTATGTCAGATCTGAAAGACGATCTAAAACTTACTTATCTCCACATAGCAGACTCTCATTCCACCTGTCTCCATAACAGTGGGAGAGCGCAATCAGAGCAGACTGCTCATTCTGAATAAAGAACAAAACTAAAGCGCTATCGCCATAAATAAACTTTTTGCATGACAGTGCGTTCTGTCGTATTTGCAAGAATGGTGACCATGATTGAAAGTTCAATTTCCTAAATTTCGGGATTGCTAATCTATAAATAACTAAATAACTATAATACTGAAATATTACAAATTAGCTACCTAGGGCGGGAAGTAAAACCACTACCCTTTAGGCCTATGTATACTATGTCCAATGTACATATAAAAATATATCCAAAATGTAGTGTTACGAGTAATACAGATTATAAGAAACAAATCACTGAATTTTAAATGAAATGAACTTTATTTAAAACAATATAAAACAATAAATTCGTATTTGCCGCCATTTTATTCCTGATTAGTGTCACGGCCTGCTGTAGTCTCAACTAAGTTATTTTCGGCATTTAGCGTATATTGGCCACACTGCTAACGTTAGTCAGTAGTTTATAATGAACGCAAATATTTCCAAAGAATATGTTATTATTTTACTATTATTTATTATTTTGAAAACATCATCGTGCAAAAAATAATGTATAACACACGTTTGTGAACTGTTTTACAGAATCCCGGAAATTAAAATCTCGGCCATCGCTCGGATTTTTTTATCATTTCCTCGGTTCTGTAAAAACCACTTCCCAACCTCGCATTGTAATACAGGACTACTATTACTTAATTTGTCCCGCGCCGTAGCCGAGTGGTTAGGGCAGGAAGCCTTGGCGCAGAGCTACGGGACTTGCGATGGTTCGAGTCTCCATGGGGGAAGAAATTTTCTCATGGTATTTCGGCCAGCATGCGACCGGTGCCCACCCAGCATCGTGAGGCATTTGTGTAGCTGCTCCAGGTCGAGGAAACCAGCTATAACGGCTGGGGGACTCGACATGCTGACCACATGTCACCCCTACACTGGCTGATGATCATCTACCTCTGTGATTTACACATGTGGATGTGAGGCCAGCAGCCGGCTGGTAGGCTAAGGGCCTTCTAGGCCTGTCGCGCCAGGAGTTTTTTATTACTTAGTTTGCTGATATTATGGCATTTCCATCCTGAAACAGAGTAAGGATAACATTTGAACTAGAAATTCTACTTAAGTTTAATTTAATATCAACTGTTTTGCTTTTATTAAGATTAACAAGGGAACTGTCAACCATTGCATGTCGAAATCTATGTTGAAATTTCTCCTAGAGAAACGTTGTGATGTACCATGATCATCTTCAAAATAATTATCTGCTGTTTTAACTGCAAGGCACAGAAATCGAAGCCATAAATCCAGCAATGTCAACCCACTGTACGGAGCAGATGGACTCCCTGCGTGAATAAGAGCGATATGAAGTGAGGCGGGTCGCGGTGTGGACGGTAGGTAGTGAGAGTTATCCAATCTACCAATTCGGGTCAGGTGATATATTACTTCCCTATAGTTTAAATGAGAGATTTGGCGCTGGATTTTGTTATCTTGCAGTTAAAAAAAGCAGACTTTTTTGGACACGACCTATATATATCAGAACTCTCCTCTGGAAGAATTTCAAGGTAGGTTTCGGCATGCTATGGCTGACAGTTCCCTTGTTTATTAGTGAGTTAGTATTAAACCAATATTGTATTTTAAAGAAATTATTTCAAGTCTATTTCTTTTTCTTCTTCTTCTTCTTGTTCTAGTTCTAATAAGGATTAAATCTTATTGGTTCGTTCCGGTTGCTGTGTCCATCTCTTTCGTGGACATTCCCGATCTCTTTTTCCTCCTGTTGGTTGATAGTTCAGACTCTTTCTAGGCAGTCTGTTGATATCCATTCTGCAGACATGTTCATACTATTTTCTCCTATACTCTTCTATTTTATCTGTCAAACTGAATATTTGTAGTTCTTTACGAATATCTTCACTTCGTTTTTTATCCATTGAAGTGTATCCTGCCACAAATCGTAAATATTTCATTTCTGCGGCCTCTATTCTTTTAATTGTCAGTTTATTCAATCTACATTTCTGAGCCGTACAATAATACAGCCAATTTTCTTCTAGTATATAAAAATGCATGTTTGTTTGTTCGTATTTTGTGCGCTGCCATACCATTCATCCGATCGTGATGGGGATTTTTTGCAAAATGTTCAAGATATTCCCGGGATGAACATAGGCTATAAGAGAGTTGTAACACTCAACCTCCTTCATCCTTTAAATCGCCCTTTGTAAAAAACGTGAAAAAAGTCTCTTTTTGGTAGCTTAAATGGCTTACGCTGCATAACCATAATAAATACACCGAATTATTGTACAGTATGCAGAATTGAATATCTAAAAAAATTTCTACAAAAAAGTCCGCGACTGTATATGTTTATCTTTTACGGATGATTCACAATAACCTTTTGTCTTTCATTGATGCCAAGAAGATCGGGAAAGTATTCCCGGGCATTCTTTTACGGACAACTCACAATAACGAATTTTGTCTTCCAGCTCATTTAAGCTATTAAGATCGGGATAAGTAGATTCTCGGGCAACACCGGTTAATGAGCACGAAGTATCTTAAAATAATTACGATATGAATGTATAATTATTATATTCTCTTCACTTATTCAACTAAACATAAAAACATTAATTTTCGTCTTTCTGCTCATTTATGCCAAGAAGATCGAGAGAAGTAGATTTCCGGGCAACGCCGGGTAATCGGCACGGGGTAACTACAATTAATTACGATATGTATATATATATATATATATATATATTTTCCTTTCGCTTATTCAAATAAACATAAAAACCTTCGTCTTTCAGCTCATTTATGCCAAGAAGATTGAGATAAGGAGATTCTCGGGTAACGCTGGGTAATCAGCACGGAGTGTCTAAAAATAATTACAATATAAATTTATAATCATTTTTCCATTTACTTATTCAACTAAATATAAAAACACATTAGTTTTCATTTATTTAGGCGTAGCAGCGCACGCCGGGTATTAGCTAGTACTTTATAAAATTTTAAAGTGTTTAATTTCTTACAAACCAGCTATAACGGCTGGGGGGACTCTACATGGTGACTACATGTCACCCCTACACTGGCTAGATGATCATCTACATCTGTGATTGATACATATGGATGTGAGACCAGCAGTCGGCTGGTAGGCTAAAGACCTTCTAGGCCTGTCGCGCCATGGAATTATTATTTTCTTACTTTCATTCCCAGTGTTCTTTTAAGGGTACCACATACATATTGAAATATTTGTACTTTTTTTTCTCTGTTCCAAGAATATTACTATTTTCACAATGCTCGTTTATGGATAAATCGTTGTATTTTTTTTTTCATCAGTCGATTGCAGAAACGAATTTTGAACTATGACCACGCAAATGTTAATGTTTCCATGGCAACCATAAAGTAAATAAATTCCTACGTCCGTTAATTTCAGATACAAAGTCCAAAGCGGAGCCACGATTCCATTGTAATAATAATAATAATAATAATAATAATAATAATAATAAATAATAATAATAATAATAATAATAATAATAATAATGTTTTATTTGTTCTGGCAGAGTTAAGGCGATAAGGCCTTCTCTTCCACTCAACGAGCACAAATACAAATACATATTTGACAAATATAGATATAACTTACACTATACTAATTATAAAGAGTTAAAAATATATTAAATGTTGCATTGTAAATTTCATGTAGAAACAACATTTTATACGATAATAACAATGATAATACTTACAATAATAATAATAATAATAATAATAATAATAATAATAATAATAATAATAATAATAATAATAATAATAATGTTTTATTTGTTCTGGCAGAGTTAAGGCGATAAGGCCTTCTCTTCCACTCAACGAGCACAAATACAAATACATATTTGACAAATATAGATATAACTTACACTATACTAATTATAAAGAGTTAAAAATATATTAAATATTGCATTGTAAATTTCATGTAGAAACAACATTTTATACGATAATAACAATGATAATACTTACAATAATAATAATAATAATAATAATAATAATAATAATAATAATAATAATAATAATAATGTTTTATTTGTTCTGGCAGAGTTAAGGCGATAAGGCCTTCTCTTCCACTCAACGAGCACAAATACAAATACATATTTGACAAATATAGATATAACTTACACTATACTAATTATAAAGAGTTAAAAATATATTAAATGTTGCATTGTAAATTTCATGTAGAAACAACATTTTATACGATAATAACAATGATAATACTTACAATAATAATAATAATAATAATAATAATAATAATAATAATAATAATAATAATAGTCTAAATATGATAAATTATACGAGAAACACCAATTAATATATGTATCTTATACTGGATAATGATGAAGTCGAGGTTACAGCAAAGATAAATTTTGATTTCTTTTAAAAGAAGCCAATGTCGTGGATTTTTAGCAGTTTTTAACATAATCTGAAGACATGTAGCTATTGATGAAATATTAAAAAAATCATTGTTTATTCTACTTATCCTACAACTCCATACCTCTACAGGTCTAGAAGGCCTTTAGTTTACCAGCCAGCTGCTGACTAGACATTGTCACATAGCCTACATGGTTATATATATATATATATATATATATATATATATATATATATATATATATATATCCTCAACTCGTGTCCAACTCAGGGTCGGGTCGAGGAATGTGATGAGATGAAGCCACTATATTTTATAGGGGTCTATAAATTACAAGGGTGCCGGTCGACCACTCCTGACGCACCGTTACAGGGGCGGGTGAATGAAATGGATGAGATGAGAATGGAGAAATGATGGAATGAAATTTGTGGCAGGAGAAAACGGGAGAAACCACGAGAAAAACTGGCCAAGCTCAGTTTCGTCCACAACGAAACCCACTTGTAGTGGTGGTGACTCGATTTCTGGGCCCTAGCGGTGAGTGGCAAGCGTCTAACCGCTTGTGCCAAGGAGCCTCCCACATACACGTTTAGACATAACATATAGACTATGATCGTTTTTAGCCGTTACTTTTCAATTGCATTGGAATTTTTAAAAATTGAACTCTCGAAAGAGAATCTTGAAACTCTTGACTTTGATAATTTCTATTATATATCTTCCTTTACAAACTAGAGAAGTTGGATGACCAACATTAACCCTTAAATTGCCAATAAACTATTTTCTCGTGCCAGTTATGTTGCGGACCGCCAGGAAAATAAATTAATATAAAACTGTGTTATTATTATACATTATTGCGTAATTTGACATCAATTTAAGTAATTTTTTCTCGTTTGTTTTGCCATTGATCTAAAAACTGTATTAAACACATGAAATCAATGTATCCAATAGGATACATTTTTAATTTAAGGGTTAAGATGGGAGAATGATATCTTGCAGGATATTAGAATTAGTAAAATTAGAAATTGGAAGAATTTAGCAAATAGAGAAATCTGGAAGGACATTCTGAGGAAGGCTTAAGGCCCAAAGTGGGCTGTGTATGTCATATATGATGATGATATTTCTTCCTACCTAAGTTCCAGTTATAATGCAAACGAGTTATATGACTGCATTTTCATGGTCGAATAATTATTTTACCTTTAATCTTATAAGAAACGTAGTTCGCTCTCTAACACTCGAAATAAAGGAAATATATTTTTTTTCTAGCACATCTCCTTAAAATATACAATTACAGTTTTAATACATTAAATAAGTATTGTTTCATTCTTATGCTTGCGCAATGTAAAATACGTTGGGATTTCAACTGTTTCAAAATGGCCATTTCTGTATAATTTCTTAAAACATTGGACAGAAACCCATTTGAAAAGCGGAGAGAAATTATTTTGAATGATTTCGAACATCTTAGTGAAAAATATCCCACATTAACCATTGAGGATAACAGTAGAATTTACGGGTGAGTCAGCATGGAGCATACATTTTGCTCGTAATAAAATTGTAAATAAAGGCAACCTATCGACATCACGGAGAAAGCGTAAATGTCTGATTAGATAGGCCCATATATAATTTGTTGTATAAATAAATAGGAAATGGAGGAAGTTCCTAATTATTGGTACCATCTTATGTTGTATTCAGTCTTATTTCCCTAAAATACGACGTTTCCAAAGAACAATGTTTCTATCGTTCACAGTTCAGTCATGTGGCGGTTAATAGTAGTACTATGGTTCCCTCAATATACGTAGTCGGCGGAGTAATATCTTCTGGAAGTTTGTTTGTAGTACAACTGGAACTTAGCTCGGAATTAATATTATGATCCATCCACTTTCAAATTTTCTCTTATAACTTTATTTCTCAATATATGGATGCGAAACATGGTCTCTTTCTTACTTTCAAGAGAGGAAAGAAGATTACGAGTATTTGAGAATAAAGTTCTTAGGACAATTTTTGGGCCAAGGGAGATGAACGGACAGATGAATGGAGAAAACTATATTAATAATGAACATAGATGATATGTATGTCTACCGCTTTGGTCTCGAGGTAGCGTGCTGCCTTGTCACGCAGCGGGCCCGGGTTCGATCCCAGGTCGGGGCAGTTTTTCTGGGTGAGGTTTTTATCGGGGGTTTTCCTCACCTGTAAGATAAATGTCAGGAAAACTTTAAAGCCCAAACGGTCCCCGAAATCATATGGTCATCATCGTCGTCATCATCATCCTTATCATCACCATCGTCATCATCATCCTTTACCGGTGTGGAAAGCAACGGGAAGCTACCACACCTAGTAAAGCTGCAAGCATGGCATGAAAATGCTATGATTGCAGTGAAGGACCTGCCTTCGGGCAGAATTACTATGGATGGATGATATGTATAGGAAATCTAATATAATAAGAACAGTTAAGTCTCGTAGACTGCGATGGGCAGGACATGTGACACGTATGGGCATGAAAGAGGTGCGTGGAAGCTTCTTGTAGCAAAAGCAGAAGGAAGATCCCCAGTTGGTAGAAGAAGAATGAGGTGGAAGAATAACATTATCCATGATTTCAGGGAAGTGGATTGTTCAGGGGATGATTGGAAAACATTAACTCAGGATAGGGATGTATGGATAACTTATGTCCGCGCGGCCACGAAACTACGGATTCGATAGAGCAGTGAGTTAGATAGTTAACTTTAATTATCATTTTCTATGTCCTTCAAATCCATGCTGATCGTCGTCAGAAGTCTGTTTCTGTTGAATTAAATTAATTAATATTGTTCTTACTTTAAAATATCATGACTCTGGACGTGTTATTGTGTTTTTGACAATTGCGTTATAAATGTTCGATTTTTCTTTTGACTTTTTAAAATTAAAGTGAGAATTGATACCGCCTGATAGGTATGCAACTTAGTAAATAATTGTAACTTCACACTTTCCTTATCAGTAAATAACGGATGTTTATCGTCTTCAAAACAAGCGGAAGACTACATTTACTTATTCTGTCAAGAAAATTAACTAACTCTAACTCACTACGACTTTCGAACCGTAGGGTCATGACCGCGCGGACATGATCTTACATAACAAATGCCCGAAAATCACTACCTCCGCATTTTCTAGGTAAATCAGAATGAGTTAGAGTTAGATGAATTTTAATATTATAATGATATTGTGAAAAGATGATTTTTATTAAAATTATAAAAATTATAAAACATGTAAATGAATATCACAGAAAACTCTTGCCTGATAGGAAAAAACCGAAATGATATTTAAATTCAGGATGAAAAATACTTCTAAAATCTCATATTTTTATTCTTGTGAAAGAAAAAAGTTCATTTTTTGTCAATCAGTGTTATGGTTAATGTTATTCTCACACCTCATTCTTGATCTACCAACTGGGCGTTTTTCCTCCGGTTTTCCTACAAGGAGCTTCCATGCACGTCTTTCATTCCCCATTCGTGCCACATGTCCTGCCCATCGCAGTTTACGATACTTAACTGTTCTTATTATATCTGGCTTCCTACACATACCATGCAGTTCACTGTTATGTAAGTCTTCTCCATTTACCTGTCTGCTCATTTCTCTTTGGTCCAAAAATTTTCCTAAGAACTTTATTCTCAAATATTCGTAATCTCATTTTTTTCCTTAAAGTAAAAATCCATGTTTCGCATCCATAAAATATAGGCCTATTGGGTGAATAACAGTTTTATATGTTTTCAGTTGAACGTTTTTTTTAAGGATTTGGGACTACTAGAGTCCCTATAATGCATAACAGAATGAATTTCCAGAATTGAGACGGTATAGAATGCTGGGATACAACTATCTGCCAGAATACAAGCTACTGAAATGAGATTCCTCAGCAATAGCAGGATATCAAAGAACAAACAAAAAACATAACCCAGAAATAAGACAACAACTAAAAGTATAGGAATTAAACACAACAATAGAGAAATATAGAACAAGCTGGAAAGAATGACTGAGAATAGAATACCAAAAGCAGCATACAGCAATTCACCACGAGGAAGAAGAAGTTTGGGAAGACCAAGGAAAATATGGATAGAGCAGCAATTTGGAGCCGGAACAGGCTAGTAAATAAGCTTAAACCCTAAACCGTGGAGAAGAAGAAGACAGAATACGGGGATAATAATTGATTGTTTACCCCTGTTTTTAACCTTGTAAGCATAATTAACACATTAGTTTGAATGATCTGGAATATTTTACATTCCGGACTGTCAACTGGCTTAATGCTCACTGCTTGTAATGAAGCTGAAGATTAAATATTACATGCTACGTGCTTTGTGCAGTTAAACACAGATGGTTTTGTGATAATGTTTATGTTCCTTTAGAAACATGTGCAAACTTAACATGTCCAAAGTTGTATTTTGGCAGCGGTTTATCAACAGGGAAGATCAAACTGGCTAAGTTCCAACATTGAGAGCACATTAGGGGGAAATTCCCAGTAGCTGTCGAAACAACTGACATCTGCTTTAAGTCTACACAAAAAAATTAGGCTCCATGACCCATTTGTTGGATAAACATGTCTACCATAATTTTTTATTACGACAGCCAAATAATTGCACACAGAATAATTTATTTGTTGGAATTGATACTCGTTTTAGCTGTAGGATAAATAACTCACTAGCACAATCGAACCCGGAGGTTCATGACAGCGCCATGATTTGCTCTCCATACATCCCTATTCTTAGCTAATGTTTTCAAATCTTTTCCTGAATAATTAACCTATCATGATTAATATTATTCTCCCCTCTCATTTTGTATAATTTACTAAGTACATTCCCTCTGGTTTTTCTTCTATAAGTTTCTGTGTCCTTTCATTCGCCACTCGCGCCACAAGTCCTGCCCATCATATTCTTTAAGACCTAACTGTTCTTATTACATCAGGTTTCTCATGATCATGTAGCTGACTGTAATTATCTTTTTATTCACCTGTTTTTAGTCTCTCTTTAATCAAAAAATTGCCCCTAACTAACTAACTAAATCACTGGCACTATCGGATTGGTAGGTTCATGGACGCGCGGACATAAGCTCTCCATATATCTCTATCCTGAGCCAATGTTTTCCAAACATGTCTTATATAATCCATCTCCCTCAAATCATAGTTAATGTTATTTTCCTACCTCATTCTTGGTCTCCCAATTGGGCGTTTACCCTATGGAGTTCCTACAATAAGCTTCCACACGATTCTTTCATCCCCGTTCGTGCCACATGTCCTGCCCATCGTAGTCTTCGAGAGTTAACTGTTCTTATTCTGTTCACTGTTATGTAAATTTTTTCCATTCACCTGTCTGTTCAGCTCTCTTTGGTCCAAAAAATTTCCTAAGAACTTTATTTTCAAATACTCGTAATTTTCTTTTCTCCCTTAAAGTGAGAGTTCATGTTTCGCAACTATATAATATAATTGGGAGAATAACAGTTTTATATATTTTCAGTTTAACGTTTTTTTGAAAAGAGTTGGGACGTCAAGTGTCCCTGTAATGCATAATAGCACGCATTTCCAGAATTGAGCCTATGTTTAATTTCGTTATGAATATCATTCCTAGGTATTTGATTTCTGCCACTTCTTTAAAATTTCCCTTTGCCAATTTAATTAATGTACTAGATTTCTTTATTTAGTCTGGTAGAGTTTAGGTCACGTGACCTTGTCTTCCCTGAATAAGGGCAAACATGCTACATTAAAGTACAACAGCCACAATAATTATGACATTGAGCCTAACTTTGGATGAAACTTTAGTTTCATTCTACCCTGAGCTAATGTTTTCCAATCATTTCCTGTATAATTTACCCTCCTCAAATCTTTGTTAATGTTATTCTCCCATTTCATTCTGGGCACCTTCTAGTAAAGTATAATATTAAATATTTATTTTGAAAAGTTCTTAATACTCTAGTAGTAGTTTACACCTGGGGACAAGGGTGCTCAATTCCGGCAGTTACTTATGCAAGTTAATTTGTTACGCTTATTTCCTTACGTATGTCAGCGAGTATCATGTGGTTCGCACATGGTTGACATGTTTAGTCGCTATCTATTATTCTCTAAAACTGTAGAAGTTCACCTGAAACGAAAATTTAAAAATCCCTCTAGCTGTCACAATAGTTCATGTTTCACAATGAAACTCAGTAGCTATGTGCTATTAGAATTAACCGATGTAGGTATTATCCAAAAATCAGCGAAATCCGGTTATTACAAGTGGGGGTTTACCTGAAATTTGAAATTAAAAATTGTAGCAACCGTCATGTTTGGTTCGTAACAATGTATACCATACAATTTAATTAACCAGTATTTACTTTTAATTTATTTAGTGGCGATTCCGTTGCGCAAGCGGTTAGAAGCTCGCGTATCACCGATGGGGTCCTGAAATTGAGTCTCGGTCTCTCCATGTGGATTTCGTGGTGGACGAAACGGAGATTGGACAAGTTATTCTCGAAATTTTCTTAATTTTCCCCTTCCCCAATTTCATTCCACTATTTCTCCATACTCACCTCATCCATTTTGTTCATCTTTCCTGTAATGGTGCGTCAGGCGTGGTCGGTCGGCAACCTTGTCATTCACAGACCTCTATATAAGGGGCTTCATCTCATCTCATCCCTCGACCCGATCCTGAGTTGGACACGAGTTGAAGGTATTTATATTTATTCATCTAAAATAAAAATACATATTTAATTTATTTAGGCGTAGCAGTGGACGCCGGGTATTCGCTAATATAATAGGCCTACACCGTGCCCATAAAGTATTTCCAACATTACAACTTCCTATAAGATGAAAACTATAAAATTTAGAGTTGTGTGGTTTGTGACAGATGCAAGCCAAACTCTCATTTTTTTAGGTATAATCTACGACTTCAAGCCAGGAGAAAGCGCCATTTGTTTTATGATACCATGTTATTATAACGAATAGACACATTGTACCATCTCTATCGATTAGATTTTTTTGCGGGCGACAAGAGGTGCACATGTGGAAGTACACTGACATTGCTTTACAAACTTTGAGAGTTTGTCTTTCATTTGCCACAAACCACACAACTCCAACTTTTATAGTTTTCGTCTTATAGGAAGTTGTAATGTTGCAAAGACTTTATGGACATGATGTATATTTAGCTTCAATTATTTTTACCTTAAAAAAAGTTATACGGCTCCGGCTGGGTTTGAACCTGCAAAATTGATATCCAGGGAAGAGCATGATAGCTACTAGACCATAAAGAATTGTTTTACTGTATTAAACTTATGAAGGCCTACAACTCAATGGTATTACTAAGCTGTTAGTTCATGCTGATGATGTACTATTGGGCGATAGCGCGGAGATACTAAAGGCCAACACGCACACACTATGAAGTAACACTAAGAAATTGGGACTAGAAGTAAATATCAATAAAATTATGTATATGGTCACACATAAAAATACATTATATAATAGAAATAGACAACTAATGACAAATGAGGGAAATTTTGAGGAAGTGGCTGAATTCAAATACCTAGGAACATTAATCACAAATAGGAATGAGATGCACAAAGAAATTGAATCTACAGGCTCAATTTTGGAAACGAGTGCTATTATGCATTACAGAGACTCTTGACGTCCCAACTTCTTTCAAAAAACGTTAAACTGAAAATATACAAAACTATTATTCTGCCAGTTATATTATATGGATGTGAAACATTGACTCTTACTTTAAGGGAGGAAAAGAGATTACGAGTATTTGAGAATAAAGTTCTTAGGAAAATTTTTGGACCAAAGAGAGATGAACAGACAGGTGAATGGAGAAGACTTACATAACAGTGAACTACATGGTCTTTATAGGAAGCCATATATAATAAGAACAGTTAAGTCTCGTAGACTGCGATGGGCAGGACATGTGGCACGAATGAGGAATGAAAGACGTGGAAGCTTCATGTAGAAAAACCAGAGAAAGAACGCCCAGTTGGTAGACCAAGAATGAGGTGGGAGAATAACATTAACTGTGATTTGAGGGAAGTAGATTATACAGGGAATGATTGGAAAACATTAGCTCAGGATAGGGATGTATAGAGAGCTTATGTCCGCGTGGCCATGAACCTACGGGTTTGATAGTGCCAGTGAGTTAGTATTAATCTTATGGATGCAGTGTGATGTAGAATGTGAGAGTCTTGGAACATCTGTGCAGAATATGTTATATATTTTTTTGTATTATTACTTGCGATGTATTTAAAGCTGGCATGTCTAATTGCGAAACCACGCTGGCAAGTAGATTTCTGCGGCACTTCAAAGAAAAATTCTTACATAATAACCCTGAACACAATCTAGGACATTTCTATTCCTTTCATTAAAAGTGGTAACGTTAGATTCTTGAAGATTATCTTGTGGCCTCCAAGGAGATTCTATTGTTTTAGTGTTTACATTTCATTGTGTCTTCTTCAGCTCTAATTATACCAGTAATTATAAGAAATTACTAGGAATTATCATATTTTACCGTATCTTTCAAAGATTGTGATTTCGTTTCCAACCATATGGCTTTATTCGTTAAATTCACAATCTCAAATTCACTGACTATCTAACCCGAAGTTTCATGGCCGTGCTGGCATAAAACTCCCCATACATCCCTATTCTAAGTTAATGTTTTCCAATCATCCTATGTACAATCTACTTCCCTCAAATCATGGTTAATGTTATTCTCCCACTTCATTATTGATCTACAAGCTGGGCATTTCCCTCTGTTTTCCTACAAGAATCTTCCATGCACGTCTTTCATTACTCATTCGTGCCACATGTCCTGCTCATCGCAGTTTAAAAGACTTACCTGTTCTTATCATATCTGGTTTCCTATAAAGACCATGTAGCTCATTGTTATGAAGTCTTCTCCATTCACCTGCCTGTTCTTCTCTCTTTGGTCCAAAATTTTTCCTAAGAACTTTATTCTCAAATACTCTTAATCTCTTTTCCTCCATTAAAGGTAGAGTCAATGTTTCACATCCGTATAATATAACTGGTAGAATAACAGTTTTATATATTTTCAGTTTAACGTTTTTTAACAGAAGTTAGGACGACGAGAGTCCCTGTAATGCATGGAAGCAGGCATTTTCAGAATTGAGTTTATGTGTAATTTCTTTGTGTATCTCATTCCTGTTTGTAATTATTGTTTCTAGGTATTTGAATTCAACCACTTCTTCAAAATTTCCCTCATTTGCCATTAACTATCCATTTCCATTATATATATATATATATATATATATATATATTTCTGTGTATGAACATATATTTAGTTTTATTGATGTTTACTTCCAGTCCCAATTTTTGGTGTTATTCAATAGAACGTGCGTGTTTGCATTTACTATCTCCTCGCTATCGCCTAATAATACTTCATCAGTATAAACTAAAAACTTATTAATAGTATTGAGTTTTAGACATTCTTTATTCTCTAAAGATTTAATGGCATGTTCTAGTACAAAATTGAGTAGTAGAGGTAATAGTATATCTCCTTGCTTTAACCCATTGTCAATTTTAAAAGTATCCGAAAACTGTTTGCCTCTCTTACTATGTTATTCAAAATTATACCTCTACTCCAAACTACTTCTTCTAGCTTTCGTATTTTTTCTTCTTCTCCATCATAGTTTAACCTCTCAACTTGCAGGTACTTTCACGTGCCACACGCCACCTGGACCTTAAAGTGGGACGACCGTCTGTAGAGGATCTCACACATAATTTTTTAACCACGCAAGGACATGGAGGATCTCATGAATGAGTGTTCAGCTCAATCCCTGGCCACCGGCGAGACAACACTTACATTTGAGACGAAAAACACGATTCACTCGCACTTTTATACTAAAATATCTGCCTGGTCTGTAGCTTTATGTGCTGGCGCACTAACAAATTGTATTAATCAGGCAGTTCAGGAACAGAACGTAATTCTTTCTCTATTTGAAATCTCCGTGACCCCTGGAACTGAATATTTTATTTTATACCAGTTTTTTGTTTACAGTGTTCTGCCATAGGGCAGGTACTTCACTGCAGTCACAGCATTTTCATGCTGTTTTGCAGCCTTACTAGGGAATTATGGTGTGGTAGCTTCTGTTGCTTTGCACACCATAGATGATATGATGTTCGAGGACCATTTAGGGCCTCAAAGCTTCCTGACATTTGTCTTATAGGTGAGGAAATTTGTCCCGACTGGGAATCGAATCCGGGCACACTAGGTGAAAAGCCAGCACGCTACCTCGAGACCACAGCGGTGGACCTCAACGCTTTTTTTATTTCGATGTTATAACTAAATTTTGACATTTAGCATTGAATGACAAATATTACATGAAAAGAAAAAAAAATATAGTTTTGTGTGTGTGTGTATGAACGCTTTTGTTGTATGATCGGATCATTTGGAGCGAGGGCTCATTTGAAGCGACAATTTTCGATTTTTCACAACGAAAACTCGGTATATGCCATTGAAACAAAACGAGGAATGTATTCTCAAAAAATCAACAAAATCCGACAATTAGGAGTAAGGGTTACCTGAAACCCATAATTAAAAAAAATAAAAAACTTAGCGGCTGCCATGTTATTTTCTCGCAACTTAACGTTATCATACAATTTAATTAACAATAGAAACATACATTCCGTAAACGAGCAAAATAGGATAATATATTCTACTTGCCTAGGAATTAGCAGTTCCTGTGTGACGTACTTTTTCGTCGGATATGTTTTAGCGAAATCCAAATTTTTACAGATCTTCACCGATCCTGTCTAGGTGACACCGAAAATGACTATTACCAACATTATATATATATATAAGTGTGTGTGGTTGTGTGTGTGTGTGTGTGTGTCACACAACTCTCTAACAGTCATAATTATTTTATTTCAGAACCAAACTCGGCATATAGGCCTAGCAATCAATTAAAAAAGTAAGTTCGAGTCCGTTAATTAACAAAATCGGACCATCAGTAGTTCGCCTGAAAAGAAAATTTAAAAATCGCTGTAGTGGTGTAATTTTTAAATTTTTATGCAACGAAACTCACTATAATTATGCAATTGACATAATACAACAAAGACTTTCTCCTAAAAAAAAGCTAAATTCGACAATCAGAATTGAGAGTATACCTGAAACCCAGGTTTAAAAATTCGCTCTAGTAGCCGCCATTTTTATTTTGTCGCAGTGTATCTGTATGTAATGCAATTTAATTACCCATAAATTAACAATTTGCCCTCTAAAATAGGCCCTACATTGATTTAATACATTTAATAAAGCAATGAAAAAATGAATGGGTAGAAATTATTTAAATTTATGTCAAATTATTCAACAAAATGTAATAGGTAAACTAATAACTAATAACGGTTATTGCATGGCGTATTTTCACTGCAGTCCGACACATTTAAAGAAGCAGGCATAAGAAGATTTTCCAATAATATTTAGTAAACCGGGAAAATCGAATCATAAATTCGATTTGATGAGGTATTCGGTTAAGCAAATCCTGTGTGACGGACTTTTAATGTCTCACAATTAATTAAAATACGAGCAGGAGAGAGGATTAAGATTTTGAGAGGAGACTTTGATGTTGTTGACCCGAGAAGTGACAGTACTACGGGGATAGAAACATGCAACACCTATAATTAGCCACACTCTGTATAATTTATGCCCCTCCTGGAGCTGTATAATTATATATTCCCCTTGGCCGTAATTTTAAAGCCAAAATGCCAGCTTTCGGACTACAATTTGAACAGGCTTGGCCACAACAACACTGAATATGAAATATCTGCGAGCAAACTGAACAATGTCTTGTAATTGCGCACACCTGCTTTCTGTGGGTTCTTGTTATTACAGTCTTAGTTCTGGGAAGGGCATGAGGCGGAGTTGCCCTCATTTTTTTCCTCTTCTGAATGTTACGCTTAATAAGCAAGGGTTGCCATTTTCTTATCCAATTTATTCGCCAATAGGTATAATTGATTTGTTTTGTGAACTTAAATATACAGTAACTAACTTTATCGAACCTGTAGGTTCATGACTGCGTGGACATAAGCTCTCCACACATCCTTATCCTGAGCTAATGTTTTCCAATCATCCGCTGTGTAATCAACATCCCTCAAAGCATGGCTAATGTTATTCTCTCACCTCATTCATGGTCTACATACTGGGCCTTTTCTCTGGTTTTCCTACAAGAAGTTTCCATCTCTTTCATTCCCCATTCGTGCCACATGTCCTGCTCATCGCTGACTACGAGACTTAACTGTTCTTATTATATCTGGTGTCCTATAAAAATCATGTAACTCACTGTTATGTAGTCTTCTCTGTTCAGCCAACTCAATTAACCAAAAGAGAAGTGAGAATCATAAGAGTTGCAGAAATGGGGTTTTTGCGAATTCCGAATAAATGAATGAATGAATGAATGAATTAATCTATTGAGGTTGTTCTCATGAAAATACTTCAGAAACTTTTTTTTTACAGATCTTCACCGATCCTATCTAGTAAACACCGAAAATAACCGTTACATGTAATTATATATATTGTGGAAAGCAACGGGAAGCTACACACCTACAATTCCCTAGTAAAGCTGCAAGCATAGCATGAAAATGCTATGGTTGCAGTGAAGGACCTGCCTTCGGGCAGAATTACTATGGATTGATATATATATATATATCAAGATTAGAAAAATAAATGTCTACACGGGATTTGAACCCGGACCTCTGGATTGATATTCCAGTGCGCTACCAATTACGCTACCAGACAAATCTAGTACAAATCCCGTCTAGGCATTTATTTTTCTTATCATGTCATATTAAGCTTGATGCATTGCTCAATGTCAAAAATTTAATTATAATATCGATATGTAGGATATATATGTGTGTGTGTCTATTAATGCTGTAGAGGCAACAATTTTTGAATTTTTAAATTGAGGTCTGGTTAATTAACTAGCTCAATCGGACCAATAGTCGTAGGAATTCATTAAACTAAAACGAAATTTTAAAAATATCTCTAGCCGTTTCAGTTTTTGACTTTTTTTTTCAACAACTCAGTATATACTATTGAAATAAAGTGCTGAAATTGTTCTCCAAAAAATAAGCAAAATCTTATAAACAATTTTCTATCATAAGAGGAAGAGGGGCATCACTCGCAGTGCCATCGTATAACTTCTATAACAAGAAAACATTTTTAACAATTTTTTTTACTTTATAGCAGTAACGCCTTTTTATTTCGATGTTATAATTAAAATTTTGCACGTGGGAATATATTCTCATGGAATTTCGTCCATTATGGGACCGGTGCCCACCCAGCATCGTGAGGCATTTGGGTAGCTACAATAAGTAGCGATTCCACTTTGATAAAACTAGTTATAACGGCTGGGGACCCGACATGCTGACCACATGTTACCCCTACACTGGCTGGATTTTCGTCTACCTTTGTAATTAACGCATGTGAATGTGAAGCCAGCACCCGTAGTTAGGCCAAGGGCCTTCTGGGCCTGTCGCGCCATGGAGAGGAAAAAAATTGACATTTAGGAATGAAAGCCAAATATGACGTGAAAAAATTAACGCAGAACCGGAATTGAACCCCGAACCCCCCCCCCCGTCTCTCTCTCTCTCTCTCTCTCTCTCTATATATCTATATATATATATATATATATATATATATATATATATATACGAGCCTTTTAAAGCCAAAGTGGTGTAACTCCACTTTTTAAAAAAATGTGGGGTAATGCTAGAAATTAATTCTGGATATGTAAAACTGTCTACAGGAATAGTGGTGCAACTCCTAGTTCCCCAAACTTCTCCACAAATTGCAGCACAAGTTTCTGCTGTCAGCGTTGCTATCTCTCTGTTGATAGCCAAAGTGGTGTAAATCCAGTTACTGTTTTTGTTCTAGTGTCATGAATGTGACATGCTACTGACTGTATATTCCACAAACACACAAAATGTAGAACACCAACAGCAATACACATTGTATTATACAGCAATACATGCATAGGAGAAAACCGGAACTGGAAAATGGCATTACATTTACTGAGGCTAGTTTTGAGTGAAGACAACAATATTGAAACAATTGAACAAACGTTTATGATCAGTGGCCACCCCTATCTTCCGAACAACTCAGACTTTGGCTCACCTGAATTGTACAGTAAGAATCAACAGATGTTTTGTCCTTCTGACTGGTTTCGAGTTATCACGAAATCAGGGAAAAAAGAAACGTTTCCATCTTACTATGTTGTCTTGTGAAGATTTTTTAGCTACAGAAAATGTGGATAAAAACATTACTAACAGAAAGCTTGATGAAGAAAACCATCCAGTTATTGGCTAAGGATGCAATGTATTAGGTATCGGAAATCCGATCCATTTAAAATCTTTTACAAGGAGATCATGTCGGATGAGTTTCCATTTTTCAAGCATACCACCAAGAAAACGAGAATCACTGGCAAATATACCTTTGTCTCAACCCTAAAATCCTATGACAGGGGAAAAAAAAAAGATATGCAAGACCTTTTGGCCTACATTCTCCCTATCCATCATGCATACTATTTAAACCTTCACACTTCTAACTCTGTTGAAGGTAATGGACCACTGCTTGCTGATGATATTAGGGATGTTGAATAGCAGAAACTTTTGTGGTTGATATAAAACTAGATTGCATTATTTTTAATAATTTTTGACGTAATATATTATATATAGGTCTAGAATAAAATATTTTTGTTGATTATGCAAGTTATTTTTTTAACCATATCTTAAAAGTGTGTGTAAAGCCAAAGTATTATACGTTACTTAAGTGCTTATAAAATATTCATGAAGTGGGGATAAGGTCAAAAACAAACATACATGAGCTAAAATAATTTTGAACACATGGGGTGGAGAAATTTTTGTTTGGTAGTATTCTGAAATTTTCAACTACAATTCTACTAAAAGTCTTTATATCTCGAAACAGTGTTTAGTTGATTTACGCAACTTTGGCTTTAAAAGGCTCATATATATATATATATATATGTTTGTCACTGAACTCCTCCTAAACGACTGGACCGATTTTGATGAAATTGTGTATGTGTGTGTGTGTCTGATTGGGTCCCTCGATGGTAAATCATAAGGTGTTGGAGTTCACCTGAAGTGGAAATTGAAAAATCGCTCCAGCGGTCACATTTTTCAGTATTTCAGAACGAAACTCGGTATATCGTAATAAAATACACGGAGGTAGATATTATCCAGACATAGGTGAAATCTGACAATTATAAATGGAGGTTACTTGAAACTTGAAATTAAAAACTGACTAGCTAGCGCCATGTTTGGTTCGTCTCAGCATATACCATATAATTTAATTAACATTTAATATTTATTTTATTTAGGCGCAGCAACGCACGCCAGGTATTAGCTTGCACACACACACACACATACACACACAATTTTGTCATTATCATTTTCAGCGTGAAGTAAGTCGGAGCGACAAAGATGTTAAAAAAAATATTTTCATAAGAAGAATCGCAGGAGCTAGATTTCTTTGGAATTCGCTAAAAGACAAACATATAATAAATTCAAAATTTTATTAGGCCTACTCATTTTTAAAAGTTGTTTGGGAATTTTTATACTGTTCTAGGTGTAATTTGCATTGTCAAATTATAGCTGACTACATGCCTTGTTCTGTTGAATTTTCTTGAATTAAGAAAATTTCCATCACTTGATCTGCAAGCTACTTACCTCTATTATATTATTTGGCTATGAACTTCGAACCCTGCAACATTATGTTATCAGTTTGTGGTATATCAGGATAATTCTTCTCTGGCCATTTATGAACAACTACTACTGACCTTCAATCTTTGTAATGCTATTGACAATTTTTCCAATCAACTGTTTAAATAATCTTCAAATCTAAACTGGAGTTTAGGTTTTATGCAAACAATGAAAGACCTACGTCTTACAATAACAGTTAAATAACTGTTACAAAAGCAGAGGTTTAGTAACGAGAAGTTTCTAAGAGCAACGAGTTACTAAACCTAATTTTGTAACGTATTGTCTACAATATTTATTCTACGTTTAGAGTATTTTAGTATATGTTGTATTTTTAGTATATTTAATACTATGGACTAGAGGTCAGCTTTTCTGACTACTGTTCATGAGGTCCAGGGTTCGATTCCCGGTTAAACCATAGGAACTTTTTCTTAAAGGGAATTATTCCTGTGGTTGCCCATGGTCTGAAATTTGGGTTAAGTTTAGGTTAAGAACTCTTCTGGCGCTTCATTATCATTTAATATTCATCATATCATCGAGCAACGCAATTCCGCCTTTTAGGCGCTCCAGCTTCAGAAGTGGGTTACAATTACGCCAATGCCAGGAGAGAACACCAGAAACGTCGAAATGACAACCTGGCTCATTAAATAAAAAAATATATATTTAGTATATTCAATGACATTTATTTATTGCGGAATCGACATGTTTATAAAAAGAGTAATGTGGGGGCTTTGGATATATATATATATATATATATATGGGGAGATATAGAGATAGGTAGAGATAGATAGGTAGATAGATAGCGATATAGAGAAATATATATATATATATATATATATATAGAGAGAGAGAGAGAGAGAGAGAGAGGAGAGAGAGAGAGAGAGAGAGAGAGAGAGAGAGAGAGAGAGAGAGAGAGAGATAGTTATAGATATAGAGAGAGATAGACAGATATAGAGAGAGATAGACAGATATAGAGAGAGATAGAGATATATTGAGAGAGATAGGGATATATATATATATATATATATATATATATATATATATATATAGTAATTCTGCAAGGGCACGCCGTAGCGTAGTGGTTAAGGCACTGAGCTACAAGCCGGAGGGTCGAGGGTTCAAGTCCCGTTGGGGTCAGGATTTTTAAACTGACCAAAACCCTCTGGCGGCACTATGGCCCTGGGGTCGACTCAGCCTCTAACGGAAATGAGTACCAGACGCTTGTTCTGGGGTAAAGACGGCCATAACGCAGGGCTGACAACCCGGCTGACATAAAGTGCCGATTGTCTAGAAAAAGTGGGAGCCTTAACCTCCTACTACCCCAAGGGCCTCCGGGCCTGTTGTGGGATCACTTTACTTTATAGTAATTCTGCTCGAAGGCAGGTCCTTCACTGCAATCTTAGCATTTTTCATGCTATGCTTGCAGCTTTACTAGGGAATTGTAGGTGTGGTAGCTTCCCGTTGCTTTCCACACCGGTGAAGGATGATGATGATAATGATAAGGATGATGATGATGGCCATATGATTTCGGGGACCGTTTGGGCCTTAAAGTTTTCCTGACATTTGTCGTACAGGTCAGGAAAATCCCCATAAAAACCTCACCCAGAAAAACTGCCCCGATCGGGGATCGAACCCGGGCCCGCTGCGTGACACGGCAGCACGCTACCTCGAGACCACAGCGGTGGACATATATATATATATATATATATATATATATATATATATATATATATATATAGAGAGAGAGAGAGAGAGAGAGAGAGAGAGAGAGAAGCAACGGGAAGCTACTACACCTACAATTCCCTAGTAAAGCTGCAAGCATAGCATGAAAATGCTATGATTGCAGTGAAGGACCTGCCTTCGGGCAGAATTAGTATGGATGGATATATATATGAATAAGAAAGATTCCGACGTTTCAGTGGCCAGAGGCCGAACTTGAATCCAAGACCGGAAAATCCAAGAAAACTTTCTTATCCATACTTATATCCGCGAAAATCTGCAATATTATATATATATATATATATATATATATATATATATATACACTTGTGTCCAAAAGTTAAGGATAATTAGTTCATTTGCCGACTTATTATAAAGCATTTGTCAGAATAATACAAAATTTGGTAAGGGTATGTCACAGATAATTAGAAACATTGCACGAAAGAAACAATGGCATGAATACGTCATTCACTTGTCATTTTCACAACAAACGAAAACTGCATTTCAGAATTCGAACATAAAAGTTGAACAACAATGGTTCAAATGATTAGTATGGGGTGTGATTACCCCTGACAGCTACACAAGACTCACATCGACGTGGCATGCTAGTGATGAGGTTGTTCAGGAGTTCGATGCTCAGCAAATTCCACTCCTCATGAAGAGCAATGTGAAGGTCTTGAAGTGTCCTCGGAGGAGGCTGACGAGATGCAATTTGTCTCCCTAAGGCATCCCATGCATGCTCTATAGGATTCATATCCGGAGACCTCGCTGGCCACTCCATACGCTGGATATCTTCCTCCTGAAGAAACTCATCCACCAGTGTTGTGACCTGTGAGGTCGGGCATTGTCATCCATGAATATGAATTCTGGACCCACAGCTCCCCTGAAAAGTCTTATATGAGGTTCCAGGATCTCTTCTCTATACCGCTGAGCATTAACAGTGCCACCTGCGAAGATGTGAAGCTCTGTGCGTGCATCCATCATTATACCTCCCCATACCAGGAGACCACCGCCACCAAATGGATGTCTTTCCATGATGTTCATGGGGTTGTAACGAGTTCCTTGCTCCCTCCAGATAGTCACGCGATGCGAATCACAGTTCAAGCTGAATCTGGACTCGTCTGTAAATAGCACGCTGCTCCACTGATTTAGAGTCCAGTCGCGATGTTCCTGACTCCACCGTAAACGTGCTCTCTTGTTATCAAGGGTGAGTGGGACGCACACTACAGGCCGTCTAGCATACAGACCAGCAGCTCTGAGTCTTCTATAGACAGTTTGTCTGGTTACTCTGATACCTGAGGCGGCCGCAAGTTCTGAACTCAGTTGTCTGGCAGACATTGTTCGGTTTCTTCTTGCAGTTAACGCAAGATATCGATCCTGCTGAGGATTTGTAACTCTTGGACGACCTCCCACTGGTCTTCGCCTAACGTCTCCGGTCTCTTGGAACCGTCGCCATAACCTAGATATAACATTTTGTGGCACATTAAGTGCTATGGAGACCTCAGTTTGTGTCTGTCCTGTTTCTAGCCGCCCAATAATTCTACCCCGAAGCAGAGGGTCCAGATGTTGTCTTTGTGCCATTTTACTGCAATCTGTTCTTACACTACATCTGATTATATCATAACTCTCTTTAAAAATGAAGATTTATGGAACAGGGCTTAACTGCAACAATGCAATTTTCATTTATAATTGCTATTAATTTTTTCATTGTTGAAGAGAGATTATAATTTAGTATGTAAACTAAACTAAATGTACTGAGAAACGTTTTGATAAATAATTTTTACTCCTTGCTCCTCTTTAAGCATTTTGATTTTCCGTTTTACAAATTATCCTAAACTTTTGGACACCAGTGTATATAGATAGATAGAGAGAGAGATATAGAGAGGGAAAGAAACAGATATCTCAACAAACATTGTTGTTATATTCTGCAATTTTAGATGCAAGTTTCATATGTGAATTTTAAGTAAAAATTAGCGGAGAAGGTGGTTTTCGCGGTTCATCAGGAAAAATGTTAAAAACAGTCCAAAATGTAACTATTAATATACTTCCAGAAAAGTCAAGGAAAATTCATTTGTGTAGTTATACGAAATCATCATTAAAATTTATTTTACGTTTTGTTGAACCTGTATTACATGTTTTGATAGCGTGTTTATTTTCATAGAATATAAAGTATAGGTTTTGTTGCCTAGTAACTACGAACTAAAGATTCACTGATTTTTATAATAACAGATAAATATGTTAGAAACGATAAAAAAAGCTGAATAATTAAAATATTTGAGAGCCATTTTTATGTAAATAATTGCCTTAAGAATATAGTGCACAGCTTATCCAATGCCAATTGGAAATTATTCAAGTTTCCGGGAGGGACTTTAAGCCGAGGGGCCCGAGTCTGAAGATTTTCAGGCTCGTAAAATATATTTAAGCCTGAATAAAGAGACCTCTAAGCAAAATTTGCCATCAACGTCCTAGTAATACCTTGATTGCCTGTTAGATGTCTCATTGGGTCGGTGTGTTAATCGCATGCCATCCATGACATCTATGAGCAAATAAGGTAACTAAAAATTAACTTGGTCTGGTAACTCCTTACAAAGGAGAGGCTGTGGCTGAACAATGGCTACGCCATTATAGATAGTGTAAATAAAGTTTTAAGCTCTAAATACTTAAATAGTACAACGAAGCCTAACTGCTATAAATCCATGATTTACCAATATTGTTGTATGTACTGATGTATGGCAGTGAGAATTTGGCCATTTAAGGATCGGGGTCTCACAGTAAATTTACAAAAAACAGAATATCTGGCAGTAAATAGCAATGAAAGAGAAAATTTAATATTGGAGGAAGGAATCCAAATAAAGCAAACTAAATAAAACAAACTAAATATTTGGGGATAATTATGGATAACATTGAAGCTATAGGCAAAGAGAATATAAAACATACATTGAATTGAGTAGCAAAAATAATATCATCGTTAAATTCCATATGGTGGGATAAGCATATTTGGAAAGACACAAAAAAATATATTGGTAAAACATTGGTGGAATCTGTTGCAATGTATGGAAGTGAGGTATGGACAGTCTATAAGTACTATAAGAATATACTAATAGCTCTAGAAATGGATTATTCACGCAGAAGTGCCAGAAAGTCAAAATTAGAACATGTCACAAATAAGGAAATTAGAAATATAATGGAAGCAGAAGAAACCATAATTGAAAGAATTGAGGAGAAGGAATTAAAGTGGTTAGGACATGTTTTAAGAATGGAAGATGAGCGATGGCCAAAGCAACTATATCAATGGCATCCGACTAGAAGGAGGAAGAGAGGGAGACCGAAGTTAACATGGAAGGAAACATGACATTAATGCAAGCAAGAGTGCTAAGCATTGAAGATGCCCAAGATCGTAGGCTTTGGAGGTTTGGCACGGGAAGACGGCAGCAGTTGTAAAAAAAACCGAAGATAGATAGATAGATAAGGATCGAACAAACTAACAAACTCACTTGCATTATCGAACCCGAAGGTTCATGGCTGCGCGGACATAAACTCTATTTATAGGTAATTAGTTATGGGACCAGTGACCAACATGAGGCATTTTAGTAGCAATAATAGGTTGACAAAAACCAGCCGTACAACTGACATGTCATCCTTATTCTGGCTGGTTGCTATCCAACTCTGTGATTTACACATGTGGTCGTGAGGCCAGCAGCCGGGTGGTAGACCAAGGGCCTTCTAGGCCATCACGTGTTGGAGTTAGGTTATATAATCATACATAATTGAAATACAATATATACAATACAATGACTATTTAGTGAATAATAAGAATGCCAGAGAATCATGAATCGGCTGGAGAGTGCTTGGCGACAAGGCTATTTGATCAACAAAAGGAATGCAGCAAGATTTTGCAAGAAATTGCATTCCGTGCATTAATTTCCACGTGCTCCATTGTGCATTCTCAGCAGGTGTGCATGTTGCTGTCTGGAATTAAAAGTTAACCAACATTATTATTATTATCATTATTATTCTTATTATTTTATTTATAAACAGATTTTTAATGTTTAAACATTTTTTCAGTGCCTAAAGTTTTATTTTCCTTCTCCACTCGTCTCTATCCATCCACTCCATGCCCTCCAGTCTCATTCCAGTTCTTATTCCTTGCATCAACGAGTTTCGAGGTCTTCCTTTCCTTATTCTTCCAGGTGGTCACCGTTCCATTATTTTCCTGGGTAAACTTTCTTCTTGCATTCGTCGTACGTACCCATACCAATTTAATTGTTTATATCTTACATAATCTGCTATTGAATATCCAATATTCATTTTTTCGTAGGACAGTATTTCTTATTTTACTAATTTCGAACAAGTAATTTCAATTTACATTTTATTATTTATAATTTATTATTTATAATTTATATTATTATATTCATATTATTATCATCAGAGCTTGGATTTCTGTTTAAACACATATTTGTTTTTTTTACATTTAGTTAAATATAAACATTCATTACATGTTTATGAATTAGGGAGGGTAATTGTAGTGGTTTAAGACACATTTATTTACCATATTTGTCTATTTTCAGGGTATAGAACTTTTTGTACATATTTCAAAATAATAGATATTATTGTTATTATTTTATTATTATTATTATTATTATTATTATTCCTGTATTATGAAAATGTATCATTATATTTTCTTATTTTGTGGACTAGTGGTTATGCTCCTTGCCTCTGGTCCCAAGTGTCGCGGGTTCAAACCCGGCCGGGGTCGATGGATTTTTTAGGACGGAAAAATCCAAGGAGCAAGTCCTCCAGGAGGGACTTTAAGCCGTGGGACCCGAGTCTGAAGATTTTCAGGCTCGTAAAAAATCCTTAAGCCTGAATGAAAAGGCCTCTAAGCAAAATTTACCGAATTTTCCCGTCCTAGTACTACCTTGGTTTCCTTGATGTCAGTACGAGGCGGGACGCTGAGCACGGACCACCCAAAATGACATCTACGAAAACAAGTGTAACTAAATTAGTATGGTTCAAATTCTTCCCTGTAGGGGGAGAGCGCCTAAATCTCTGTAAAGGGATAACATAGGCTTACAATACAATACAATATTTTATGTCTAAGCAGATTCATGGCTGCTCAGACATATGCTCTCCACGCATCCATATCCTGAGGTAATGTTTTCAGATAATTTCCTGTATAATTCACTTCCCTCAAATGATGGTTGATGTTATTCTCCCATCTTATTCAGGGTGTATATACTGGGCGCTTTCCCTCTGATTTTCCAACTAGTTTCTTTAAAAGACAGTGTTTGGAGAAAACTGTATTGTAGTGAATGGAAAAACCTTACGTAATAAGGAAAATGTTAAATCTAGACTGCAATGGACGTGTCTTGTGATACGAATTGTGAATAAAAATGGGTAAAAATAGAAAATGAGAGGAAAAGCGGCTGTTAAGTAGGCAGGAAAAGAGGTGGGGGAATAATATTAAT